>SJYV01026987.1:0-10540 GCA_006410875.1 Neotragus pygmaeus | reverse complement strand
GAGGAGCTATGCTGTGACCGAGGTCACGGGTGGCAGCCGAGAGGAGCAACCCTGCATCTGATGTTGGGGGCAGCGGCCAGGAGGAGTTACCCCACGTTTGAGGTCAGTGGCGGCTGGGAGGAGACACTCTGTGTCTGAGGTCAGGGGTGGTGACCCTGAGGAGCAACCCCGAGCCCGAGGCCAGGGGCGGCAGCTTGGACGAGCCACCTCATGCCAGAGAGATGTGTATAAGAGACAGCTTTATGACACCATGGACTTAGCCTGCCAGGCTCCTCTGTCTATGGACTTTTTCAGCAAAGATAATGAAGTAAGTTGTCATTTCCTTCTCCATGGGATCTTCCTGACTCCAGTATTGAACCTGCATCGTCTGCATCTCCTGCATTGTCAGGTAGATTCTTTACCACTGAGTAAATGGAGAAGTTCATGATGCTCAACAGCATCACAGCAAACAACCAAATTAATAACTAGGCAGAAGACCTAAATATACATTTCTCCAAAGAAGACATATAGATGGCCAAAGAACAGATGTTCAGCATCACTAATTATTAGAGAAATGCAGATCAAAATTGCAATTAAATATCACTTCACACCAATCAAAATGGCTCTCATTACAAAATCCACAAACAACAAATTCTGGAAAGGGTGTAGTAAAAAGGGAACCCTCCTAGACTGTTGGTAGGAATGTAAATTGGTACAGTTACCATAGAGAATGGCATGGAGGTACCTTATAAAACTAAAGTAAAGCTACCATATGGCCCTGCAATCCAACTCCTGGGCATAGATCCATAGAAAATCATGATCTGAAAGGATATAATGCACCCCAATGTTCACTGCAGCACTGTTTACAATAGCCAAGACAAAGAATCAACCTAAATGTCCACTGACAGAGGAATGATTAAAGAAGATGTAGTACATATATACTGTGTAATATTTCTTAGCCATTAAAAAAATGCAATAATGTCATTTTGAGTAACATGCATGGACCTGGAGTGTGTCACACTGAGTGAAGAAAGTCAGAGAAGTAGAAATATAACATCACTTATATGTGGAATCTAAAAGAAATAATACAAAAACAAACAAAAAAAAGAGTCACAGGCTTAGAGAACAAACTTATGGTTGCTGGGAAAAAGATGGGGGAAGGGATAGTTAGGGAGTTTGGGATGGATATATGCACACTGCTATATTTAGAAAGGAGCCAACAAGAACCTACTACACAGTTCATGGAACTCTGCTCAATGTCATGTGGCAGCCTGGATAGAAGGGGGTTTGGGGGAAAAAGTATATATGTGTATTCATGGCTGAATCCCTTCACTGTTCACCTGAAGCTATTATAAGATTGCTAATTCTGTGACACCAATTACATGATACTAAAATTCTATGTTTAACTACCCTCTACTCTTATTGTATATACATTCTTCAATTCCTTATGTTTCTGCTAGAACTCAGCAATGGCCAAGCATAGTAGCTAATTTGTAGGATTTTTAAAAATCATAGTACTGTATAAACGTTTCTCTCAAATTTTGAAAGATTTCTTTAGTGCATTAGTGATGACAAGGTTTCTCCCTCCTAAGAAGCTATAAAATACAGAATTTCAAATGAGTTGGGTAATATACTTCTCATTTAAGTGATATTGAGGTTCCCAAAACAGTTTTCAACACTCTGGCTTTGAAAACTGTAAAATGAATCCACAAGAAGACAAGACTGATTTAACAAACATATTAGAATTTATATATCCAAATGAGTACTGTGTGTTTCAAAGTAAAAAATTTAGGAAGTTATAAAGTCATTACAATGATGCCACATTATTGAAAGCACCATGGGATTTTTTTTTTTTTTTGAGTTGTTAGTTCATGACTCATCCAGGTATTCTGCCTCAATCATATTCTTTTTATTTAACTAAAAATACAACAGCTCAGATTGAGCATCCATATTATTCACTAAATGTGGTTCAGAATGAATTCTGTTTTCCAAAATCAAGCTTTCCCTCAAATGATGAAGGTTTGTCACCACTGAAAGCACCGAAAATAATCCTGCAGGACCTTAAAGCAATTGTAAAAGAACTTCAAAAACTTTGACAAGTTGAACATATTGAAATTGACATAAGGAAATATAACTTTTCAAGGTAACTGATTTGAATTCTGTTCAAGTATTTATTGAGCTTCTCTGTACTAGGTGCTGTAATAAGTGCTACAAGAAACAAAAAGGTGGGAAAATCATAATTTCCTGCAGGGAAAAATTGAGGGAAAGATGAGACATGTGCATGAATGACTGTAATACAAAGAAAAATATGATAAATGACAAAGGAGGTACAATAAATGAATTGCAGTAAGAGTCCAAGATATAGCAAAATTATATCACTTGTGGATTTATATCTCAGCTAAATGTTAAAAGATGAGCAAAATTTTGATAGAAATAAAAAGGCATTCCGTTGGGGAAAAGAATGGCATGAACATTGCCATTATAAAAGAATAGGGTTAGTTTGGGGATGATCATTTCAGGTAGATCTAGAAAAGGAGTTAGGGTCACTTTGTGGAGTGTATGAATGCCAAGGTACATGTATATCTAATTCTGTAGAAAATAAGGAGTCACTGAAAGTTTTTAAGCAGATGAATTATATGTTCAGAATTGTAGTTTTATACATAAGGATGATTAATGTGATTAAATGTATATAATTAATTATACTGAATTAAGTATGAAANTGTATGAATGCCAAGGTACATGTATATCTAATTCTGTAGAAAATAAGGAGTCACTGAAAGTTTTTAAGCAGATGAATTATATGTTCAGAATTGTAGTTTTATACATAAGGATGATTAATGTGATTAAATGTATATAATTAATTATACTGAATTAAGTATGAAAACTTTTACAATAATTTAAGCAAGAGATAATCCAGGCTTGGAACAAGGTTAGAAGAGGTGGAAATTGAGAAGAGAAATATAAAACATATTTCTAAAAAAAGGTCTTGTGCATGGGATACAAGAAAACAATCTTGTGATTACTGAAATAGTCTTTTAATGGTCATCATAAAACTTTCTCCACAAATGGCTGCCTGTTCAAACTAATGGAGAGCTGGAGAGTCACAGCTTTGAACGTGAATGTAAGAAAGTGCCTAATGTTGGAAATCTGCTTCTCTTGGCTAAGAGTGGACACACTAAAGTATATAGCACACTAATTTGGATGTAAAATGAAGTCACATCATATAGATAGTTAAGATTTGTGAATCCAACACTTATCTTTCTCTGGGCTATTTAAATCCTAAAAGAGGATGCTGTTAAAGTTCTGCCCTCAATGAGTCAGCAAATTTGGAAGACATAGCAGTGGCCACAGGAATGGAAAAAGTCCGTTTTCATTTCAATTTAAAAGAAAGGTAATGCCAAAAAATGTTCAAACTACCATAAGATTGCACTCATTTTGCATGATAGTAAGATTATAGTAAGTAATACTAAGGCGGCTGCAAGAGCCGGCTGGTTAACTAAGCGCCGGGCGGCTGCAAGAGGAGCTACCACACGTCCAAGGTCAGGGGCAGTGGCCTAGAGTGCCAGGCTGTGACAGAACAGGAATGGCTGAGAGGAGCTNAACATTTCTCATGATGTACTCTGCATATAAGTTGAATAAGAAGGGTGACAATATATAGCCTTGATATACTCTTTTCCTGATTTGGAGCCAGTCTGTTTTTCCATGTCCAGTTCTATGTTGCTTCTTGACCTGCATACAGATTTCTCAGGAGGCAGGTCAGGTGGTCTGGTATTCCCACCTCTTGAAGAATTTTCTAGTTTTTTGTGATCTGCACAGTCAAAGGCTTTGGTGTAATAAATAAAGCAAAAATAGTTGTTTTCTTGGAACTCTCTTGCTTTTTTGATGATCCAACAGATATTGGAAATTTGATTACTGATTCATCTGCCTTTTCTAAATCCAGCTTGAACATCTAGAAGTTCATGGTTTACATACGGTTGAAGCCTGGCTTGGAGAATTTTGAGCATTACTTTGCTAGCATGTGAGATGAGTTCAATTGTGCCATAGTTTGAGCATTCTTTGGCATTGCCTTTCTTTGGGATTGGAATGAAAACTGACCTTTTCCAGTCCTGTGGCAACTGCTGAGTTTTCCAGATTCGTTGGCATATTGAGGGCAACATTTTCACAGCATCATCTTTTAGGATTTGAAATAGCTCAACTGGAATTCTGTCACCTTGATTAGCTTTGTTTGTAGTGATGCTTCCTAAGGACCACTTGACTTTGCATTCCAGGATGTCTGACTCTAATCCAGTGATCACATCATTATGGTTATCTGCGTCTGAAGGTCTTTTTTTGCATAGTTCTTCTGTGTATTCTTGCCACCTCTTCTTAATATCTTCTGCTTCTGTTAGGTCCATAACATTTCTGTCCTTCATTGTGCCCATCTTTGCATGACATGTTCCCTTGGTATCTCTAATTTTCTTGAAGAGATCTCTAGTCTTTCCCATTCTGTTGTTTTCCTCTATTTCTTTGCATTGATTGCTGAAGAAAGCTTTCTTTCCCTCCTCTCATTGCTTTGGAACTCTGCATTCAAATGGGTATATCTTTCCTTTTCTCCTTTGCCTTTTCTTCTTTTCACAGCTATTTTTAAGGCCTCCCCAGACAACCATTTTGCCTTTTTGCATTTCTTTTTCTTGCGGGTGGTCTCGATCACTGCCCCTTGCACAATGTCAAGAACCTCTGTCCATAGTTCTTCAGGCACTCTATCAGATTTAATCCCTTGAATCTCTTTGTCATTTCCACTGTATAATTGTAAGGATTTGATATAGGTCATACCTGAATTGTCTGGAGAAAGCAATGGCACCCACTCCAGTACTCTTGCCTGGAAAATCCCATGGACGGAAGAGCCTGGTGGGCTTCAGTCCATGGGGTCACTAAGAGTTGGACACGACTGAGCAACTTTACTTTCACTTTTCACTTTCATGCATTGGAGAAGGAAATGGCAACCCACTCTAGTGTTCTTGCCTGGAGAATCCCAAGGACAGGGGAGACTGGTGGGCTGCTGTCTGTGGGATTGCACAGAGTTGGACACGACTGAAGCGACTTAGCAGCAGCAGCAGCATACCTGAGTGGTCTGATGGTTTTCCCTACTTTCTTTTTTTAAGTCTGAATTTGCCAATAAGGAGTTCATGATCTGAGCCACAGTGAGCTCCTGGTCTTGTTTATGCTGACTGTATATAGCTTCTCCGTCTTTGGCTGTAAAAAATGTAAGCAGTCTGATTTTTATTGACCATCTTGTGATATCCATGTGTAGAGTCATAAATCTATTCAAAGTAGATAGTATTTGAAATTTCTAGGTTCCCAGAACTCAGGGATCAACATTCATCAGACAAATCTTAATTATCTTTGTCATGGCCTTTTCCCACTTCTCTGCTGCCTCCAAACAATTTCCAAGGACTGTCACACTAGTAACAGAGGAGGAAGACAGCTAGTCAGCCATCAGCACAACTCCCTGCTGTTCATGTCCTTATCCTGGCTAATGAGCACTCATGTGTGGAAAAAGTGTAGATTTGGAAATCAGAATATTTGAGTTTTATGACATTAGAAGTCTAGAGCTTTGACCTTCCAGTTTCCTCATCTGTGAAATGGGATGAGATTTTATAGCTGTTAGTGAATTAAATAGGAGTAATTTAAACTGCAAAAATTTTCCACAGTATTTAAGATATAGTAGGTATTCAGTAATCATTAAAGTCCTGTTCTAAATATAGCATAATCCAATGTTTCTTCAACCATTTTTCTTGGATGTAATAAGAATACAGTAAGTAAATATTTAAAAAAATAACTAAACAATTATAAAATAATATAACTCTTCCCCCTAATTTCCCATTTGGACTACTTTTAACCATATTTCTTACATTTCAAGGACCCTGATTTCTATGCAGATGTTTAGGCTCAAACTTAACCAGCTTACATCTGATTAAATATTTTTTTTAATTGAGGATTTTATAGGAAAGGATGTACCATGAATTTATATTATAATGAAAAGAGATATGGAGTTTTACAGACATGGGTTTGAATCTTGCAATTATTATCAAAGCAGCTCTGGGGTAAGTTTTTTCATCTATCAAATATAATAATAATTAATACTTCACAGGATATTTATGGGAGGATAAGGATATAAGGAAGAAATAAGTGAATGAATGTAATGTATGGGAAGATGGATATACGGGAAGAAGTATATAAAGAAGAAATAAGTGAATGTATGTAATCTGATTTAGCAAGACATAGCCAATTTGTGATCCCGTGGACTGTAGCCCACCAGGCTCCTCTGTCCTTGGGATTCTCCAGGCAAGAATACTGGAGTGGGTTGCCATTTCTTTCTCCAGGGGATCTTCCCAACCCAGGGATCAAACCCAGGTCTCCTGCATTGTAGGCAAACACTTTAACCTCTGAGCCACCAGGGAAGCCCAATTAATACTAGAGACTTGATAATATTTATTTTTGTTACTGTTTTCTTGTTTTTCATTTTGGGGCTCTGTGGACTTACACTGGTAGAAAGTGAAATGTATCCTAGAAGTTCTGCATGTGATATTCTTCTGCACCAAAGTCATGGTCGACCACCCCCTCCTTCCTCAGTGCATCACCTCACCACGCCAGGCCCCTCTTAGCCACCCACACTGTCACTTCTCTGGATCAGCAGGCCATTAATTTGTTATCAATTTCATGCCTGGGGAAAAACTGACTCTACTATGTCTTAAATACTTTAAAAATTGTTTTATGTTGTGATCTTACTTTCCTAACTTACTGATTCTTACTAAGTTTCATCTACCTGTAGTCTACTTGCTCTGCATTCAATTCCAAACATGTCTTGCAATTTCTATCCCACAACTATAGTAAAAAACAACTGCTGGGAGCCAATTTAGACAAATTTGACTCCCTGATTGATCTAATAACCTACTCTCTTCCTGAATGAAGGAATGAATTTATGGTTGCAAGCTAACTACCCATATTACTACATTTCCCAAGAATTTTCCTTCTCTGTCTCTCCGTCTCTCTCTACATATATATATATTCTCAGTTAAGCTGTATAGTGTTTATAGGTCATACATCAGTCATAGTTTTTGTTATCAACAAAATTGGTATCATAGAACTGGTTTGATGAAACTAAATGCATAGAAAGTATATTACATGGAGCTTCAGGGGTTAAGCTTCAGGTTACTTCATAATTCATTCATTTTTCATTCATTCACATATATGTTCAAACACTTCCAATGAGAGATAATCCATGTGATTTCAGGGTAGAAAGTATAGGACTGAGAATGTAGGAGAGCTGAGTTCATTTTCTGCTTGGACCTCAGGAAACTGACTTGATTGCTGTGGGTATAAGTTATTTTGATTAAACAGGGAGAATTAGAAATATTCTATTTAACATGTCTCATAATATCTAAGATGGTGTACATATATAATAAATGTTGTTTTTCTTTAATTTTGTTGTTATTTTCTGGCTAACATGAAATATGTAGGCTATATTTAGAATGACTGAGAAGCTCTTCATTTTACCATGATTAAAACGCTGTTCACTTTTTACTCTATAATTATTATGATTAATCCTTTGTAAGTATTTATAAAGAACTATTGCTCCAATGACCCTGACCACAGACGTGTAAAAAGAGTTCTCTGCCCTATCATATAGCAAGTGTATATTTGTATACAATGTAATGATAGTGCGGTTGGTAAACATTAATTCTGAGTAAAACTGTAGGCACTCAGAAAGGATACTGGAGCTGAAATTTGACAGATGAGTCACTTTTGAGAACTCTGCACTCAAAAAGTAAGGATCAGAGTGATGCAATGAGAAGAGGAAACCTACGTTAACATTCCTCTCATCACCACAGAGAATCAGAATCATGCAAATAGTATACAGATCCATGAAACAATTGTCTCAGTTTTTAAAAGACTATGTCACTGATCCAAAGACACACACAAGCAAAAGTATTGGCTACTAAGGTCTCATCAGTTGGCCTAGAAAGTCTATATTTTGAATGTCCGATCTAAGATGATACAGTCAATGTAAAGATCTGAGGATCTGATGCAATGTCAGATATTTTGATACATTGTACACACATTTGAATACTCTACATTGTATTAGTAAATACTGGCTTTCAATGTATGAAAAGACCAGATGATATTAACAAATGCTGCTATAAACTAAAAGTTTATATTCCCTCAAAATTCATACATTAAATTCTTACCCCCGATGAGATAGTGTTTGGAGGTAGGGCCTTTGGTAGATGGTTTAGTCATCTTATGAATCAGATTAGTGGTCCTAGAAAAGAGAACTCAGAGAACTCCCTCTCTTTTCCACCATGTAAGGACATGGCAAGAAGAAGGCTTCCTGCTATGAGAAAGCAGGTAGCAGATTCTAACCAGACATTGTCTTCTCATTGATCTTGGTCTCATCAGCCTCCAGAACTAAATTTCTGTTGTTTATAAGCCACTTAGTGTATACTACCTTGTTATGGTAGCCTAAATACACTAAGACGGATAGACACCACATAGTTAAGAACTACACCTTTGTGATAATTCTCCTGGGTTCAAACAAAGAAGCATTTTAAAATATGTTATTTTGGGGAGGGAGATTCCTAGAATCATTGTTTCCCAAAGATTTTTTTTTCCAGAGCTGATATGAGAAGTATTAAAAAAGTGACTAACATGGTCATGAGTAGAGGTCAACTTTTGCTTTTATTACTGATTATAAACTAAAATCCCTGAATAACTAAAGATGTAAGGGTAAAGCAAAAATATGACATAGAAAATATTCTGAGGACTTCCATCTTCTGCTTAGAATGTAGAAAGTTGGAAAGAGGGTTTCTTTTATCCTAACAAGGAAAAGCTGGATAACATACAGACTCATACTGATCAGGGAACTGAGATTATAGTGAAACCAATTAGCCTGAAATCTAAGAATAAAAAAGTGCCTCCAAGGAGAGAAGGGACATGAATACTACCTCACCTTGGGCCAATCATAGGAGGAAGACATATAGTTAGGAAAGAAGACAGTTAGGAAAGAAGAACTCAGCTAATATACTTGAAGAATTTGTAAGTGTTGTGCATTTGATAACTTCTGAATGCAGAAGCCCTGGAAGTCACAGGCAAAGGAGAGTCCACAGGCATTCTCAGATTCTTTTCAATGAACCTCATCAGGTGACAATGTGAAAGACTGGAGTCAGGGCAGGAGTCTACTGATGGCTTTCCTCATGGAGCATGTCTGGAGAAGGGGAGTAGCTGCAGCTTGTGGGAAGATAGGAAGCATGGAAGAGGGCCTGCAAATTACCCTGAACCCAGACCTTTGGAGAACACTGTTTCTGGAGCAGGGTCATTCCTTTAGCCCCACCCTCTAAATCTAAAGACACAGAAACTGCCTGAGACTTAAGACTGAACCAGTGCAACAGAAACACACACACACAAGACCTATCCACACCCACTCACAATCTAGAAAACACGATTAGCCAAAAACAGCACTATGGCATGGGAAGAGAAGCAAAAGGATGCAGAAAGACCCTCTGGGAGATCAAGCTTGTAAGTAAAGGCTAAAGCTGAGACTGGAGCAAGGACACAGAAAATCGCTCTGGCAAAGCACATTTTATCTGGACCATTCAGTAACCACAAATGAATTTAAGTATGTGCGAAGTCACTTCAATTGTGTCCAACTCTTTGTGATCTGTAGGCCAGTTCAGCTATTGAGCTGAGTGACTCAGGCTCCCAGTGCCCCCCTGCTATGGTCTGCATGTTTGTGTCCCTCTTCCCCCACCAAATGTCTGTGTTGGAATCCTAACGCTCAATGTGATTGTATCAGGAGGTGGGGGCCTTTGGAAAGGTCATGAGAGTGGAGTCTTCTTGCCCTCATGAATACCCTGTGAAAGAGGCCTGAAAGCTCTCTCTTGTCCCTTCCACATGTGGGGACACAGCAAGAAGAAACTGTCTATGAACCAGAAAGTGGGTTTTCATTAAAACACGACCATGCTGTCACCCTCAACTTAGATTTTGAGCCTCCAAACCATAAGCAATATGTTTCTGTTGCTTATACTGATACTTCAGTTCAGTTCAGTCACTCAGTCGTGTCCAACTCTTTGAGACCTCATGAATTGCAGCACACCAGGCCTCCCTGTCCATCACCAACTCAAGGAGTTCACTCAAACTCATTTCCATCAAGTCAGTGATGCCATCCAGCCATCTCATCCTCTGCTACTGCTGCTGCTAATTAACTTCAGTCGTGTCCGATCCTGTGTGACCCCATAGATGGTAGCCCACCAGGCTCCCCTATCCCTCAGATTCTACGGGCAAGAACACTGGAGTGGGTTTCCATTTCCTTCTCCAACGCATGAAAGTGAAGAGTGAAAATGAAGTCGCTTAGTCGTGTCCGACTCTTCGCGGTCCCATGGACTGCAGTCTACCAGGCTCCTCCATCCATGGGATTTTCAAGGCAAGAGTACTGGAGTGGGTTGCCATTGCCTTCTCTGAACTCATCCTCTGTCATCCCCTTTTCCTCCTGCCCCTAATCTCTCCCAGCATCAGTCTTTTCCAA
>SJYV01026986.1:0-21466 GCA_006410875.1 Neotragus pygmaeus | reverse complement strand
CGCCATTTAATTTATTGCTTTAAAACTTCCTTAAGAGGAATTTGGAATTTTCAGATAAAATTTTCCCCAGATGGTTTTTAATAAGTAATAAACTAAGAAACTCTATACCATACGCCTTTATTAATTTGCACATTAAGCAAATATGATTTTCTACTAGATTGATCTTTCTGACTTCCTAAGAATCAGAAACCATAAAATCAAAAATGAGATAGTTAAGGAGTGATATATTTATCTTTTTAAGCCCTGTTGAAAATCTTTGGAATATAATTATTGGAAAAATAGATTGTTTCATTAGAAAATTAAGCTATGTCCTTATACAGATAAATCGCTTTGGTGACATACTCGCTGTGTACCTCGGGTGTTTAATAACAAAGTGCGGACTCACCCTGGAGCTGTTGCCACAGCGAGCTCCACCCCTGAGCCTCCCCAGGCGGACCTGTGCACAGCGCCCCAGCTGAGAGCCTTCCCGGTACACTGCTAAGCTAGAGGGGTGTCCTTCTGGGAGACGAAAAGCTCCACAGTCTTGTTGTTGGCAATTTAAGCAGAGAGTGTGAGGACTGGAGTCAGAAAAGAAGAAAAGTCCAGTGGGACAGTGTCCACCATTTGTGTCTGTTTGAACGCACAGCACCATTAAGTCAGTTCAGTAGTTACTTCTAAAGAAGTTGAGGAAGAAGCGTCAGCGCAGGTCATTGCCCCATATGTGCCCGCAGCGTCCTGCCTCCCCTGGCTCAGCCCGGGCACGGGCGGCAGGCCTGCTAGTGACCCCCAAGGCCAGCCCCCTCCTCACCTCAGGCCTTGGCCAGACCCCTCGTTGGTCAGACCCTGTGCAACCAGAGGCACATCCCTCTGCTGTAGGCATTCACGTCCTGCCATCCTAACAGTGCCTCAGCAGCTTTACAAAGATCCTTTGTTCATCCTGCAAAGGAAGAGTCCTTGCCTGCCACCACCAGCAGGTGAAGTTCTGGGTCCTCTACAGAGAGACGTTACATTCACGTGTTCTACACAGAAATAGGAACCTCAACTTTCTTATGAACTGAAAAACAGGCCAGCCTCTAGGAAAGAGGGCCTTTCTCTGTTACACCAGTCCTTTTTTTTAAAGAAAAGTGTTTTGTTTTTCTGGACTACAGAAACACTTACTATAGAAAAGTTGAGCATTATAGAAAACACACAGGAAGTAAAACATTACCTAAGACCACCTGGGCAAGATCTCAATAAACATTTTTTGAAAATTCTCCCTGTACATGTTGTATGTACACATGCAGCTTTTATAAAAGTACATATTATATGTCCTGCATTATAAACCAGTTTCCACACTTGGTGTATTATGGAGATTTTTTTTTTGCATTTCATTGCATATAGATGTATTTATATCATTTTTTTTTAAGTAGCTGAAATCTGTCTTATGTAAGCAACTTGTTTATAACTAGGCTCCCCTTTTCCACACTGAAAGACATCTAGAACTTTCCCTGGTGCTCGATAAGCCATTGGCATATGAACACTGCCATCAGTACGACAGTTATGCTGTCTGCTGGGCACCGGCACCCTGGTATCTGTTTTCAGGTCTGTCGTTTCACTGACTGTGAGGTGCCTCCAGGTGTCTTTTCTACACTCTCCCACCGCCTGCTGTCTGGGCCGTTTCCCAGTTCCTCCTTGCTAGGCTCTTGTTTTGGATCTTCCTCTGGAGATGTCTTCCTTTTCCAGATTTCCTACGAAATCTCCCTTGCTTTGGTTTTAATTCCACGTGGTTTCTCCTGCTCAGGGTTCTCACGCCCCTGTCTCCCTTTCAGCAGCCTCTGCTATGCTGTTTGTGACAGGAGTGGCTCCTGGGCCATGTGGCTCTCAGTAGAGGGTCAGCGGGCTCTGGTGGACATGGAGCTCCTCGCAGGCTCCTGTGGGCTCCTCCCATGGCTTCCACCCTGCCTGCAGAAGTAGCCCCTGGGTCCCTGCACCCTGGGCTCTGTCTGCTCCTGCCAGTCCTATTCTTGCTGGTCAGTCCTGCTGGGGCCCAGCTGTGCAGTGGTTGGTATCTCATTCACTGACCTCACACACATCCTGTGTCCATCTGAGACGTGCCACGACTGCTGTCACCCTGTTCTGACCTGCCCCCCGTGCAGCCAGCAGGCAGCATCAGGTTCCACTGCCCTCTGCCCAGTCACCCCAGTGTGGGGGCCTTTTCTTCGCAAGGTCCTTCCCCGCTTCCTCTCTTGGCCTTCTTGACGCCACACCCACCTCAGAAATGCAGGTGCCCCCCCACCCTTGCCTTCCATCCAGTACGTGATTATTTGCAGCCTCACCTCCAACTCTTGGGGGCTGGAGCCCCAACTTGACAGGTGGCTGGGGGTGTGAGAAGGGCCTGGGGTCTGCAGCCCCACTGCTGAATGTATGTGTGGCCTTCCTTGCTTCTCCAAACTGTTTCCTTGACTACCTGATGGTAATAATCCTGCACTGGCAAATCCCACACTCGCCATGCCAATCAGATTGGGTTTGTTGCAAAGCTTGTACAAATGTGAGAACTGCCAGCTCTTAATTCCCTAAGGCACTGGCGCCTGCTGGAGTTAAGTCTTCAGTCAATATTTGATGACCAAGTTGAATATTTATAAAAACAGCCAGTAAGGAAGCACCAGTCCTCTCTCCTCGTTCATAATTACAAGTGGTTTGACTGTATTGACATGGTTTTTGTGTTCAGATCAAGCTGCAAAGTCATTAAAATCAAGTCGTTTTTAATGGGAGGCTATTATGATTATTATTCTAATAGCAAGCTCCAGTTGAAATAGTTATTAACTTCGTGGCTTTTGGAAGCATGAGCTCACTGCACAGTTCTAATATGGATTCACCGTGAGTTAAACAACCATCCTTTCAATGTGTTTTGACAGATTTAGGCCACAGTTCTGAGGCAGATCAGTTTTCAGATCTTATTGGCTCTGTCTGGGCTGAAGAAATCTTGATGCATGCTTTCCAGAGCTTCCCAGGTGTGGAGCAGAGCAGGCACTCTGTTTGACTGAGAAGGTGTGACTTTTACCAGATGCATGTGAAGTTGAGACAGAGTCCTAGGTGGGCTCTCAGTGTAGACTCTCTGATCTAGGGCTGCAGTCAGCACACACCACAGTCACTCATGGGCCCAGCAGTCACACTAAGAGTTATTAGCAGGTTTCATTCTTGTCTGGAGCCCTCATGGAGAGGCCCAGGGCAGCAAGGCACCCTGCTGCTCTGGGGCTGCAGTTCTTGTCCCAGTGGGGCCCCCGCACTTGGTGTTCTGGGTGTCATCTTGCCACCCTGGTTGCTGGGTGGGTGAGCTTGCATCCCACCTCTGTGTCTGCATGCTCCCCTACAGCGGGTCTGTATGCTCCCCTACAGCGGGTCTGTAGGGCCTGGGCCCTTCTGGGCTCATGGAGGTGCCATTAAGCTGGCATCCCAGAAGCACCTCCTCCCACCTCTGACACTCCTCCTGTTCCCCTCTTGCCCTGCCCGGGCATTCTTCAGAGCTGGCAGGGGAAGGGCTTTTCTCACCCTCTGTCACATTTTGCATTTCCCCTCCGTTTCTAGTTTGCAACCAGTTTCCCTGATGTAGTGATGTTAATACTGATTGAGTCCTTCATGCCACTGCAGTCAGTCAGTTGATCCTTTGTCTAGAAGTAGTGTTTCTCTAGTGTTGACGTTTATGGGAGGGCTGGCCTGCAGGCTCCCCTTCCTGCGGAGTCCTCCTCCAGTTTTGAAATGAACATTGTGTTGTCCTCACAAAGCACTGTCACTGTTGCTATTCTCTGGCAATGTTTTGTGTGTGTGCCCTTTGTTTCTTTGTTAAAAGTTTCCCAGAAGTTAGGTGATTCCACCTAGGCCTGTAACTGGCTGTGGGATTGCTCGCTGATCTATCTGCACAGAGCTGTTCACAGGGTCATCTTCCGGGTCCTTTAGAGTCCACAGGCGGGTGTTAACACATGCCTTCACCGAGACTGTGTTTACGTCTCCTCTGCCCATCCGTCCCGTCTTGCACTGTTTGTCTTTCCTCACAGTGTCAGTGCTGGCTGCTGCCTCTCTGTTGGATTTTCCTTTCCTCTTCCTCTCTTTTCTGTGCCTCTTCTTGTTGTTTCTTCTACTTGCATCAGGTTTAAGTTGTGTTTTCCAGCTTCTTGCTTATATCATTGATTTTTAGCCGTTTTTCTTTCCTGACACATTTAAGATCATAAATTTGCCTTTAAGCAGAATTCAGTGGCATCCCATATGTTTTCAGTTGTTATAATTTCACTAGGTTTAAAATATTCAATTTTCCTTATTATGAAAGCTGTATCTGCTCAATGTCTTACAGTTGGGAATCAGAAGGCACAGTGAAGGAAATAACCTACAATCACAGCACCCAGGAACCACAGTTAACCCCCAGCATCTGGACCTTCACTGTCTCAGTATCATATTAAGTTTTCCTCTTAAGAAGTGCACACCCACAGTTACATAAAAAAGTATGATACGCTTACATTTTACAGCCTTTTTTGCCACATCCTCCTCCTTGGATCCCTGTTTTAGAGTCAGAGTAGCAGGCTGATGGCTCACCATCTTCACAGGGCTGCATTCATGCTGCGCTCTCACTGCTTGGGGAGAGAAATGACTGGAGGATAATGTCGGTGACTGGCTTGGCTGGACAGGCCTGAAGAATGCACATACTGGGGAGAAATGAGAGCAAGTCCCTGGATACCACTCTTGGTAGACAGAGAGGATGCCCCCAGATGACTGCACACTGGTACCCAGATGGCTTTACAGTGACATGATGGAGCATCCTATAGGTGACTTTTTTCCAAATAAATAAAGGCAAGAATAGACCCTAATGAAGAGAAATCTGATATTTCCCCTTTTTAACTGAACCTGGAGAATTAAAAAATTTCCATAAGCTGCTGTCATTTTTCAAACATTAATGTTTTACAAGACCAACTCAAGGGCCAGCTATTCAGAGGTGCTCATGAATCAGCTGTGGCCTGTTACACTAAGCAGGTCCCTAATGTCAGTTAACATCACCTTTCAAATGAAATAGGAAAGTGCTGTGCTTAGTCATCCACTGTGATTGAGGAGAGAGAGAAAATACAGCTTGTGTGGGACTATATGACTGTCATGTCATGACTATGAGCAGTGATTTGGGCTTCATGCGAAGTTCCAGGCAGCAACAGGTCTTCAGTTGTCACGTACATCAAGATAAAATCAAGGACCAGGGCCAGGGAGGACTCTCTGCCTGTCTCTAGCAGCAGTGCCTGATGTGGCGACCACTCTTGGCTGCAGGGCAGGGCCTCCATGTCACCAGGAGCGGCAGGGAGGCATGTGGGCGCCTAGATGGATGTGGAGCCCAGAACAAGGGTGGCCACAGCCTCGGGGACCACAGGGGTGACCCGTGGGCTCTGAGTCTCAAGCCCCTCATCGACCCCATGGCACCTTCCGTCTGATGTCAGTGGCAGATCAAGGCTCCAGAGTGGGACTTTCTGGGAGAGGGCTTTTTGTTCCATGGGGTGATACAGTGTTTCAGAAGTCTCACCATGACCTGTGGTGGGCCCAGGGATCACCCGTAAGAGCCTCTGAGTATGGGTGGCAGCACCGCTGTCCTTGGTCTGTTGGAGTAGAGTAGGTATGTGCTGAGTGTGCACTGGGCATGCACTGGCACAAGGGTGCCAAGATGGAATGGCCAGGGCAGCACTGGCAGGGGGTGATTCCTCTCAGGCCCCATGTCCTCCCGCAGGCCTTGCCGCCACACGTCTACTCCAGACCTTCAACTTCTCCAGGAGCCCAGATCTCCCCTTAATTCAGGTGTGACCCATTGCTGACTGGGACAGTTCAGTCATCACTTTGCTTCTCATCCCCACATACAAGTAACTCTTTAGAAGGTACTAAAGCACACTTAAAAAGCACAAGAATTCATGGTTTTTTCCCCAAAACTAGGAGTGAAATTTTACTCTGGATAAAATTGCAATAGCTCTTACATCCTTAAAATCACCATATGTCATGACTGCAATAATGAATAAATACAGACACACACACACCTTTTTTGGATGAACAAGTAGATTGTTAATTTACTTTATGATAAATCCCAGGATCCTTGATAGTGTACTTGGTTTGAATAAAATTAATAATCACTGAAGTAAATGTCTTAAATTCCTTTTCTACTAAATTTACAAAATCCTAATGGAAAATTTATCTAGCCTAGTGAGTTTGTTATGATTCCACTTTACAGAAAATAGTTGTATTTGAATTTTTATTTTTATAGGTCAGGATCTTCATGATCTGCCAAAGAGAAGAAGAATTAGAAAGCATAAATCAAAGAAAAAATTTAAAAATCCCAATAACATCCATGTAAAACCAGCAGAATCAGAGAAACAGCAGAGGCTTCTGCAAGAAAAATTGCAACCATGGCACACAGATGGCCCCACAATAAGCAAAAATAAAAAAAGGAAACTCAAAAAGAAACAGCAAATGCAAAGGAAGAAAGCAGCCGGCTCACTAACAGGAGCCTCTGGCGTGCACTTCATGTACCAGCCTGAGGAGACCAGCAGTGAGCAGGAGGATGTGCAAGCGACTGATGGAGAGAGCGCTGGGGGTGCCATGGGGGGCAGAGCTGTGGGTGCTGTGGAGGAGCAGGTCCTGCCCCTTGATGAGGGAGGAGTTCCAGACGCTGAGGAGGAAGAGGTGAAAAGTACCAATGAAAAGGCAGATGGTATCCTGAACTTTTTGAAGTCAACACAAGAAATTTATTTTTATGATGGTATGTTTTTTCCTGTTCTGTTGAATAATGGCAGCCACTCACTTGGAAAAAATGAGCAAATGTAAAATGTTTAAAAGTTTAAAATACACAAAATACATTAAAATATTCAGTATTCAAAATAAGTTGTTAGTTTTCAGGCAAAAATGCAAATATTTAAATTCATCCCAGCCAAGATCTCAGCTGACCCCCTGCTTGAGGCTTACCATGGTTAACAACCAGCCCATTAGTGGTGTGGTTCCAGATGGGGGTGGTCTCCTCATCCTCATTTCTCTGAATATGTTGGTATTCTCAGGTGCATGTCTGCAGAGAATATAAATCCAGGTTGGACTGATGAACTCTTGCTTGTTTTCATCAGCTGGTAGAATCGTGAAGGAAGTATACACATTGATTTGCTCCCCAATGTGTGACTCAGTGATTTGAGATTTTCCTGTGTTCAGGATACTTGAGCACTATTTGTACTGGTATAGGAGATGAAATTTATTCTGGAGTTTGTTCTGATGGGTGATGATTCCTTACCTTTGGGTAGAGTCTGACAGCAGCCCTGAGGATCAGGAGCCAAGAACAGAGCTCTGAGTTACCTTCCACCTCCCCTGGTTCTGATCTGTCCCTGGTAGATTCTGGCAATCCAGTGGTTTAGTGCGTCCAGACTGTAGCACAAATGAGATGAGAAATGCTGACTATATAATAACTGGAGGGGTAAAGAATGGACTTAAACAATTATGCAAAAAACCTGTGCTTAGTGGATCCATTTTAACCAAGAAGATTAACCCTTTCTCTCTTTGCTTGTTTACCCACACTTTATATTGATAATAAGTTGAAAACATCTTTAGTAAATATCCACACGACACTAATAGGAGGACGTGGCGGATACACTGCAGAACAGAAATAGGATTCAGAGAGATTTCAGTAGATGATCTCTGCCTGAGAGTAGCTTCTGGAAGACCACCCTCCTGCCAAGGAGTCTGATGTGTAAGGTGAACTTGCGGTTTTAGGAGCTGCTGAGGAGGCCAAGGGCAGGTCCCAGAGGAGGCGCAGCACAGGCCAGGGGAGCCAGACGCCTGCTGCTCTCCTCCCTCCAGGTGCTTGCCTTCCACCCCTCACGTGTTTGTCCTCTGCCCCTCAGGTGCTTGCCCATCCAGACAGGCTCAAGTGAGGGTCCAGGGGAAGGGCCAATGCAGCCCTGGGGAGCAGGCTGTCTAGAAGAGCCTTGGGGCTGCCTGGGTCTGGGAAGGAAGGTGGAGGGCCCAGAGTTGGCAGCTCTGTGACAAAGGAAGGTCAAAGATCAGAAGCAGAGCCACACTGGTCCCCTTTAAAGCCGTGGCTCAGCCCTGAACTGTGAGATGGGAGGAGGGCAGCCTCTGGTGTCTTGGGGACCGACCAGGCAGGGCTAAACTGACCCTCCCACACAGCAGGCTGGCCACACGCTCAGGTGCAGCTGGACCTCTGCCGGCCATACATGCAACCCCTTGCTGTTGGCTCTGTCGATGACCCCTTCTCTGTCTGCCAAGCAAAGGCAAGGAGAATGCCATGAGCCGAGCTCCTGAGATTTTCTCTGCATTCAATGGAGTGTGTGAGGTGCAGCAAGAGACAGGATGGCACGACCTAAGCCATGAGGAACAGCGTAGTAGAAAGGGTCCATGGAGTAGAGACGCTGCTGTTACCAGATGGCAGATCTAAAACAGCTGTGACTGAGATGTCCAAGAAGTGGGGAGAAGGTGGACAAAGATACAAATCAGAGAGTTTCACGAGAAAATTTGAACCTATTAGGATAACCAAACGGAGCTTCTAGGCATAGCAGCCACATAGGTCAGAAAGAGGCTCGCCCGTGGAACTGGGCAGTGGGATGGGAAGAGTTGGCAGCCAGGAGCTTTTCAGAGCTGGCAAAGGCCACAGAGTCACAGGCTCTGGACATTCTATGGGTGCCAGCTGGGGCTAGTGCAGAAACGGCCTCAGCACGATGTGATGGGGAGGGTGCTGTGGCTTGTGGGCAACAGAAAAGCCACGGGCTTCCCTGGGCTTCCCTGAAGCATCGCAGATGCCCAGCAGCTTTGTTGTCTGCAGTTCCTGATGCTGTCAGAGAGCTTGGTGTGGTGTCTGTCCCGTGCTCTGTGTGTGACTTCTAGGACACGGGACACCCAGATGCTTTATGAGTCGGTGCCTTAACAGACACCACGTTTCCGCTGCACTTCAATAATTATATCTTGTTGTTTACTTTTCAGAGTTCTGCTCTGAATGTCCCTCATGGTGACTTTTTGTACCCCAAACACATCACTCTTAAGTAGAAATATACGTTTGAGGCTTTCTTTAAGAGGTGAAAGCTTGTCTTCAGTTTACAAGAGTAAAAATGCAATTCTCAGTGACCCTGTCTTTGTTTAGGTGTCTCCAAGGATTCTGATTCTGGTATCTTTATGGAAAGCACCAACAAGCTATTTAAACAACTGGAAACTCACAGTGTGTCCCCCTCAGACGTGTTCATTCTGGATCACATGAAAACGCTGTTATTTTTGCATGACACCAAGAGATTGAAGAGTGCCCTGGACATGTTCCTGGAACACTGCAGGATGCCACTTGGTATGTGCTCTGTTCATTATTCCCTTGGTTCATTGTGCCGCTTTAGAAACTTGTCTCAGACTCACCTCTGAAAAACTTTCTCCACCAAAACAGTCCTGTATGAGAAAGCAGTCCTGTATCAGAAAACAGTCCTGTATCAGAAAATGTAAGGCTGCACATATGCTTCAGGAGTAGGACCCCACAGAGGGTTATGCTCCTTGCATCTCTCTTGCTGTAAAAATATCTCCTGATATATGCAGACATGCATGTGCAATCTACTTTTCCAGACTTGTGAGCTCCACTCTTAGGACTGAATTTTTACTGGTTTAAATGGAAGTGGAAGAGTTCATTTCTTTTCCCTTTTCTTTTTCCTCTGCTAGATGTGAAGATGGTCCATTTTCTGTCCCCCAGTTATCTTGGTCTGCCTTCCTGAAACCCTGAAGTTAAAAGGGAGTTGAACCATTAGACGATTTCTCTTTTGTTTACTTCCTCAACCTTTTTTGGATACCTGTTCCATGCAAACTTTCAGGCGCTGGGGCTGATGGTGCTTGTGTGTTCACAGCACCATGGGGTGGGGCCTTCACGTTAGCAGCTTGAAATGGGCCGAAGTCTGCAGACACTGAGGATCAAAGGATCGGGACTGTGTTTGGGAGCATCGTGGAGCAGAGCCCCTGTCAGACCCAGACAGGCACAGGACAGACAGCCAGCTGAGTGGGCAGAAGCTCCTGCAGGTCACCTTAGGACAATGGTCTCCGAGTGAGTGCAGTGCATGGCTTTTCTCCTCAGAAACCTCAGAGTACAGCTGAGGAGTCAGACCGACATGTTGAAAAAGCTACATGCCACGTTTCATCACATGAAATGACAGTAAAGCTGATAGTAAAGCCAACGGTAAAGGAGTGTGTCACTGATACAATCAGCAAGTGGATGGGGGATTGACAACACCCTGTGAGTCGGCGTCCTCAGAAGGACCTGCCTCCACTTTGATCCAGAGCTGATCCATACGGGACCTTATCTGCCCCACCTGTGACACTGGTCCCACCGCAGGCCCTCAGTGGAGAGAGCAGAGGAGCTCCCTGCCCTTCAGGGTCATCTTCTTGTAGGGATGGGGAAGTCAGCGAGGTGTGCTTTGTACAGCTACGCCCCAGGAGGAGACACAGGATGAGCAGGAGAGGGTGGGGGAGGAGCCACGGCCTGGTTATGTCGGGCCTTGGGGGGCCTGCTGAGTGTGTTGGCCCTCATCCTGGGAGACGGGGCCACTGGGAGGCCCGTAGCGTGTGGCTACACTGAGCAGGGCCTCTTGGGCCATTGTACTCAGACCGGAGAAGGGGTTGGGGGCAGCGTGGGCTTTGGTCATGCTCCTGGAAAGAGGGCCATCCCCAGACGTGATCAGATTTGGGCCAGATGTGAAGGTGGACTCAGGTTTCCCTGATGCCTGGGCGAGAGCTCTCTTTGGCCTGAACCCATCATGAGCAGGAGAGGCAGTCAGAGGGTCCGGGACCGGCTGGAGGTGCCTGTCCTTGTCCAGGGTGGAACTCATGTGCTGGCAAGCCACTGCCAGTCCCCTTCATGGAGCAGTGTGGGGCCTGGGGGACAGGGGCTTTGTTCTGGTGGGATCTGGAGTGTGAAGTGGGGAGCTGGGGGGTGAAGATGGTGCCTTGGAGGGTGTGTGTGCCAAGGAAGGGAGTGGGCACACTTCTTATAGGAGCAGCTCCAAAAGGAGCTCCTGAGGTGTGGGCTGAGCACTTGAGAGCCGGGCTCCCTCAGTGGGGGGGCCCCTGGCTGCTCAGGACCCCAAGCCCATGACCCCATGTCTGCATTCTTCCTTCCTGCTGGTTGTTAGGCCCATTGTACTCAATGTTTTAGCATTTTTACTTCCATAAGGAAGTTTTTGCAAAAGGCCAATTTTATTAAGTTAAACTAATACAGTGTTTTTATAAGATATGAAAACAAATGATTTATAGTCCAGCTGAGTTCCTCACACTGAAGGTGCTCCCTGCGCACGGCTGAGATGTGTCAGGGGAGCAGGGGCAGTGCTGGGGGCTTTAGTGAAAATCACTAGACAAGTTTTGCCTGGAAGCACTTATTTAATCAGTTGATGGAACTAAAATTTAGGTTTGAAGCACTTCTCTGTGAAAATAAATTCCTTTTTTGTGTGTCTGTGTAGGATATGCATTAGAAGTGTTTCCATGTCATGCTACTTTATAAAATGAAATCTTACAAATAGTGAAGCTTTATTTTCAAGTATTGGTTCTGTCTAATTCAGTCAGCTTTAGAATTCTGAAATTGTTTTCTTTTTCATACAACTAACTTGTGAAGCTTAGTCAGTAGCTGTGTCTCTCCTGTCGATGGGATCAGCCTGGAAATAGTAGCATTTCAATAGCAGACACCGGGTCCTTTCTCTCTCTGCTGCTTCAGCAGTTAGTTTTTCTAGTTTGTGGGTGTTTCATTAACTGGGTGTGGCAGCATATCCATAGCCAGTGCACGTGTTTCTACAATTGGTCCAACATACCACATTCTGTCATCTGCGTGTACATACAGTTAACCATCTGTGGGTTTTGTATTGTTCTCTGCACACCATGAAGACCCTGTGGGCACCCCCGCCCTGAACCCTCCTGAGTCCTCTGTGTCCATATTAGGCATCATCGTGCATGAGGCTGGAGGGCCAGGGGGCTGGCCTGGGGCAGGACAGACCATGCATTCTGTATGGAGCACGAGATGGACCCCGGCCCGCAGTCCCAGCCTCTTCTCAGAAATGCATCTCAGCCTCAGCAGCAATCAGCTGTCCCGAGGGCACCAAAGTCTAAGCCTTGGGGTTGGAGCCTTGGACCTGGCATTCCCTGCCGTAAGCGTCTTTACAGAGAGCAAGGCCTGAAACGAGGGGCTGTGCCCTCAGCTCAGGCACTTTGCTGAGCCATTCCTGGGACAGTTCCTGAAACCTGAGTGCTATCCATTGCAGCTCATCTCACTTAGAATTATGCTTCTAACTTCCTGCTGCTTTGTCCACCTTTGATGTAAACTTATGTTTCTGTTTCACTTCATATGCAGTTTTTTCGAGCTCAGGTGTTAAGCATGTAGTATTGGGTGTGATGTTGTAAAGTGAAAGACAAACATTCCAGACTGACCTATACTTTTGTGGGATTCACAAGTGTGCTATTAGTGTCATTTCAACTCCTAAGTTGTGTTTCAGTTGATTAATTCAGGGTTTACTTTTGGCCTAAGAACTAATAGTTACAAAATAATAATTTATAATTTTTCTTTTTGTTTTATTTTTTGTTTTGTTTTCTTTTTGCTTTTCAGAATATGCCCGAGTAATCTCAGCTTTCTTTAATTACTGGATCACACATATGCTTCCTGAGAAAAACGATGAATGAAATCAGTGCATCTATTTAAAAAGAGCTAATATTTGACAAGAAAATAGAAAAGACAGGTATGAAATGGTCTGAGACTTACTTCCTATACACAGAGGAGATGAAACTCTCTTCTAAGTTTTCTTTATAACCCAGACCCTGGGAACTCTGAGGACATTTCTGCCATATTATTTATTGATGTGTTTGTACACAATAGGTAAATGTAATCTGAGACTTCAAGTGATAAATTGGGATAAAATTGAAAATTTCTTTGAAATTTTGTATGTCTTAAATTTTAAAATGGGAATTCTGTTAAACTGAATAAACTGTATAGTTTGAAGCTATATATATATTTTTATAAAGTTTTAAATCACTTGTGTCTGAAAGTTTAAGAGTGTTGTATGGGTATTAAAATGTCCATTTTAAGTAGTTTGATTCTACAGTAATTGAATTTATTTATTGTTTTCTTCTCTTTTTTCCTCTTCTCTACCTTGGGAATAATATCAAGAACCTATTTTTCCTGTTTCCTCTTGTTGTGGAAGCCATCACCAATTTTCAGTGAGATTGAGTTTTAAAAACACCAGTCAATGCAGTGTTATAGGACAACATTATCTCTATCTATAAAAATATACATTTTTTATTGTGGTAAAATATATGTAATATAAATATGCCATTTTGAAGTGTATGATTCAGTAGCATTAAGTACATTCACAGCGTCATGAGGTCATCACGACTATCTTCCCTTGTTTTAGGCTGAACAATGTTCCACACTGTTTATCTACCATCTGTCCATGGATGGACAGGGTTGTTGCCCCTGTTTCCTCTTATGAATAATGCTGCTGTGAACATTATGTACAAAATTGTCTGTGGACATTTTCTTCACTTCTCTTGGGAGTGGAATAGCTGGGTCAGATGATAATTCTACATTAACCTTTTGAGGAACTTCCAGGCTGTGGTCCACAGCAGCTGCTCTATCTTCATCCCCACCAGCCAAACAGAAGTGCTGAGTTCTCTGCGTCCCCATCAATACTTTTTTCCACTTCTCTGGTTAACAGCCATCCTTGTGGTTGTGTAAAGGCATCTCGTGATAGTTTCAGTTTACATTCCATGTACTCATTAGCTATTCTCCTCTTTGGAGACATGGNGTCCATTTTAAGTAGTTTGATTCTACAGTAATTGAATTTATTTATTGTTTTCTTCTCTTTTTTCCTCTTCTCTACCTTGGGAATAATATCAAGAACCTATTTTTCCTGTTTCCTCTTGTTGTGGAAGCCATCACCAATTTTCAGTGAGATTGAGTTTTAAAAACACCAGTCAATGCAGTGTTATAGGACAACATTATCTCTATCTATAAAAATATACATTTTTTATTGTGGTAAAATATATGTAATATAAATATGCCATTTTGAAGTGTATGATTCAGTAGCATTAAGTACATTCACAGCGTCATGAGGTCATCACGACTATCTTCCCTTGTTTTAGGCTGAACAATGTTCCACACTGTTTATCTACCATCTGTCCATGGATGGACAGGGTTGTTGCCCCTGTTTCCTCTTATGAATAATGCTGCTGTGAACATTATGTACAAAATTGTCTGTGGACATTTTCTTCACTTCTCTTGGGAGTGGAATAGCTGGGTCAGATGATAATTCTACATTAACCTTTTGAGGAACTTCCAGGCTGTGGTCCACAGCAGCTGCTCTATCTTCATCCCCACCAGCCAAACAGAAGTGCTGAGTTCTCTGCGTCCCCATCAATACTTTTTTCCACTTCTCTGGTTAACAGCCATCCTTGTGGTTGTGTAAAGGCATCTCGTGATAGTTTCAGTTTACATTCCATGTACTCATTAGCTATTCTCCTCTTTGGAGACATGGTTGAAGTTATTACCCATTTGTGAATTAGATTATTAGCTTTTTGTCATTGAATTATGAGCTCTTTATACTGGGTCATATGGTAACTCCAGTTTTTTGAGGAACCTCCATACTATTCTCCATAGTGGCTGTACCAGCTTACATTCCAACCAGCAATGTAGGAGGATTCCCTTTTTTCCATTCCCTCTCCAGTAGTTATTATTTGTCGACTTTTTAATCAGGGCCATTCTAAGCAGTGTAAGGTGGTACCTTATTGTAGTTTTGATTTGCTTTGCTCTAATAATTAGTGATGTTGAACATCTTTTCATATGCCTGTTGGCCATTTGTATGTCTTCTTTGGAGAAATGTCTATTTAGGTCTTCTGTCCATCTTTTGATTGGGTTGTTTAATATTGAGTTGTATGAGCTGTTTGTATAATATATTTTGGAAATTAAGCCCTTGTCAGTCACGTCATTTGCAGATATCTTCTCCCAGTCTATAGGCTATCTTTTTGTTTTATTGATGGTTTCTTTGCAGTACAAAAGCTTATGTTTGATTGAGTCCCATTTGTTGATTTTTGCTTTTATTTCTATTGTCTTGGGAGACTGAATGGTACAAGTTATGTCACAGAATGTTTTGTCCATGGAATTTTGTGGTGTCATGTCTTAGATTTTGAGTGTATTTTTGTATGAGGGTGTGTCCTTAACTTCATTAATTTACATGTGGATGTCCAGCTTTCCCAACACTGAAGAGACTGTCTTTTCTCCATTACATGTTCTTGCCTCCTTTGCTGAAGATTGACTAGGTATGTGGATTTTATTTCTGGGCTCTCTGTTCTGTTCCATTGATCCATATATCTGTTTTGTTCTGGTAGCATGCTGCTTTGATTACTGTAGCTTTGTGTTTGGAGAAGGCAATGGCACCCTACTCCAGTACTCTTGCCTGGAAAATCCCAAGGAAGAGGAGCCTGGGTGGCTGCCGTCTTTGGGGTCGCACAGAGTCGGACGTGACTGAAGCAACTTAGTACAGCAGCAGCTTTGTAGTACTGTCTAAAGTCCAGGAGGCTTATACCTCCTGCTCTGTTCTTTTTCCTCAGAATTAATTCTGGGTCTTTTATGGTTCCATGTAAGTTTTGGGATTATCTGTTCTAGTTCTGTGAAAAATGTCATGGGTAATTTGATAGTGATCACATTCAGTCTGTAGATTGCTTCGGGTAGTATGGCCATTTTAGCAATATTAATTCTAATCCAAGAATATGGGTTATCTTTCCATTTCTTTGAATCACCTTCAATTTCCTTTATTAATGTTTTATAGTTTCAGCATATAAGTCTTTCACCTCCTTGGTCAAGTTTATTCCTAAGTTTTTTTTTAATAATTAATTTTTTTAATTGAAGGATAATTGCTTTACAGAATTTTGTTGTTTTCTGTCAAGTATTTTTTTAAGGCAATTTTAAAAGGAATTGTTTGTTTTACTTGCCCTTTCTGACATTTCACTATGAGTCTAAAGAAATGCAACCAATTTCTATATGTTAATCTTGCATCCTGCTGTTTTGCTGAAATTATCAGTTCTAGTAGTTTTTGTGTGGAGTCTTTAGGGTTTTCTGTATATGGTATCATGCCATCTGCATATAATGATAATTTTACCTCTTCCGTTCCAGTTTGTATACTTCTTCTTTTTCTTGTCTGATTGCTATGGTGAGGACCTTCAACACTGTTGAATAGAAGTGGTAGTAAGAGTGGGCATCCTTGTTCCAGATTTTAGTGACAGGGCTTTCAACTTTTCAGCATTGAATGTTATGTTTGGCTGTGAGTTTGGTTATAAATAGCTATTATTATATTGAGATATGATCCCATAAATGGAATTGATTTTATTTTCTCTTCAAATTGTTCATTGCTGGTATACAAAAATGTAACTGAATTTTTTGAAATGCAGCTGATTTTTTATATTGATTTTGTATCCCAATAGTTTGTTGAATTCATGTATTAGCTCTTAACAGTTGTGTGTGTGTGTGTGTGTGTGTGTAGTCATTAGAGTTTTCTACATATAAGATCATATCATCTGTGGAAAAGATAATTTTATTTCTTTCCTTCCACCATGGATGCACTATTCTCCAGGGCTCCTTTCCCCCCTCACCTCACTGTGTTCTTAAGAGGTGTCTGTCCCAGTAAGTGGAACCTCCTGGAGGCAGATGAATCAGCAAGGATGCCCTACTGGTTCTGGAAATCTGCCAACTTAAGACTGGTTTCTGTGAAGCTCCCCAGGCTTAATAAAAGTTGACAAGTGGAGCTGCAAACCAGGCCTGGACAAGGACAGGCCCAACCAGGATGTGCCACCAACCAGGACAGGGCCATAAACCAGGAGAGGTGACCGACCAGGTCCACTGACCAGGATGGGTCACTAGCCAGGACAAGTCCACTGACAAGGACAAATCCACCAACCAGGACAGGCCACCAACTAGGAGAGGTCCATCATTCAGGATGGGCCACCAAGCAGGATGGGCCTACTGTACCCCAGGGGCTGCCTCCTTGAGAATGGATGATGATCCATTTTCCCCATGGAGATGGAAAAAGAACACAGCCACACCCCGAAGTAGGAGCTGTGGCAGCTTCCTGTCTACACCCACAATGGCCTTCACTTACCCCTCAATGGAGACATACTCAGCTGCTGCCACTGCCTCTTCCTCCTTCCCTGAGACGTCACATTGGTGAGGTCAGAGGCCAGGGAATCGTGTCCCCTTCACTGCAGGGTTGAGGGGTCACTTGCAGGCAGGTGGTCAGCCTGCTGCTTCCTCCAGAACACCCCACTGCCTCAGGCAGGACACCTGGGTTTCTGATTTGCCAGGTTGTAATTCTTCTATTAAGATACCTCCCAATTAATGATGCATTTGCCAGTATGAAAATAAAGTATTGGCTGTTTCATAATTTCCTGTTAGTTCTCCACCTCCAATTTGCATCTTTTAGTTATACACAGTTTACATCTTTTCCATGCCCAGCAGGTGGACACACTGTTGATGAATTCCAGGGAAAACTTATTTACAGATAGGACTTGACCTTTTACTTGATTCTTTCTGGTATCAGCACGGAATCCCTGTAAACCCTTCTATCAGCTCACTGGTAGACCAGGACAGGTCACCAGCCAGGATGGGCCACCAACCAGGACAAGTCTCTCTGACCACATCCCAGAGGTACAGAGGAACAAGGGTGTAACTGAACAGGTAGGGTAGCCGGGGTTCATCGGTTTTGTGGATCATCCTAATTTCAAGAAGAAAAATGCCTCGTCTAGAAAACAAAAACAAATAAATCATGTCTCTGTGTCAGCATAAATACAATAATCTGATTCTCCCAGTGTGATCGCAGTTGGATGATAATTAGATCAACTTATCTTTTACAATGATGCAGGATGCTTATTCAGTCCGTGCCACTTGTTTTCTGTAAACCATACCAATTAATGCAGACAAAGGAAGCTCTCAAGAATTTGAGGAGTGCTCATCAGCTTGCTGACAGTGAGGTGGGTGTGCCAGGCAAACCCCCAGGCTTTCCTGAACCCCAAAGCCTCAGTGAGTGGAAGAGGTGGCCGAGTCTCGCCACTGTCCCCCAGACCTGGAGGCTCAGTGTTTTCAGAAGAAATTGTCCTGGGTTCATTCATCCCCACTTGGCCGGCTCTGGGTTTTCCTCTCTGTCCAGCACTGTCTGTGCCCAATTTTTCTGTGGCGCTTGTCTTCTCTTTCAGAGTCTGGTGAAAACTTAGGTCCCCTCCAAAGTATGAAGGGTGTACAGAGCTTCCCTACCACACACAGAGACACTGCACAACTTGTGGAGTTGCAGGGTCCCCAAAACCCACTCATGACAGACTACCACAATTTTAGTGGCTAAAACAGCATCTTTCATTGCCTCCCAGTGACCATGGGTCAGGCCCAGGCTTGGCCAGCTGTGTCCTGGGTTTGAGACCTAGAGGGTGTGCACAGAATTCTGTTCCTGTGGCTTTGGGACCAAGGTCCTAGTTTTCTTGTTGACTGCCAGCGGGGGCTACTCTCACCTCTCTGACGCCCCCACAAGCCCCAGCTCCCCCTGAGCCTCTGCCCACCTGCCAGCAATTCCTCAGAGGCCAGTAGGAGACCTGGGAAAGACCAGGGTCTGGAAGGCTTCCCCTGGTAGAGTCAAGCTTCCAGGATTGTCTCCCTTCTGCTTCATTTAAAACCAACTGGTTACGGGGCTTCAAGTCCTTTGTCCTTGTATGCAGCCACTGGCAATGACCCTTCTGGTACCATCTTGGCCCATAGCACCTGGCACAGATCTTGCACTGGTCACTTAACAGACCACTTAAGGTGACCACTTAGGTCTTCCTTCCAAAGGACCTGCTGTCAGTGTGGTTAGCTGCTGCCAGCCCTTCAGGTCCATGTCCTGCATAGACCAGATGTCTTCAGTCACCAAGGTAGACCAGATGCCCTTGGTCACCTTCACCTTCTAGGCCCCATGGATATTCAGATGGAATCATTCATCTCCTTTCATTTTGCAAGAGAGAATTCTCTCATGACCAGAGAATTTAGGGAACTTGCTTAGTATCATACAGCACTTTTAAAGATAGAAAGAAGGTGAGATGAGCAGGGTGTAGGTGAGAATGTAAAACTGATATGTTATCAGAATTAGATGGAGAGAAATTACCTTCGTGGAAGAATCGGGAGAAAAAGGGCTTCATAACGGTGATACCTGAGCTAAAAGAGATAGGACAAGGATGTCTGGAAATACAGGAGGAAGGCAGAAATGCTGGGAGGTGACAGCAGGTGAAAGAGGGAGGTGCTTCACCTTCTCGTGGCTATTTTCTGTCTGCACCAACAAGGAGATATTTCAGTCAGCAGCTATGCTGTTGATTCAAAATTTTGATACATTTTACTGGCAGTTATGCCCAGGAATATCTCCTCTTCAGATTTAGTCACCACTACCCTTTCTAGGGCTTCCCTGGTAGCTCAGTGGTAAAAGAATCTGCCAGCTAATGCAGGAGACTCAAGAGACATGAGTTCCTGATCCCTGCGTTGGGAAGATCCCCTGGAGAAGGCAATGGCAACCTGCTCTAGTAGTCTTCCCTGGGAAATCCCATGGACAAAAGGGCCTGGTGGGCTACAGTCCATGGGATTGTAAAGAATTGGACATGACGTAGCAACCAAACAATACCCTTGCTAGAAATGTCCTAAAATAATAAATGTTTTGTTAAGGGGTTGGAGTATTCCAACATGATTGTAGACAGTAACTGATAACAACTGCCAGGAATCCACCATCAAGGCAGTGATCACAGAACCAACATCAAGTAAATATGTCTGCAGAAATCAGAGGGCAGCCTCATCAACTCATCCTCACAGACTCCACAGTATAATCCATTTTCTTCTCTCTGCAATGTTCTCATTGCAGATTTAAGTGCTCATCCAGTTTTTTATTATATTCATAATGGAGAATGAAGAAGAGGGGAACTAATATTTATTGACCACCTACTGTCTGCCAGGTATGTGATAAATCCCTTACATCTAATATCTTTCTGTTCTCACAATCTATCAAGAATTTAAGTTATTATCATCCCCACTTTGTGGATGAAGAAATGTTTGCTTGACCTTAATTGACCATGAAAAACAGACTGGTTCAAAACTGGGAAAGGAGTAAGTCAAGTCTGTATATTGGTCACCCTGCTTATTGAACTTATTTGCAGAGTACATCATGTGAAATGCCAGGCTGGATGAATCACAAGGTGGAATCAAGATTGCCAGGAGAAATATCAGCAACTTCAGATATGCTACATATGATACCACCCAGTGGCAGAAAACCAAGAGGAACTAAAGAGCCTATTGATGAGAATGAAAGAGGAGGATAAAAAGCTGGCTTAAACTCAACACTCAAAAAACTAAGATTATGGCATCCCATCACATCATGGCAAATAAAAGGGGAAAAGTGGAAGCAGTGACAGACTTTTATTTTCTTGGGCTCCAAAATCACTACAGATGGTGACTATGACCATGAAATTAAAAGACACTTGCTCCTTGGAAGGAAAGCTATGACAGACCTAGACTGTGTATTAAAAGGCAGAGACATTACTTTGCTGACAAAGGCCTGTATNTGGGGGGCTGCACACTTGGGCTTCCTCCCTGGGGGCCAAAGGCACCGGGCTGTGAGTTGAGCCCTTTGAGGGAGACCGTTCTTTGTTCCCATGGCCTGAAAAAGGTTGCCCAGGGCCTGACAATGTCAGAACTGATGTGTGGTCCGGTGCCAGGCGTCGCGTTGGTCTGCACAGCTCCAGCACGGAGGCACACGCGCGGGAGGCTCGGCGACCCAGGGTGGACGGGCCATGCTGGCGGGCGGTTTCGGGCAGGGCCCCCCTGTGTCTGCAGCAGGGCCGCCTCTCCCGAGGGCCTGGGGCCCACGCTCCCCAGCTGCTGGCTTCTCTGGATGCACGGCCCGGCGCTCTGAGCGTGCCCCCCACACGGGGTCCACAGGGTGGGCCTGGGCTCCTCGGGGCTCCTCTGTTTTTGCCGCTCCTGAGCTATACTGGCCGCTGTGAGGATGCTCCTTGGGAAATGGGCCAGCCCTGAGGAGAGCGTGGACACGCCAGAGCTGGGACCCTGTAAACAGGGCCCTCAGGAGCCCGGGCCTCATCCGCCCCAGGCCAGGCTGCCGTCCGGTCCGCTTGGCCTGCATGGGGAGTGCACGCTCGTCCGGAAGGGAGCCTCCAGGCCCGCTCCCACCCGTGGGGGAGCCCGCAGGCCGCGCTCAGGCAGGTGGCTCTGCCCCTCCTCTCGGCCTGCGGTCCCCTCAGCGGGCTCACAAGGCCCTCTCCTCTGCGTCGAGGTCAGGCCCACGGGGCGGTGCCCCACGAGGCCCAGGTGCTGTGCCGGCCCGGCTGGGCCCGGGCGGGGCCCATGCGTGTGCGTCTGCGGCCCAGGCAGCAGGCGTGCTGGTCAGAACCTGGCTTTTCCTGCGGCCGCCCTGTTCTCCCTGGCCAGCCACAG
>SJYV01026983.1:0-12836 GCA_006410875.1 Neotragus pygmaeus | reverse complement strand
CCCACCCTCACGCCTCTAGGGTATACTGTCCTTTGTTTTTTGAGTAAAACTCTGAGCTGTAATCAAGCTGTAACACTGGTCCACCGTTTCAAATCTTTGCTGTGCCATGACCTGGATGTAACCTGGCTAAAGCAACCTTGGCTTGGCCCCCATCAGGCAGAGGCCAAGCACAGAAGAAAACTCATACTGTGAAAGCTCAAAGTAATGGAAACCCAGCACAGTGGAAGTGACAAGAAGCCCAGCGTGCTGGAAACAGGGACAACAAAAACAAACTCAGCAGAAAGTTCACACAGCTCAGTCTCAGATTCCAGAAGGCCTCTGGTTAAGGTAGGAAGTCCTCACCCCTATGGCTGCAAGGACATACGAATAACAAAATCTTAATTCCTTTACAATGTCTTATTTCTTGTTTCCTCAAACCCCCTGTGAACAGGCAAGCCGCAGTGATTGCAACTGAGCGGCTCTGGCAGGGGCTACTCCCCAGTGTGTCCCAAAGACTTCACCGTCTGCTGCGCCTTAGTAGCTGTTGCCCAAGCAGGTAAGGGTTCTTCTGTCCTTAACCTCCTTTGTACCAAGGATCAGGCCAATGAAAATTGTGACAAGGGTCAGGCATTTAGCAATTTTTCCACCAAGTTATGAAAGGGGTTCCTCAGCACATTTCCCCCACTGCTTTTCCTTCTCACCTTTCAGCTCCTCTCTCCATCTGCGCCACTGTTAGCAAAGTATTGTGCAGGTCATCATCTTTCCATTTCCAACAGTTGTCCTTGAAATTATTTACCTAAGATGGGGACTCAAACCCACATGGAAGGGACTCTTCTGTACTTAGTCACTCAGTCATGTCCAACCAGGACTTGAGCCCAGCCAAAACCCATGGAGCCTGGTTTCAGAACCTAACAAAGCTCAGGTTATTGATGTCTCATTGAAGAAAGAATTCAGTGAGAGACACAGGGATAAGTAACTGGTAAATTTATTTGAATTTAAAAAGAAGCACACTCCAAGGGTGTGGGCCATCACAGAGGGTGAGTTGGTGGTGATGAAATGTGTTGTTGGTTTTTTATGATCTGGGGGAATTCATATGCTAATGAGTGGGAGGATCATTCCAACAAATGGGGAACCACTCATTCCTTAGTCTTTTTATACTGCCTTTTTATACTGCAGCTCAATGTTTGAGTGTCTCCTGTGGAGGTATGGGTCAGCCATGGCCTGCCTCAGGGGTAGGAGTTTTGAGTGCAGCAGATCTGGTGTGGCATAAGCCCTCTTTGAGGAGGCCATCATTAACCCCTCTGTAGAGTTGCCAGAACTTACACAGGACTGGGGAAATGGACTCTTGAAGGGCGCAAACAAAACCTTGTGCACACCAGGACCCAGGAGAAAGGAGCAGTGACCCCATAAGACACTGACACAGACTTCCTGTTTGTCCAAGAATCTATGGCAGAGGTGTGGGTCTGCAGTGGCCTGCAGCAGGGTCAGGGGCACTAAATGGATAGTGCATGAAGGAGGGTAACATTATCTTCATTAGCTCCACAATAATTTCAGATCAGTTCAGTTCAGTCGCTCAGTCNGCCTGGCGTGCTGCGATTCATGGGGTCGCAAAGAGTCGAACACGACTGAGTGACTGAACTGAACTGAACTAATGCCATCTTACCAAGAAGCATTTATTAAGTGGCTAATAAGTCCATTGGCATATAGAGAATTATTCAGCATGGTTATTTCAGAAGCTTGAGGATTTATAGAAATTGTTTTATTTCCTTGGCCCACCTTTTTGCCTTATATATGTGCAATTTCCAGGGGTCTTTTCATCTTGGTGTATTCTATTTTTTTTTTTTTGGTGCCGTTTTTAAAATATTAAAGCCTCAAAGAAGCATTTTGGTAGGTGACAAAGGCAAAGATGTAATCTAATTAAGTAAAATTTTAAGCTATATAAAACTATAGAGATTTAACTGTGACCTTAATTCTATTTATTAAATATTACCCAATTTGTTGTAAGTGATATTCTCTCTCTTTACAGAACAAATCAACAATGGATTTAAGCAGAACGTGTGTGCTTTTCACAAGCCTGTTTGATTTCCAGAGATCAAACATTTTATAACAGACAAGGAGAAGGAAATCGGTATTGTGAGGGCATAAAGCTCTAATTAGGATGAAAGTGTAAGGGAATTATGGCACATGGTCATCCCTCTGCCCATCTGTAGGCACCAGCTTGATTTAGATCATTTCATACAACATCTGTGTACACAATGCCAGTGGAGTAAACTGACTGTATCAATAACTAGTGTCAGGAAAGGGGAATAAGGAATCATGTTTCAGCAGGGGGCTAGTCGAAGACAGATTCCTCTTTGAGCATTTCATTTTGTACTCCTAGTTTCTGAGTGGTATAAAATGCGTAGGCATATCAAAGTTCTTAACAAAAACTGCTTATGCCACCAGGAAGATGTATTTATTTTCAACAATGTAAAGGGGAAAGCATACAATTGAGGTGGAGAGAGAGAGAGAGAGAGACAGACCTGCCGCAGACATCACCTGAGTGGGAAATTACACATCCCGCACACACACGCCCGCTCTGCACACACATGCATAGAATTCATCTCTGACAATTTAATTGTTTAATGGTAGGACTAACAAGGAATCCTTTCTAAAGTAATGGCATATAAAGGCTTCCCAGTGAAGTTAATATTCCTGCCGCATTTGATGGGTGTTTCCCATTTGTGCAGTTCTGCCCTAACAGACTCCCGGTGTTTGATGGGGGGAAGGCAGGAGGGGTGGCGTTGTCTGTGCTCAATCTGGAGAATGCCTTAGCCTGTGACCTTAGCCTCTAAAGCAATAAATCTGAGGTCACCATTGGCACCAGAGCAATCGCTCACATCGGTTGTGGTGTCTCGGCTTGCTGCCTCAGGATCTGGCCTTCGTGGACCATAGGCTGGGTGTTCTGAGCACAGAGTCCTTGCTTCTTGTACAGTGGGCTGTTTCTTCTTAGTTCACTGGAACCGGGACTTGCCTGCCCTTGGTGCTGAGTTTCAGGACTCGGGTTTGACCAGTCTTCTGGATGATGGAATGCGTGATGTCTTAGATGCTAGGGTTTGAATTCTCACCCTGAGCCACAGTCTCTTCTCCTCATATTTCCTTATGGTTCAGCCTGGCTCATGTCTGCGCTTTAATTGGATCCCTGGGTGGCCTTCCTGTTACAGCAATGTACACAACCACGGATGCTCCGCAAGAAGAATAACTGTGCCCAAGAAACATCAAGTTCTCAAAGTGGACCTTAAAATGTTCTCATGTTGCAGTTTCCATTCTTCTTTTTAAAACATTTATTTATTTTAATTGGAGGCTAATTACTTTACAATATTGCAGTGTTTTTGCCATACATTGACATGAATCAGCCATGGGTGTACGTGTGTCCCCCATCCTGAACCTCCCTCCCATCCCATCCCTCAGGGTCATCCCAATGCACCAGCCCTGAGAGCCCTGTCTCATGCATCGAACCTGGACTGGCGATCTGTTTCACATATGGTAATATACATGTGTCAATGCTATTCTTAAATCAACACATTTTACATTTGTTGTTCTGGTTACTTAGCTTTAAAAAAAAAAAAAAAACTTGCCTGCATCAGAGAACCCCAGTGGTGTTGGTGGAGATACAGTTTGACCACAACAGAGAAGTTGGTTTGCTGTGGAGTGGCGGTTGCCTTTGGCTGTGGTCCGGCTCCCAGGCTGCCTGTTCTTCTCCCAAAAGCTCTGTGTCTTTCCATCTAGGAAAAGGCTTAGTAGGCAGAGTTGAAAATGACAGACTATTTTTAACACACGCTTTGTATCCCACAGTTCTGGTTCTTACTTCTATTATCATTACTTATTCATAGACTTTTATTCCCAAATATCATTACCCTTTACAGTAATAGGATCAGCAAAGCAACCACTTAAAACAAAACAAACACACGCAGGAATCCAAGGCACAGAAATGTTTCCTCTCCCCCTGCCCCCCGCCTCCAGCTCTCTGCCTCGCTCTACCAGGCACTAAGAAACTGCTGCTTCAGAGATACCCCTGTGATGGGGGCTTGGCAGTGGGAGATGATGTGAAGACTCCAGCAGTCTAAAGGAGCAGCAGTCCAGTCCAGTCGCTCAGTCATGTCTGACTCTTTGTGACCCCATGGACTGCAGCACGCCTGGCTTCCCTGCCCATCACCAAATCCCAGAGCTTACTCAAACTCATGTCCATCGAGTCGGTGATGGCATCAGCAACTCGAAGGGAACAGCAAGGAGATAATAAAAGACAGCAAAAAAGTGGGGAGAGAAAAAAAAGGGGGGGAGAGGAGAAAGAAAGGAGCAGAGAAAGGTGGAAATTAGGACGAGAACTGAGAAGAATGTACACTGTGCATCTCCTAAACTCAAGTTTCAGTAGAGGAAAATGCCCCTAAAACAGATTCCACTTAATTTAGAGTGACTCTAAAGTGGGATTCACCAACTTATTCCTTGTGCAGCAGCAATAGCTGTGGTGCACCGAGTGCCTCCTTCATACCTGATGCTTTCCGTATGTTATCTGGTTTGTACAGATTTTTAACAGCAGGTATGATTATCTCCATCTTACAGTTAAGGAAACTGAGGTTTAAAAAGGCTGAATGACTTGTCTCCAGCTGTATACCTCAATCTGGTGGGCCCAGGACATAAATTTAGATTTTATGAGTCTAAAACTGCTCAGTACAATTTTTTCGTCCTGACTCCCACTGTGTTATATACTGCATTGTATTTTATTCAGTCATTTCTCTCTCTACTCATATATTTATTTACATATACACCACCTTGTTCCAGAAAACATCTGAGATAGTATAAAGGCCTTGGAGTCACATGCCTATCTGGGCAGCGTGCACATAGTGAGGACATTCTACTTATTTGTTGATTGAGCTGTAGAATGTCAACTGTCAAGAGTTCAGAATTCTTTCGCTGTGGAGTTCCCTTCCTTTTTTATCTTTAAAAGTAGGCCAGCCAGAAACCCATCTGTGCAGGATGGCTTGGGCCCAAAGACTGAACTAACTAATCTCCCCAAATCTCATCTACGTCTATGCTTCTATAAAGGACTAGATTAACATGTTTTACTGGAGTCATTTTTTCTTTACTAATTAATTACAGAAATGTAAAAATTGAATTGTCAAGAGGGGAAAAAAAGTAACGTGACCATAGTGTAACCTGACAACAGCTACTTCAGCCAGGCGATCAAGGTCAACGTCAACAGTGATAAATTACGCTGCTAGTATATACTCTTGATATGATGTGATGAAGACAGGACCTCATCTCTGCAGTCTTCCTCTCCCAAACTTATAACTACAATCTAATCATGAAAAAAATCAGACACACTCCAACAGAGGGACTAAAAATGCCTTACCAGAATCCCTTTTAACTGTCAAGGTCATCAAAAACAAGGACAGTCTGAGAAACTATTCCAGTCAAGAGGAGCCTAAAGAGAGAGAATCACTAAATGTAGTGTGGTATCCTGGAACCCCGAAAGACATTAAGTGGAAACTAAGGAAATCTGATTAAATGATGGACTTCAATTAATTTAATGTATCAATATAAATTCATTCATTGTAAAATGTACCAGACTAATGATGATAATAATGGTAATGAATGATCTCCGTTTGTTTCCAAGGAAAGCCATTCAACATCATAGTAATCCAAGTCTATGACCCAACCACTGATGCGGAGAAAGCTGAAGTTGACTAGTTCTGTGAAGACCTACAACACCTTCTAGAACTAAAATAATAATAAAAAAGATTTCCTTTTCATCATAGGGGATCAGAATGCAAAAGTAGGAAGGCATGAGATACCCTGAATAACAGGCAGGTGTGGCCTTGGAGTACAAAATGAAGCAGAGCAAAGGCTAACAGAGTTTTGTCAAGAGAGCGCATTGGTCATAGCAAGCAGCCTTTTCCAACAACCCGAGAGACGACTCTACCTATGAACATCACCAGATGGTCAGTAACAAAATCAGATTATGTTTTTTGTAGCCAAAGATGGAGAAGCTCTATACAGTCAGTAAAAATAAGATCTGGAGCTGACTGTGGCTCAGATCATGAGCTCCTTATTGCAAAATTCAGGCTTAAATTGAACAAAATAGGGAAAACCACTAGGACATTCAGGTATAACCTAAATCAAATCCCTTTTGATTATACAGTGGAAGTGACAAATAGATTTAAGGGATTAGATCTGGTACAGAATGCCTGAGGAATTATGGACAGAGATTTGTAACATTGTACAGGAGGTAATGACCAAACCCATCCCTCCAAAAAAGAAATGCAAAAAGGCATAGTGGTTGTCTGAAGAGGCTTTACAAATAGCTGAGGAAAGAAGAAAATTGAAAGGCAAGGGAGAAAAGGAAAGATATACCCAAATGAATTCAGAGTTCCAGAGAAGAGCCAAGAGAGATTAGAAGGCCTTCTTAAATAAATAATGCAAAGAAGTACAGGAAAATAATAGAATGGGAAAGACTAGAGTTCTCCTCAAGAAAACTGGAGATATCAAGGGAATATTTCATACAAGAATGAGCACAATCAAGGACAGAAATGGTAAGAACCTATCAGAAGGAGATTAAGAAGAGGTGGCAAGAATACACAGAACTGTACAAAAAAGGTCTTAATGACGTGGATAACCAGGATGGTGTGGTCACTCACCTAGAGCCAGACATCCTGTGGTTGTAGTGTCTTGCCTTGATGCTGAAGCTCCAATACTTTGGGCACCTGACGTGAAGAGCCGACTTATTGGAAAGGACCCTGATGCTGGGAAAGATTGAAGGCAAAAGGTGGGGGGAGCAGAAGATGAGCCGGTTACATAGCTTCACTGACTTAATGGACATGCATTTGAGCAGAGTCCAGCAGGTAGTGGAAAACAGAGGATGCTGCAGTCCATGGGGTTGCAAAGAGTCAGATACAACTTAGCAACCGAATAACAAGAACAACCGAACAAGTATACAATGTCAACAATAGGGGAAGCTAAGAACGGGATATGTGGGAGCCCTTGGTACTATCTTCTCAATGCCCTTTGGTAAATCTATGACTTCTAAGAAAAAAATCTATAAAAATATTTTCACACACAGCCACACAGGTGAATTGAGCAAGATTATTGAAAGAAGCAATGGTTTGAGTAGAATATATGTTCCTCTCTTGAAAGTCTAACCCAATTATCAAGATAAATGTTTCCTGTTAATCTCTGGATTTTTAACTGGCTTTTGAATAACTGAAGATAGGATCGAGATACTGAGGAAGGGTCCACTTAGTTCCTGGTTCCCAGGAAATAATCCTTGTTGAAAGAAAAAAATGCCACCACCACATACACTGAAGGAGACTTTCTGGCTCTAGGATGCGTATAACTCAGCTTGGGTTCCAGATTTTCCAGGGATGGTACCCTGCACCTTGGTCTAACATGAAGCTACTGCGAGCTACTACATTCTTTGCAACCCAGCTAGAGTTCCTGAACCACTCCAGAAACTGATCAAATAATTATTTCCATTCAAAGCTCTAATATCACATCCCGTTTGGTTTACTATTTACTGGGGACTCCCAAGGTCTCCTATGTAGCAGTGCCAGTTATGTGGTCACCAGTAGGAGTTACAAGTACTTGCATCACAGGGCAGTTGTTGGAGATATATCAATTTCAATATCTTTGAAATTTTGGTAATTATGAGGTTTGCTACTGTATATTGATATTTAATACATTAATAAAGAAGTACACATATGACTGAATCAAACATTTAAAAATATTTTGGTAATTGTATTTTAATCTAATTGATTTCCTTTGTAGTCATATGGTGCTTCTAATATACGATCAAAAACATTTTTCTGAGAAGGGGGTCTAAAGACTTCTGCAAATTTCTTAAGAGGCTTGTGGTACAAAAAAGTTTTAGAACACTTAATGTAGTGGAATAAACACTCATAAATCCTAAATTGTGTGAAAAGTGAAAGTGTCAGTTGCTCAGTTGTATCTGACTCTTGGTGACCCCATAGACTGTAGCCTGCCAGGCTCCTCTGTCCATGGGGCTCTCCAGGCAAGAATACTGGAGTGGGTAGCCATGACCTTCTCCAGAGGATCTTCCCGACCCAGGGATCCAACCTGGGTCTCCTGCATTGCGGGCAGATTCTTTACCATCTGAGCTACCAGTTTCTATCCAATCCTTTGACCCCTAGTTTCCTCATTTTTCTGACCAGTTCCCACCTTGGGGGAAAAATTGAGCAGATCAAATTTGGTAACACATAGGGAGATGCTTGTAAATTGCAAAACCATGTATGTGTAAGGAATCACTGTTATTTTTGTTATGTTTGACCATTTGATAAAAAAATGACTTTTTACCAAGGTTTGAAATGCAGTTCATTGCTAGGAATATTTCTCACTCAATGATTTAGACCATGCTTACATGAATAAAGTGAAATGAAAAACTGAATCAATTCTCTGGATAATAATTCATGTTAATAGTTTCCTATGTTTGCTTGTAACACCCAGACAATCAAAGAAAATGTGATTTTGACTTGAATTATCAGCATAGCTGTGTCACAATTCTCAACTCCACTTTGAATGTATAGACTGAAGTGCCAGCAGTGAAGTTTTCCATACTAAGAGGAATGAGTGTTTTCAGACCTTTATTCCAGAGTTACTCCGGATGTATGCACTAAGATAGACCATGTGTTCTAAAGACATCCATGGTTGACTCTGCCCTAAACATGTACATGTCATTAATTAGAAAGTTCTTCTGTTTTAGGCAACAGCTTCATCTGTTTTCACAGATCCCTAAGCCACTTGAACTTCTGTGTAACACATATGTCTCAGGACAGTGTTATCTAGTTTGATGCTCAGTATTTTCGTATCAGAGAGTATTTTAAATGAAAAGGTAGGCTTACTCTTGCCTTGCAGTGTATAGATATTAAGCATTCTACACAGAACTATGTGCAGTCATCTTTGAAGAAAACTTACAAACGAAATGTAAACTGAAAGGACTTGGATTAGGTAGAAAATCAAATAAAGAATGCAATCGGAAAGTCTTAATGAATCCGATCCCTTCCTTCCCTGGTGTAAAAATAAATGTATTCATTCAGTCTAAAGAAATCTGTAATTACATTTTCTTTCTCTGCTATCTCCCAACCTCCCCCCCCTTCCAACTTTTCCTGCACAACTATACAAATGTAACTCTAAAAAGGAGTTTAACTCAATTGATGATGCATTTATGTTGAAAAGATACATCATACCTATATTAACTCTCTGGAAAAGATTTGCCACAAAAATCATCTGGGAATTAGACCTTCACTTCATAGAGAAAGCATATTACACACTGTGTTGGTTCACAAGGGCTGCCATAATGAATTGCCACCAATTGGGTGACTTAAGCAACAGAAATTTATTTTCTTACAGTTCTGGCGGCTAGATGTCCAAAGCAAGGTGTTGGCAGGATTGATTCCTTCTGAGGCCTGTGAGGAAAAATCAGTTCCATGCCAGGCCCTGAGCTTCTGATGGTTGGCTGGCAATAGTTGGCATTCCTTGGCTTGTAGAAGCATCACCAAGATCTCAGCCTTCGTCTTCACAAGGCATTCTCCCTGTGTGTGTCTCTATGTTCAAATTTCCATTTTTAATAAGGATACCAGTAATATGGATTAGGGCCCACTCTAATGACCTCATGGTAACTAATGACCTTATTAGTCATGAGCAGTGACTTTATTTTCAAATAAGGCCACATTCTGAGATACTGGGTGTTAAGACTTCAACCTATGAANGGTGTTGGCAGGATTGATTCCTTCCGAGGCCTGTGAGGAAAAATCAGTTCCATGCCAGGCCCTGAGCTTCTGATGGTTGGCTGGCAATAGTTGGCATTCCTTGGCTTGTAGAAGCATCACCAAGATCTCAGCCTTCGTCTTCACAAGGCATTCTCCCTGTGTGTGTCTCTATGTTCAAATTTCCATTTTTAATAAGGATACCAGTAATATGGATTAGGGCCCACTCTAATGACCTCATGGTAACTAATGACCTTATTAGTCATGAGCAGTGACTTTATTTTCAAATAAGGCCACATTCTGAGATACTGGGTGTTAAGACTTCAACCTATGAACGTTGGTGGTAGAAGGGACCCAGTTCAACCCGTAACACACAATCAAGTGTTCAGTATACATCTGACACACTGAATTGAAAAGTAATGCTCTTCTGAAGAGCTAGTTCAATTCAGTTAAGTTGTTCAGTTGTGTCTAACTCTTTGTGACCCCATGAACGGTAGCACACCAGGCCTTCCTGTCCATCACCAACTCCTGGAGTCTACCCAAACCCATGTCCATTGAGTTGGTGATGCCATCCAACCANTTTTTTTATTAATTTATTTTAATTGGAGGCTACTTACTTTACAATACTGTAGTGGTTTTTGCCATACATTGACATGAATCAGCCATGGGTGTACATGTGTTCCCCATCCTGAAGCCCCCTCCCACCTCCCTCTCCATCCCATCCCTCAGGGTCATCCCAGTGCACCAGCCCTGAGCACACTGCCTCATGCATCCAACCTGGACTGGCTATCTATTTCACATATTGTGGACCCTTAAATTATTTGTTTTTCATTGAATTGATAACTCTGTAATGAACTATATAGGCATTTGTATCATTACAACTTTGCCTACACTTATAATTTCTCCTTTATGATAAGTCCCTCAAAATATTCTCCCAAGTTAAAGGAATAGATGTATGTGAAGGCTCTTTAATATACCTAAACCTGATGCCCCACGCCCTTGAGATGGGTCACTGTCCCCACACCCCACTGTCTGAGAGAGTGGCCACCACTTTGTCTTTGCCTGTGCTGGGTTTTATCCCTTAGAAAAATACTTAACCAATTGGATAGGTTTAAATCATATAAATTTATATTTCTTTAAGTAATAGTGATGTTGAACATTTACTTATAGGCCACGTTTATTTTCCCTTTTGGACACCACTGTTTCTGAGAATATGGTCTGGTAATTCTGGATTACCTGTGTTAGAATGCTGAGGTGCACAGGGAATAGGCAGATTCCTGAGTTTCAATCCAGGAATTGATCAGACCTTACTTAGGTGGTGGCCTGAGAGGGGAACCTGATTCAGTTAGTGCTTGGCTATCAGTTTATATGCTTCTAGACTTTGATAACCACCATCCTCCTCCATCCTGCCTCTGCCAAATCTCTCCCTAGGAGCCACAAGCCAATAGCCAAGTCTTCATTCCATGAGAAGCAATAATCCTCACAGGATGCTCTTGCTTATCTATATCATGTCAAATGTGCTTTCAGGTACGTTAATAGTTGCAGAGAGACTTGTTGAATGTAATTGTTCAAACCTGGCTGTGTGAATAAGCTACAACACAGTTTCAGTAGTCCAGGGTAGGCAGCCACTGTCAATTTAGCCTCTGTGCCAAGAGATCTTAAAATCAGAAGGTGAAATTTTTATTTTGAAGTGTTCAAAAAAAAAAAAANGAGCCTGGTGGGCTGCCATCTATGGGGTCACACAGAGTCGGACATGACTGAAGTAACTTAGCAGCAGCAGTAGTGTATGTATGTCAACGCTTCCCTCTCACCTCGTCGTACCCTCTCCTTCCCTTGCTGTGTCCACAAGTCCATTCTCCACGTCTGCCTCTCTGTTCTTGCCCTGGAAACAGATCGAAAGAGTTCCTCCTTCAGGAGTTTGTTATACAGATCAACCAAGAAAGGGCCTTGGACAGAGTAGGCACTTAATGCTAATTTCTCTTCCCACTTTTACACATTCTTTGAGAACCTACTCAGTGCCGGGAGGTGTACAAGTTGCTTGAAAGATGGATGTAAAGAAGTGATAACGGAGATGTGGACCCAGCTCTCATGGAGCTTGAGGTCTAGGGGAAGAAGTTGCAGTTCCCAAGTGCACAGTATAAATCATCTACACTATTTCTCACGTGCCACCTCCAACACCATCCCTGCTTTCTTAAAGTATTCTCTCCTTCCTCAGAAACAGTCTGCTTATGCCTCTCCTAGAACACTTGGTGTATTTCCTTTTATATACAGCTATTATCCTTCAGTTTGCATTTCCTGTTTGAGGGTAATGGTCTTGAGACTGAGTCTTTTTTCTTCCTATCTTTGCATTCTTGCCAGCCATTAAAAAAAAAAAAANACTTGCCCACTCCCACAAAGCAAGCACAAATACCTATACGGATACACAGATGCAAACACCCCAAACCACACACCTCCATACCAACCCCCGTGGGTCCCAAGTGAGTGAGAGTCGCTCAGTCGTGTCTGACTCTCTGCGACCACATGGACTGTAGCCCTGCCAGGCTCCTCTGTGCACGGGATTCTCCAAGCAAGAACACTGGAGTGGGTTGCCATGCCCTCCTCCAGGGGGCCTTCCCGACCCAGGGATTGAACCCGGGTCTCCCGCATTGCAGGCAGATTCTTTACCATCTGAGCCTCCAGGGAAACCCCAAGCCACTCTGTAAATGGGCACAGATGCATACACACACACACTCAGTCACTCAACACACACAGCTGCCCGCCCGGCCACATCCACACAAGAGAGGAAGGGAGAGGGAGGCGGTCCCAGTCTGTCTGTCTGTCTGACATTCCGCAGGATGGAACATGTCGTGACCGTCTGGAGCTTCCTGGGGATGAAAGCGGCCTGTTAGATGCCCGGCACTTCCTGAGGTTGGGGGGAGGGGTGCGTGTCATCTTTGATTTGTGCACATTTGCAAAGACTCTGATTTGGGGAAAGATTGAGGGTGGGAGGAGAAGGGGGCAACAGAGGATGAGATGGTTGGAAGGCATCCCCGACTCCACGGACATGAGTTTGGGTAAACTCCGGCAGTTGGTGCTGGACAGGGAGGCCTGGCGTGCTGCCGT
>SJYV01026978.1:0-14603 GCA_006410875.1 Neotragus pygmaeus | reverse complement strand
GTTAGCTCTTCTCTAAATTTTTGGTAGAATTCAGCTGTGAAGCTGTCTGGACCTGGGCTTTTATTTGCTAGAAGATTTCTGATTACAATTTCAATTTCAGTTTTATGTGACTAAGACTAAAGAATGTAGAGGAAAAAAAAATTGTCCTTTTCTCCTCCTTGGACTTCTTATCAACCTACCTAGGAATTGACTCTCTCATCAGCAACCCCATGCAAACTAGTATGCTTACACATTAACTCATCCACACAAACAAACATCCATGTACAAATTAAAATTTTAGTCATACATATGAATAGGTATAAATATGTATAAAGTACTTGAATATACTAACAGCAACACACTTAACCATGAATGTAGCTCACTCATCAATTTCAGACATGCACACATTTATTCACTGACATGATCATTCTCTTAGGTTACTCACTAATGGATACACTTATATACTCACATATGCATGTTCATTCTCTTGTTCAAACAAATATACTCCAACCACCATTTAAAAACATGAAATGCTCATACATTTACACACCCAAATATGCTCATATAACCACATACTCATTTACTCATATATATTGACACATATATATATACTCATGTGTGTTCTTTAATTTATGCTCACACACATTCACATATTCACTTAGAAACAAACATGGTTTAAAATTCACTTGAACACACTCATTTACACATACCCTGTCCCAGATGTATATCAACATAGTGCATATATAAGTTGATTACCATTCACTCATACACATATGTGTATTCAAACATACAAGTAAACTTATGAATTTACTCAAACACAAAATTGATAATATACATGCACATGCAGTGTCACTAATACATTCTCACAGTTCACTCACTCGAAAGGGCATATGACAGATTAACTCATAGGCACATACATAGTCTCACATATTCTCTCTTTTACACAGACATGCTTGAAAATTCACTCACATGAGCATGATAATGCATTCATTCACTCACATGAACACTCACAAAATCACTGACATACTAGACAGTCATTTGTACTTACATGTACAGACTCACACTTCAACTTCCAAAAAATAATGTGATCATAAATGGAGCATGCTCATGTGTTCACTTGTACATGAACCTGCTCATACTTACAAATGCTTATACAATCACTATATAAATACACTCACACATGAACATGCTTATAAGATGAACCCCATTCACTCACTGAATGCTTACATATTTACTAACACACATGGACACACTTACATCCACATGTTCACATGTTCAATCCCACAGACTTACTCACACATTTATTTGCTTATATAAACATATCCACAGATTCATTCATACATGTTCATGTTCACTGATACTTTCTCTCATTAATGTATATAAACACACACAAACAAAGACATATATTCAGTCACACATATGTGAATCCCTATCTCAACATGATTATACACTCTAGTGCTAACACATTGAATCACACACATGTATTTACAAACTCATTCACATATATACTCTTACATATAATGGTTTATACAAATCACATGTCCAGTCTTAATTCTATATTTACATACTTGTGCACAAACATCTGTGTGTTCTCTCACACACACATACCTGCTGTGACTAATGCATATGCTTACAAATTTCCTAAAACAATTCATGGTTATATGCAGACATAACACATTCACTAACAGATACATCCTAAATTCTTACACACAAATAGACACATGGATGCTACCACAAATGCACACATTCTCTCATTCACATGAATATGTTCACAAATTTATTCACATCTAAGACACACTCAGTGTCTCACATGAACACACACATCCTTACAAATTCATTTGTGAACACACTAACCCATGATTTTACATTTTCTTTCAACACACTCACACATGTGGACACACTCACACACTTCCACACATGAACACGCTGGTACTTCCACACAGAGAGACTGATATACTCACATTCACTCACACATAAATGAGGTCACACACAGACATACTTGCATATTCATTGAATCAAATGTGCTCCCTCATTTACTTTCATAGACACACTCATGTAACCATACACATTCCCTTATACAAAATGCTCACATGTCCACTAAGACATCAACATGCTTACAAATTCATTCACAGACAGACACATATATGCACACAACAATACATACAGATGCCCTTATATGTGCATATTAATATATTCAGAAAGAGGAGCATTTTCATGTATTTATGTGAATACAAACTTTCTCACAGGCATCACAAAGCTTATACCTACACACACAGATGACTCACATAAAAACACAAACACATACTCATATGGTTTTCACAAAAATACTCACACATTAACAAGCTTACACAAATGAACAGTTACATAATCACTCATGAAAATGTCCTTACACATACATTCCCTCAAACTAGCTCACACATTCACTTACACACATTCAAATATGATCCCAGTCATATACAATTCCCCATGTAGAAGATACAAACAGCATCATACTTATATTCTCACAGGTGGATATGCTGATACTTACTAGGAAGTTCCCACATTTTCACATGTAGAAGTATTCAAGTGTACTCATATGCACACACTTGGACATTAACTCACAGAAATATACTCTACTTTCACATGATCAAAAACAGACATTCATCTCACATACATGAATATGCTAATATTCATGCCCATGGTCAAAAATTCACTTATCTATATGAAAAGTTCCATTTACTTCAACATACAAACTCATATTTAAATAGGCTCCCATGTTCATTCTCAAACATGTGATTATAGACATGCACAAAGTCACATTGACTGGCACAAACATACTCTCACACTTGTTCACTCATAACTGCTCACACATTCACTTCAATGTGATGACAAATTAAATCAGTTATACTTACATCCATACACTCATAGTCACTCACATACACATTAACATGCTCAGAAGTAGGAATGTGCTCACACTCACCAAGACACTCTCACATTTACTCACAATCACACAAAATTCATTCAAGTATTCTAATGTAGTTGAGTTTTGAGTGATGCAAAGGTTAGGGGTTCTGACCATCCATGTGAATCTGAATATATTTAACATGTAATCTACCATCACAATATGTTTCTGTGAATCCAGGGTTTTGCATGCATGGATTCAACTATTCATATATTGTGTAGTACTGTAGTATTTGCTATTGAAGAAATCTGCATATAAGTGGACCTGCACTGTTCAAACCCTATTATTTAAGAGTCAGATGTACTTTTAAAATATCATACAGGGGAATTCTTTGGTAGTCCAGTGGTTAGTACTCAGCAGTATCACTGCTGTGGCCCCATGTTCATTACCTGGTTGGGGAACTAAGATCCTGCAACCTGCACAACATATGTGTGAAAGTTGCTCAGTTGAGTCTAATTCTTTGCGACCCCATGAATTGTGTAGCCCTTCAGGCGCCTCTGTCCACTNTAGTACTCAGCAGTATCACTGCTGTGGCCCCATGTTCATTACCTGGTTGGGGAACTAAGATCCTGCAACCTGCACAACATATGTGTGAAAGTTGCTCAGTTGAGTCTAATTCTTTGCGACCCCATGAATTGTGTAGCCCTTCAGGCGCCTCTGTCCACTGGATTTTCCAGGCAGGAATACTAGAGTGGGTTGCCATTTCCTTCTCCAGGGGATCTTCCTGACCCAGGGATCAAACCCAAGTCTTGCACATTCCAGGCAGACTTTTTAACATTGGAGCCACCAGGGAAGCCCAACATGCCCCCCACCCCACCCAAATATCAGACAAGTGAACAGGCTTAAATTTTTACACTCACACACAAACAAACATGGTAATATCCATGGGTATGTCATTTGTTCACTCATGCATGCACAAACATTTCCTTAATCACACAAATATATTCTTATTAACACACTCATACTTGAAGAGGTTCACCCATTCATTTTCCCACACAGACACTGCTATAAAAAGGAACCGAAGATGGCCTCATTTTACTTCTTTACAGCAGGCTGTAATCCATTAGCTGAAAAGCCAGTGAGCACCAACCTCAGTTTTTACATACCAGTTGGTTTAAACATTGAGTTGGGTCAAAGAATTCATTCGAATTTTCCATAACACTTTGCAAGAAAAATCTGAACAAACTTTTTGGCCAGTCCAGTGTATTTCAAAAAAGCAGATTTTAATCCATTTAGAGTACTTCCATGGTGGTTCAGTGGTAAAGAATCCGCCTGCCAGTGCAGGAGATGCAAGAGACTCAGGTTTGATCGCTGGGTTGGAAAGATCCCCTGAGGGAAATGAGGAGCCACTTCAGTAGTCTGCCTGGGAAATCTCATGGACAGAAAGGCTGGGCAGACTACAGTCCATGGGGTTGCAAAAGAGAGTGACACAACTTAGCAACTAAAGGAGAACAACAATGAAAATGTGAGGCTTTTTTCTCTACGTGTTGGGGCCAGAACACTGGAGCATTAAGAGTGTGCTGCTCTCCAGGGGCTAATTGCCCTCAAGATCTGATGCACTGGACTGTGCTTTCATTTCCCCTTCTGTGTCAGCCAAGAACCCTCACTTTACCTTTGCCTCCCTTTGCTAAGGGACGGATGCAGTCTGGGAGACCAGTTTTCCATCTTAATGAGGCTCCAGAGCCCTATCATAAAATGCATTGGCTGACCCTCTTCCTCCACTTTCAGAGGAGAGGCACTCTGGTTTACCTCAAAGGTGTCCAGATCTTTCATGATTACCTTGGCAGTAAATTTACTCGTTTCAACCCACAAAGCAAGCTCTTGGGCATAAGTTCTTTAAAGGAAAAAGTAGATTTTGTGTTTTTTACGAAGGGTAGGTGCAGGATGAGGTGCCCCACACTGCCAACCCCTCCTGGTTCTCCAGCTGCCACAGACCTGGTGCTGGGGCTGAGCCAGGAATGACAGCAGAGGCCAGAATGAGCAGAGAGTTTGGCAGTACCCAAACCATAATAGGCAGGACCGTGCATCTTTTTGATTGGTTCCTGGCATTTGTGGGATTTGCTTACCTCATGATTCCATCAGTGTAGGCGGGGCCAGTTGTACACAGGGTTTTTGATTCTTAGCTGGCTGCTGGAAGTGCATCCTACCTACTGCTCTTAGAATCCAGGGATTCCTTTGCAGCATGCTTTGTGGACTATTCTACTCTCCACACCCAGGCTCAGGGACCCTGATTGATTCCCACCTTTCCCACCTTCCTTGCCAAGATGGTCTCAGCTTAGTGCCATATCTTTGCAGAAGAACAAGCTTCCTGCCCCACCTCGTGGTTAGCCCGCTTACCCCCTCTTCCAGGTGTGTAGCAGTCTCCAGTGTTCTCCAACTCAGAGCAATGGAGTCCAGATGAGCAATGCAAGTCCCTGTGCATCTACAGCTCACAGGATCCAGCTCTTGAAGGGTGATGACCACAATTCCACCTGAAAATTCCACTTTGACATCCAACCTCTCCTCTGATGTTCCTGACTTTGCTCTGCACTTCTTTAATTGGTAAGCAGGAGTGAGAGAGTAAATTCCTAGGCAGATTGATAAGAAGTCTGGGGGTCCCCAAGGAGAGAGGGGTCTGGAATTCTCAAGGAGGAGGAAAGGACAGACATCTTTTTTTTCTCTACATTCCTTAGTCTGTAAGTTTTTTTCTTTAAGCCCAGAACTGATGATTACACAACAAACAACTAAGTTTAGAGTCTGTACTAAGGATTATATAACAATAATGTATCCTGTTTGAGGACAGTTTGTCCTTCCTGAAAACCTTCTGACTAATCCTGGTATCTTAAAATGTATATAATGGGAGTGGGTCTGATAGGATCTTTTTGTTGTTAAGTTCTAATCCTGTTATCCTAAAATGTAAATTGTGGGAGTGGGTCTGGTAAAATTTTCACCAACTTGAGACATTCTTTTGAATTATTATAATAACTTATTAAAACATGTGTATACCTGTGGCAGATTCATGTTGATGTATGGCAAAACCAATACAATATTGTAATTAACCTCCAATTAAAATAAATAAATTTATGTTACATACATATGATCTTTTCAGTGAAAAAAAAAAGTATATCTTGCTAAAGACTAGTAAGGGAGGTATTCTCTCTCCCCACTTCTGATGTCTCTGTCAGAAGCTTTCTCTGTCTCTTTTCTTACTTTAATAAAATTCTGCTACACAAAAGCTCTTGAGTAATCAAGCCTGGTCCCTGGTCCTGAAGCTGAATCTTCATCTTCGGAGATCATGAATCCGACATCGTTCACCGTAAGCTATCAGGAGTTGCCAGGCTGCCAGGGGCTTGGGGGGCTGTGGGTGAGTAGACAAACTTTTAGAAGGAGATGGCTGGGGGAGATGTCAGCCTGGGCTTTTAAACCCTTGCCCATGCACCCTGCCTGGTTGCCAGTGCTAGAGGAATTGGTGGTAGGGATGGGGATGTCCACTTGAGATGGAGCCCCTTGTTTGATCGCCTGTGTTACTGTGCTAGCTAACAGTGACCAAATCACAGGGGCTGGAGAACTGCTGCCAAAGGGTCCATGTGCCCACGCCCAGGGACTAAGTTCTCCTCATTCTTAATCTTGTGTAATGTTTCCTGTGTGTGTGCTTACACACACGTCGGTGGGCAGTTGTTACAGGGAGTGGCCAGTGTTGGGGTGAGGACTAATATTAATATATTTTGTCAAGTTGATATCTGGTATAATTGAGAGGACCTTAAATGGCCTAATCCCAAGTTTCTTTCCTTGCTCTGCACCACCAGATAGTGTCCTCTTCAGACTCTCCTTATTGAGTGCATCCAGATGCATTCCTGCATATTCTTCCTGAATAGTGTTTCCTTGTCAGCCAGCAGAATTATTCAGAGAACCCAATCACATCTGGCTCAGGAATCAGGGGCTACCTCACTCACTTAATACTGCAAAACCCTCTTCCCACAGACCCTTCTGATTCATCCTTTTCCAGAATGCAAACCCCACATGTCCCATATTGTCCTGTAATGCCCGCCTTTCCTGGGCTATCCAAGAGGTGAGTCACTGGGTCTCTGAACCTTTCCCCATAACCACCCAGAAGGTCTGGACCATTCGTGATTAAATGGAGATAAAATTCAAAGGTGTAAATTTGTAACGCTTGACATCTAAAATATTGTGAGCGACTTTGTACAGACAGAAAAGACCAAAATAAAATAAAATGATTTCAATGCAACCTAAGTGGCAGCACGACACCAGAAACCATATTGGACTGGAAGAAACACAAGCTGGAATCAAGATTGCCGGGAGAAATATCAATAACCTCAGATATGCAGATGACACCACCCTTATGGCAGAAAGTGAAGAGGAACTAAAAAGTCTCTTGATGAAAGTGAAAGAGGAGAGTGAAAAAGTTGGCTGAAAGCTCAACATTCAGAAAACTAAGGTCATGGCATCTGGCCCATCACTTCATGGCAAATAGATGGGGAAACAGTGGAAACAGTGAGAGATTTTATTTTTCTGGGCTCCAAAATCACTGCAGATGGTGACTGCAGCCATGAAATTAGAAGACGCTTACTCCTTGGAAGAAAAGTTNATGGCATCTGGCCCATCACTTCATGGCAAATAGATGGGGAAACAGTGGAAACAGTGAGAGATTTTATTTTTCTGGGCTCCAAAATCACTGCAGATGGTGATTGCAGCCATGAAATTAAGTCACTTACTCCTTGGAAGGAAAGTTATGACCAACCTAGATAGCATATTAAAAAGCAGAGACATTACTTTGCCAACAAAGGTCTGTCTAATCAAGGCTATGGTTTTTCCAGTGATCATGTATGGGTGTGAGAGTTGGACTATAAAGAAAGCTGAGCGCTGAAGAATCGATGAACTGTGGTGTTGGAGAAGACTCTTGAGAGTCCCTTGGACTGCAAGGACATCCAACCAGTCCATCCTAAAGGATATCAGTCCTGAATATTCATTGGAAGGACTGATGCTGAAGCTGAAACTCTGATACTAACTCTGGCTACCTGATGCGAAGAACTGACTCGTTTGAAAACACCCTGATGCTGGCAAAGATTGAGGGTGGGAGAAGCGGACAACAGAGGATGAGATGGTTGGATGGCATCACCGACTCAATGGACATGAGTTTGAGTAAACTCCGGGAATTGGTGATAGACAGGGAGGCCTCGCGTGCTGCAGTCCATGGGGTCACAAAGAGTCGGACATGAATGAGCAACTGAACTGAATGAAGGAAATGCAAGAACTACTTTAGACTTTGTCATGTGTGTGTTGTTTGTGGTGTGTGTGTGTGTGTGTGTTGGGGAGGCCAGTAGGTGGGGCAGTTACCTATGAATGCAGTGTGTGGCAGGTTTGGGGAAAGCAGAGAAGAAACATGAACACTCTGGTACAGGTATCCTAGGATGTAGGTTCTCTTCCTGGCCTACAACTGCAGCAGTATCTGGAGAGGAAGGATGCTCAGCCCCAAAAAGAAGAGGATGGCCAGCATCTTCCAGGGGCCTGTAAGTGCTGCAGGGACAAGGTTAAAGTTGCTGGGGTGTCACTCTGGGATAAAAGAGGACCTGAGAAAATATTTGCAACTTGAATGTGAAAGAGTGAGACTCTAGGATTCAAGGAGTGAGCATTACTGGGTTACATTGTGAATTGCATTTAGTGGAAGAGAGAGAGAGGCAGCTCATGTCAACAGTCCTTGAAACCCATTCAAACCAGTGCATGCTCCACAGGCAAGCTGAGCCCAAGCCCATCCCCTGGTCTGTGAGGTAATCAATGGCAAGAAGGAGCCAGGCAGTGGCACTTACCCCGTGAGAGTCACCTCTCCTCCCACCTCTCCCTCTCTTCAGGCAGGACTTGGGGGAATTTGGTTCAACGGCCTCAGAGTTTGGGGACTCCTAGATCTCCCTGTGCAAGCTCACACCAGACTGAATCAAGTCTTTGTGTCAGAGGTGAAGTAGTGTCTAAGACTAACCCATTCTTCCTTTTCCCCAACAAGTTCACAAGCAGACGCCTTAACAACTTTGTCCCATTCAGGTTCAGTTAGCACCTTTAATGTTCTTTGAGAAGCAAGGGGCAGTGAGAAGAGGAGGAGGAGGTGCCCGGGTGAACCTTGCACAGCTTCTTCCCACTGGGCCAGAGACCTGGAAGCCAGAGTGTTGTGAATAGCAGCTGCTTGAAGGGCTTATACTCTGCATGTAAGTTAAATAAGCAGGCTGGCAACATAAACAGGGTCAAATCAATCCAGGGACTACCTTTTTCTCATATGTCTCAGATCTGCATGACAAAAAGATAATGTATCCCATCCTTTCCCAACTAAGGTATCAGGTGTAAAACAGATCAGAATCTGAAAGATACTGGTGAAGTGCCTCAGAGATAATGTTTATTATTGACATCTGACAATCCCCAGACTTTGACCTTGGTCCATGCTCCCTCCCTCTGACCCCATATGCCTACTGACATGCTCAAGAACTGACTCATTTGAAATGACCCTGATGCTGCAAAAGATTGAAGACAGGAGGAGAAGGGGACGACAGAGGATGAGGTGGTTGGATGGCATCACCAACTCAATGGACACGAGTTTGAGTGAACTCCAGAAGGTGGTGATGGAAAGGGAGGCCTAGTGTGCTGCCATGGGGTCACAAATAGTCAGACACAACTGAATTGAACTGAACACATTCACTCAATAAAATGCATGCTTATACATGCATTCCCTCAAACCTGCTCTCACACACACACACACACACACACACACACACACTCACAGTCGGACACAACTGAGCAACACATTCACTCAATAAAATGCATGCTTATGCATGCATTCCCTCAAACCTGCTCACATTCTCTCTCTCACACACACACACACACTCCTCTATGTTCCTGATCACATATTCATACATTTCCCCAGGTACAACATACTCACAAAGATCGTATTCATATACTTACAGATGAATATGCTCACAGTTAACATGAAGTTCACACATTTACACACACACACAGAGATGCTCTAATATACTCACATGCACACACTTGCACATTAGCTCACAGAAATATACTTTGTTTTCACATGCTCACACACATATTCATTCACATACACACAAATATGCTAACATTCATGTCCATGGTCACAAATTCACTCATCCATAGGAAAAGTCCCATTCACTTTACACATGCAAACTCATATCTGAATAGGCACCATGGTCACTCTCACATGTGCTTATATACAAGGTCACATTCACTTGCACAGACATGCTCATACACTTATTCACTCACAGTAACTACTAATACATTCATGTGAATGTGTTGGGAAATTCATTGTCATGCTTACGTTCTACATTCATACTCACATATACATTAACATGTTCAGAAATAGGAATGTGTTCACATGCACAAAGAAGCTCACACATTTACTCATATACACTATCACAAATTCATTCACTCAAATATACTAATGTCATTGACCCTTGTGTGATGCAGGGGTTAGGGATATGGACCCTCCATGTGCACTTAAATATATACAACATATGGTTTACTCTTTGAATATCAGGTTCCTGTGAATCCAGGATTTTACCTCACAACTAATACATATTGTGTAGTACTTGGTATTGAACAAATTTGCATTTATGTGGATCTGCACTGTTCAAACCTTTGTTGTTTTAGAGTCAGGTGTGCTTTTAAAATATCATATGGAAATTCCCTGGCAGTCCAGTAGTTAGTACTCCACACATTCACTGCTGTGGCCCCTGGGTTCAATCCCTGGTCCAGAAACTTAGTGCCATGAGGCACATGGCATGGGCAGAAAAAAAGTGAGACAAATAAGCATGCTTACATTTTCACTTACACACACAAGCATGCTAATATCCCTGTGCATTATCACCTGTTCACTTATATACATGAACTTGTACAAACATTTACTTAATCACACAAGCATATTCCTATGAACACACTCATACTTGGAAAAAACACACCAATTTATTTTCCAACACAGACACTGTTATATGACAGGGCCAAAGATGTTCTTTCTTTATGTCTTCACAACAAGCTGGAATCTATTAGCCAAAAAGCCAGCCAGCACCAAACTCAATTTTCACACATTCAGTTGCTTTAAATATTGGCTTGCCCAAACTGTTTGGACTTTTCCCCAACATCTTATGGTAAAACCCCAAAAAGCATTTTGGCCAACCCAAAATATTCCAGATAAACAGATTTTAATCCATTTAGAATGCTTCCCTGATGGCTCAGTGGTAAACAATGCCTGCCAGTACAGGAGATAACAAAAGATGTTGGTTCGATCCCTGGGTCAGGAAGATCACCTGATTGGGACAAATACACAGAAAAATTAGCCTTTTGAGTGGATGATTGTCAGTTAAGTGTTGGCTTCCCAGTCACAGGGATATACTCAGATCGGATGTAAAACACAGCAAAGATCATGAAGATGAAGATGATGAAACCCAAGGGTTTCTTGTCAAGACTGTTTTTGGGATCCTAGATCAGTCTGTGTGAAGGCTTGCTCTAGGATCTTGTACTAGGCCTGGAGGAAATGAAGGGAGAGAATTGGAAAATGAACAGAACTAGGAGGCCTGAGTCTCATTTGCTGACCACCTGTCCTCTTGGCCTGAATTCCCAGACCTCACCATGGGAAGGAGAACCTGAATGGCACCTGTATTAATCTCAGTGGTTGCCAGAATGGCACCTGAGATGGAAGAAGAACAGGTAATATCTATTAGGAACAAAGCGGATACACTGACCATACAGTGTCATTTCCTAAACTATGGGTCAGAAGCAGCTTCCATGTTTACTGTGACATATGCAGCAGAGTGAGCTCAGTGTGTAATGGGAAATTTCCTGAAAACTAAATGTCTATCAAGAAAAGGATAAGGTTCATGGAGTTCAGAAAAGGAATGCACACCTATTCAAAACAACTAAGTAAATTAATATGTATTGATAATGATATGTGCAGGGTATTAATGAGTAAAGAAGCAAAAACAGTTATCTGCAAGATCCACTTATTAGCTCCTCTACTCCTGCCAGCTCCTTTCTGTCCCCATGCACACCTAGCACTTACTTCTGAGGCTACTCAAGTTTCATCCCAGATGTGATGAAGAAAGCCTGCTCCATTTCCTGTTGCTCCTGGGAGCGGGTGTGCATGGAACTGGAGGTGAGGGTAGGTACTGGGATGGAGAATGCAGATGCTGAGCCTCACTGGGACTGGCTTCGCTCACAAACAGCTTGTCATTCACTATACAAAGACTTGGGGGGGGGATGCATACTTGGAAAACTGATGGATGGACCACCCACACCTCCAATCCTGACTGCTCCCACTGCCAGTCAGCAACCAGATTCCTTCCATCCCCTTCCTGTGTCTGTCCCCAGGCTCCTTGACTGTTCCTCTGCCCCTTGCATAGAGCCCACCTTTGGAGAGATTGTCTACCAGCTTCACTCAGTGGATAGGCTGATCTCCAACCCAGGGACAACTTTACAATTACCCTGAACAATAGCCCAGTACACTACAGTGTAGAGTGTACAGTCTGATCCCCATTTTCCGAAGAAGACACTGAGTCACAGACAGGTCACTGACTTGACCAAGGTCACACAGTGAGTGTTGAGTCAAGGAGAGAGCCTATATGCCGATTCCCGAGCCCATGCTCTTCCTAACCACTAGGCTAGACTGGTCCTTGGCTTCCCTGCTGACTTTCCACAATACTGAGTAAACCTAAGGTCTGCATCCACATACCCAGGACCCTGAGCCCAGGCTAGATGGGGATTTCTGCCCACAACACGGCTCTCACCTGGAACAGCTGGCAGGGGTAGCAATGAAGGTCCGGGTGAAAGCACGCACACAGCCAGGAGACGTTCCTTCCACTTCAACAACAAACAGTAAGAGTACCCCTTACAGACCCCACATAATTTACAGGCTCCCAAGCCATTCTCCAGTCAGGGTCTGACCTGACACTTAGGCTGAGGGGACAGTTGTTCACTTGGGGAGCCAGGGTGTTGGGAATGGGGAGGGCAACTGCAGGAGCCGTCTGCTCCCAATGACATGTCCCCATGACAACAGCTTCAAGTTCACGCGATGCATTTTTCACACCTGCCCAAGAGGTGTACATTATGACTCCACTTCGCAAATGAGGAAACTGTAATGGCCCAAGGTCTCAGTGTAAGGATCTGGGATGGGAACCACTAAACTGGACATCTTATGTCACCAATGCTCAGGCTATAGAGGGCAGACACGGACGCAGTTCAAACCTGAACTGTGGGAAGACTTGAGGGCTGGAGGGGAGGGGAGGAGAGGAAAGGGGAGTTGAGAGGAGTGGACTGGAGGGAAACTGAAAGGGTTCTGGTGGAGGGGATCCATGTTGGGGGGAAGGATCTACACATACCTTCCTTGAACACCCCGTTGACAGAGAAGCAGAGCATCTTTTCCTGAGAGAGACGAACCTAGTTATTCAGCCACCCTTAAACATCTTCCCTACGATGTGGCTTCCTGCCCCGCCCCTCACCACCACCAAGGGAGGAGCAGGTGCTCACCGTCTGGAAACACACATCCACCACGAAGGAGCTGAAGTCATGCCGAGTTTTGGGCAACGCACAGAGGGCATGCACAATATCATGTTTTGTGTGTTTCAGCAGCTGGACACGCAGGTCTGTGGGGGAGGGGAAGGAAGAAAAGATCATGCCTCCCATGCCATGGACCCTATGGTTGGCCCCCTTACCACCCTTTCTGGCCCAATCTTCCCACCACACACTCACCGGGGTCCTTGAGCGTCTTCATATTCCTGCTGTCCAAGAAGTATGCACACATGCTGCTTCTAGGGGACACAAAGGAACAGTGGGTGGTATTTCGGCCAGCATAGATGTTATCAGGAGCTGGCCTGCATCTGCTGGGGAACCACACGGCCTTGGGGAGGAGTCTGGGTTGTGATACTCACAGGGCTGGGTCCTGAGGTTGGAATGGAATGGTCAGGGAGAAGCAGGCCTCCTCATGATAAGCACCCAGGAGTCCCTTGCGGTCCCCATAGTCATGGATCAAGTAATACCTGAGGGGGAGCAGTGAAGACAATCTATCTGTGTGGTCTGGAGCTTGGGTGGCCTCCCTTGTCCTAGCCCTCCCCTTGCTCAGATTCTCAGCAGTACTTACTGCTGCATGAATTGCAGGATTAGGCTCTTCAACTCTTCAGATCCAAAGAAGCTTCCCTAGAATCAAAACAGTCCTCAGGACCAGTGCTGACACCATCTTACGTACCACCTAGAGCCCTGCTAGATCCTCAGTGCTCACCTTGCACACTGGTAAGCACCTGGGGGCTTCAACAGCACACTCAGAACACGAGGGTGTCTCCTGGCCATCCTAGGGGAGGGAAGAGGAAGTCAGCAGTGCAGTTCAGGATGTGGCACTGGATGATCAGGGAAAACGATGGGCCCAGGATGGGGTTGGGGGTCAGGGGTCAGGGAAGAAACGGTCCCTGGAAATGCCAGAGGCAGGACTACATGTTCTGTCATCACCATGGGTCCCCGAAGCCTGGTGAGAACGTGGCTGAAGATCCAGAGCCTTTTCAGGTTCCCACAGAGAAAAGTACAACCCCTTCCCCCAGGACATTGAAGGGTCAGGCTAAAAAACGGGAATTGGACAGGTCCTAACGGGTTTCCGAGTAGTTTGAGGGCGCTGTCAGTGCTAGTTAGAGGAGTCTGA
>SJYV01026976.1:0-27693 GCA_006410875.1 Neotragus pygmaeus | reverse complement strand
TTCTTTAGTAATGTGGTCCTCTTAGCATCTTAAACATCCCACAGGCTGTTACAAAGACACCATTCAGGGCTTCTGGAGAGCAGAGCTCTGTGATATCACAAACACACGGACTGGGGAGCCGCAGCAGGTTCCCGGGGAGGGACACAGAGCCGCAGAGAGCTGGCAGAGGGCAGCGAAGCTCCGAGGAGAAGATGGCAGGAATGCCCTTGAGACAAAGGATTCAGGGAGGCTGAACCGTTTTCCCCCAAGAATGAAAAGCTGCCACCAGCAAAACCAGCTCACCCTGCTCCCTCTCCGCCTCCCTTTCTCTAATCTTCCTGCCCACTTTATCGAATAAGCCACCCATTGTATGCTGTGGAAATGATGTGAAGCACAGAAATGTGATTTTATCGGGGAATGTAAGGCCCAGCTTGACAGCTCCTCCCCATATAGTTAAAGGAGTTCTTGGCAGAGTAACCTGGGAGACAAATAGACATTTGATCTAGTGAAAACCCAAGTTTCATTTCCAGATGATGTATCCTCGAGACCCCAAATACTGCTATTATTCAACCACAGTAGTATCATTGCAGTGGTGTTATATGAGCTTGCTTCCCTTCCAAAACACAGAAACACAGGGAGGCTGAATGAGCTGCCATGATCAAACAACCAAGAATTTTTTTATTTTTAATGACTTTATCTACAGTATCAGTAAATGGACCCAGAAGTCCTCAGTGATCAGTAAACCACTATATTCTTTAAATCAACCACAAAGAGGCTAATATAACAGTCTCCCTCCCCAGCATCTCCAGCAGAGCTACTGGGAGCCTGAACGTCCCTTGGCATCATGTCATCGCTCCTGTACCACACATACTGTTCTCACTTCATACCAGTGGTTTAAAGCACGGTCACAGTAGCTAACACGGGAGCCCTTCAGTTATGTTTATTCGATAATGAAGAATCCCTAGCGTCTCCCCTCCAGGATAAAAGCAAATTGCAGAAACCTTTTTCTCTAAAGGCAATACTCAACAAAAGGCCATTTCTTTTGTCAGTCCAATCTAATCATGGTCTTTGAAAAGCAGTCGGCATTTTGGTATTTCACTTAAATCCAATAACCGTGGCAGAGTATTTGACTTGAGAACAATACTATTAAGGCCTAGAAAATTGCCATGAAAATCCCCTAATTTCCAGTTGTGTATTTCAAACAAAGTTCTTGATAAGCAGGATGGTGTCTTTCCATACATCTTCCTAAGAATGCCTTGGAAGTGCAACTTTCATAAAATCTTCCCTGAGGCTGTTTGAAAGCGGGAGATGTCCTACAAAGGTGTCTGCAGTTTTTCCTGAAGCCTGTCTATTGGACTTGACTAGGATTGCAATTTACACTCACTCATGGAGCCCTGAAACTTCTGACTGAGATGTTGTTCAGTCATGACCCCTCCAGACTGTAGCACACCAGGCTTCCCTGTCCTTCATTCTTTCCTGGAGTTTGCTTAAACTCATGTCCATTGAGTGACGATGCCATCCCAACCATCTCATCCTCCATCGCCCACCTCTCCTGCCTTCAGTCTTTCCCAGCATCAGGGTCTTTTCCAATGAGTCATCTCTTCACATCAAGTAGCCAAAGTACTGAAGCTTCAGCTTTAGCACAAGTCCTTCCAATGAATATTCAGAGTTGATTTCCTCTAGGATTGACTGGTTTGATCTCCTTGGGTCCAAGGGATTCTCAAGAGTCTTCTGCAGTTTGAAAGCATCAATTCTTCAGAGCTCAGCCTTCCTTACGGTCCAGCTCTCATATTCATGAATGACTACTGGAAAGATCATAGCTTTGACTCTAAGGACATTTGTAGTGGAGTAATGTCTCTGCTTATTAATACTCTATCTAAATTTGGCATAGTTTTTCTTCCAAGGAGCAAAAGTCTTTTAATTTCATGGCTGAAGTCACCACCCAGAGTGATTTTGAAGCCCAAGAAAATAAAATCTGCCACTGCTTCCATTTTTTCCCATCTATCTGCCATGCAGTGATGGGACTGCATACCACGATCTTAGTTTTATGAATGCTGAGTTTTAAACCAACTTTTTCACTCTCCTCTTCCACCTTCATCAAGAGGGTCTTTAGTTCCTCTTTGCTTTCTGTATTAGGGTGATATCATCTGAGATTGCTGATATTTCTCCCAGCAATCTTGATTCCAGCTTGTGATTTATCCAGTTCAGCAGGTTTTCAGTTGTTCTGACTCCCATAAGGTGTTCTTGCCACCCCCTTTGAAATGTACCCTCTCTGTGGGTACTAACTCTCCACATTACCATGTGCCATGTGACAAAAGGTCAACAGGAAGAGATGCTCTCCTCTTATTCCTGTCTCTTATACACATCTTCCCATTTTTATGCACAATTTTAAAAGCTTATGTCTCTGTTTGTTGTATAATATCTGTATTATATTAATTGCATAACTCTTTGGGAGCGCTCCATGATAAACTCCTCCACTGAACTGAGCATATTTCTTGCCTCCTGAGCCCTGTTCTAATTCTCCTTCCAAATCAATCTGTTAAGTTTAACTTGTAAATACATTTACTTGAATAGTTCTGGTTCTAGTCAGGGAAAAATAAATGGCAGTTAGGATGAAAATTCAGAATTTTGGAAATGAGAAACCAATCTCAAGGTGTAGCCACGACTGAAAACATGTCAATTAATAAGTGGACGAATGTTTTAAAATGTGCTTTCAACCTTTATTATTCAGTGGATATTGACTAAATAAATGCTGAACTGTGGGCTGTTCCGAGATTAATTTGCCAGTTCGATGTGCAAACTCCTCTGAGGTTTCCTCAAGCTGGACTCGGCCCTCAAGTTAATTTCATTACAGCTTGAAGAGACCAGATAAAAAGGAAGATGAATGATATTTGAAATTAGTAGTTCCCCTTTCAGGGCTAATCTACAAATCAGATATTATCAATTTTTTATCCCATTCCCAAATCAAATAATTTCAGACTCTACTCTCTCTGGCTGAGTTTGAAACAGAAATCCCCNTGTCTCTGCTTTTGAATATGCTGTCTAGGTTGGTCATAACTTCTCTTCCAAGGAGTAAGCGTCTTTTAATATCATGGCTGCAATCACCATTTGCAGTGATTTTGGAGCCCCCCAAAATAAAATCTGACACTGTTCCACTGTTTCCCCATTTATTTGCCATGAAGTAATGGAACTGATGCCATGATCTTAGTTTTCTGAATGCTGAGTGACTAAAATTAATAATATATTTTATCATACATTTGAAAGTTGTTAAGAGTAGATCTTAGATGGTCTCCAAAATTAAAAAGGACCTTGTTTCCTTCCTTAGATAAATAGTTACTTTTCCTGGTTCTTCAGCCCTATAAGAGGCTCTGTCTTTTGAACCAAAATAATTTAGAAAGGGATAGCAGATAGATTCTGACAACTAAGGAAGAATGCAACAATAAAATGTCATTTTAATGACAGCTGGGTAGGGGTGGGGAGTGGGAGTGGTTGAAGGGGGAGGAAGGCAGCAGACAGGAGCAGAAGTGGACACTTTGGGGCCACTTCTCTTTCAGAGGGTGACAGCTGACCTGTCATTGGTGCTTTGGAGTTTGAGCAGAGAGTGAAGGCTTCAGGTGCAGAAAGCATCTCCCAGCACCTGTTGTTACCAAGCCCTGCCATGGGACGTGAGACGAGACAGCAATGGAAGCCAGTCCTCCTCCAACCCACCCCTGAGGGGCTGGCAACTCATTTCCATGGCTCTAACAATCCCCAGATGCTAAAGCTAAAACTCCAGTACTTTGGCCACCTCATGAGAAGAGTTGACTCATTGGAAAAGACTCTGATGCTGGGAGGGATTGGGGGCAGAAGGAGANGGAGATCAGCCCTGGGTGTTCTTTAGAAGGGATGATGCTAAAGCTGAAACTCCAGTACTTTGGCCACCTCATGCGAAGAGTTGACTCATTGGAAAAGACTCTGATGCTGGGAGGGATTGGGGGCAGGAGGAGAAGGGGACGACCGAGGATGAGATGGCTGGATGGCATCACGGACTCAATGGACGTGAGTCTGAGTGAACTCCGGGAGATGGTGATGAACAGGGAGGCCTGGCATGCTGTGATTCATGGTATCGCAGAGAGTCGAACACGACTGAGCAACTGAACTGAACTGAACTGAAGGTCATGCATGTTGAGCACTTAACAGAGCACCTTGGACCGAGCAAATTTGAGAGTAGCTGTTACTTGGAAAGTTGGGAGCTGAGGATAAATAGCCAGGGAAAATCTAGGAAAGTCAAGAAGAAGAAGAAGAAAAATGATGAGTGATCTAGAGGATGGAGAGAGGTGAAAAGGCACGAGCACAGAGAGGTTTGTCACGGGCTCCTCATGCTTCTCTCTAGAAAGTCGGGTGCAAGGGATCATCTCCCTCATTATTGCTGCGATCCGTGTTCCATGACAATGACTTCAATCAGGTTGGAACAACACAGTAAACAAGAAATGAAATGCTGGCTGTTGAGAATGAACGTCTGGGAAGAAGAGTCACCGGTAGGTCTGCAGGCCCTGCTAGGCAGGCTTTGCACGTATTATCATACTCTTGATGAGAGGCAGGCAGCTCCAGCTCGAGGTAATTGACCCGAGGTGATGAAGGGCGCTTCCCTTGTGGCTCAGTGGTGAGGAATCTGCTTGCCAATGCAGGAAACTGGGGTTCGATCCCTGAGTCAGGAAGATCCCTTGGAGAAGGGAATGGCTACCCACTCCGGTGTTCTTGCTTGGAAAGAAGACTTTGGATTATTTAGCTAATAATCTCTGATGGTCCAATTGAAGGACCTCTTACATAAATGAAGAATGTCTGGTTTTAGGGTAAATGCGTTATCCCTGTATATATACATCTGACCTTACCATGTGTTGGCTATAGAAAATTCTAGAATTCAGCTCTAGGATGCAACTGCACAATCTGGCAGTAAAGCGAGGACTAAAGCAGCTTCACCATGCTGATAGACTGGTGTTGCAGATTTGCTACATGCGGTGGAAACTGAACACACTGATGAGTGACAACCTGTGTCTTCCCTGGGAGCACACAGGGCTGGCGACAGACAAGCTCTCACGGACATCCCGTGACAGATGTTTTCAGAGATACGACTGAAGAGCTGTGAGGGCTTTGGAGAGGGACAGGTAAAGTCCTGGAGAAATCAGGACTAAGAAATAGTACCTGAGCAGAATGGGAAAGGGTGACTAGGAGTGCCCAGTGAAGGACACCACCAGGCAAGCCCAAAGCTACGAGCACGCGCGCTGGTATCTCAGGTTGCTACCTTCCAACCCCAGGCAGCTCAGTGGTAAATAGTCCGCCTGCAATGCAGGAGATGTGGATTCAATCCCTGGGTCAGGAAGATCTCCTGCAAAAAGACATGGTAACCCACTCCACTATTCTTGCCTGGGAAACCTCATGGATAGAAGAGCCTGGCAGGCTACAGTCCGTAGGGTTGCAAAAGAGTTATAGACACAACTGAGTGATTAAACAACAAGTCTAAGTAACGGTTGAGTTTGCATACACCTTGCATCATTGAGCTGCTGCCCTCTTAGTTATTCATCATCAAGTTTTTGGTTTGTTTTGGACTTGGCTTCTTGCAACATCTTTGGCCACTTGATTAACTGTAAACTATTCGACAGTCAGAAGGAGGCTGACACCCACACTAACATCTCTCTGTTCAGACTGATTCAGCACCTGGATCAGCTCCCTCCTGGCCTGTAGGCCAAGCCTCAGGCACCCTAGGGAAGATTGGCTCTACTTACCCCCATCCGATCTCCCTGGAGAGATGTTGATTGCAGCCCCTCTGTCTCCCTCTTCTCTTCTCTCCATTTGCATTTGAAACTTTGCTCAGAGCACACTTTTGGTACCAAGCTCTTCTTCTGTTTATGGATACCACATACCCAGGGACATCTTGACCCCTGCCCTCAGCGCAGGCCACACTCAAGAGCTAGGTCCTGACTGCATAAGCCCTTTAGAAGGAGGTCCAGAATGCTGGGATAATGGTAAGTAGAAAAGGAAGGTGAGACTGATGCTAGATAATATATATTCTGTCTCTGATTCCACAAGAATCAGTCCATGTCGAGGACACATTACATTTTAACCACTCTCCTTTATAGCTTTGTCCTCCTTCCCATCACTTTCCATGTACCAGCTATTCAGACTCCGCTAAGCACATTTCATACCCTTTTGCAATTAATTTTAATTAGGTTTTGCTGCTCAGGCATTTTTACCCTGATGTACAGAGCAGGAAGCGGGGACTCAGGACAGAGCACATGGTGAGCCTCTAGCGTTATCAGTGGAGCAGAGGCTGACTGAGAGGAGCGGGGCTTCCTCCTGGCCATGGCCCAGCTCTCAACCCAGCTGTTATCTCTGCCACCTCGCTCTGGTAATCACAGATGCTCTTGCATCTTCCCTCTTTTCTCTAGCGGTATCCCTTTTCCCACCGCCTGCAAATAAGCTTAATTACATTGGGGGGAAAATAACAAACTTATTTGGATGCTGCTGCTCCCCTTTTATTTTTTCTCTCAAGGCCAAGCTTCTTTGAAAAGTGTTTAAACACTCTTGCCCCACTTTCTTACCGCCTGCTTGCTTCCTCCTCAGCGCTTTTCTGAAATGACTGTCTTTGGACTTCAGCGCTGACCTTGGCATCCCCACATCCTCAGTTAGCTTGCTTGGCTTCACTCTCTTCTATTCTCTAAGCAGGCCTTATCTGGACTCCTCTGCTCCCTCACCCCCCAACGGCAATTACCAAGCCCTTTAAAATTTGCTTTTCTTTTTCTCGCCCTTAACTCTGCATTCCCTTTCCACGGCCCATTGTCATTACTGCAGGCCCCCATTGTCTTGCACCAGGAAGACACCAACAATTTCTCCCTTGCCTCTCTACAATTACACCCATTTCCTCGAGAAATTCCAACACTAGTGACCCTCCCTTCCCACTGACGCCCATGTCATCCGCTCTTCCTCCTTGATGCCCAATCACCTCAATCGCTTCCTGAGGCTCGCAATGCTACACTTGACTTCAGAGCTTCTTTCCTTCCTCCTTATCCTGATTCTGGAGTTCAAGCAATAGAGTGCCAAGGTGAAAGTCTTGTTGCACAAAATCCCATTTAGAAGCTCTCTCAATGGGTTGGCTGTGCAGTGCCTTTTCCTTCACCTAGACCTTTTAAGAATATAAAAAGATGTTTGAAATCTAGAAGATTTTGAAATATATGGATAGAGTACATGATTCATTCATCCACCAATCTCTGTTCTACCATAATAGAATTAGGGGACACTCCTTGAAAAAATTTGGAGAAGGAAATGGCAACCCACTGCAGTGTTCTTGCCTGGAGAATCCCTTGGACAGAGGAGCCTGGCGGGCTGCTGTCTGTGAGGTCACACAGAGTTGGACACAACTGAAGCAACAAGCAGCAGCCTTGAAAATTAAAGGGGCAAATTAGGTCAAATTGAACACAGTTATGACCAACCTAGATAGTACATTAGAAAGCAGAGACATTACTTTGCCGACTAAGGTCCGTCTAGTCAAGGCTATGGTTTTTCCTGTGGTCATGTATGGATGTGAGAGTTGGACTGTGAAGAAGGCTTGAGCACTGAGGAATTGATGCTTTTGAACTGTGGTGTTGGAGAGGACTCTTGAGAGTCCCTTGCACTGCAAGGAGATCCAACCAGTCCATTCTGAAGGAGATCAGCCCTGGGATTTCTTTGGAAGGACTGATGCTAAAGCTGAAACTCCAGTACTTTGGCTACCTCATGCAAAGGGTTGACTCATTGGAAAAGACTCTGATGCTTGGGAAGGACTGGGGGCAGGAGGAGAAGGGGATGACAGAGGATGAGATGGCTGGATGGCATCACGGACTCGATGGACATGAGTCTGAGTGAACTCTGGGAGATGGTGATGGACACGGAGGCCTGGGGTGCTGCAATTCATGGAGTCATGAAGAGTTGGACATGACTGAGCGACTGAACTGAACTGAACTGAGTCTAAGAATTTTGCTTCCCAGGTGACGCTAGTGGTAAAGAACCTACTGCCAATGCAGGAGACATGAGACTTAGTTTCAATCCCTGGGTCAGGACGATCCCCTGAAGGATGGCATGGCAGCCCCCAGTATTCTTGCTTGGAGAATCCCATGGACAGAGGAGCCTGGCAGGCTACAGTCTGTACGATTGCAAGGAGTCAGACACAGCTGAAGTGACGTAGCACACAGCCTAAGCATTGGAAATATTGAAATGCCTTTTTAAAGGATCAAGAAAAATTTGCATAAATCCATCATGAGTGTCAAAGTGAGGAGGGAGCATGATGAGGACCTGCGCCCAGTGCTGGCCCTTGGCCCAGGCGTGTCCCTCTCTTACTCAGGGTCCTTGGTTCTGAGCTTCCACAGGACGGAACGTTCCGTACAAGAGGCTAGCGCTTAATTACATTTTGTCTTGAAATGTTGGGTCACGAATGCTTATTCTACGACCTCAGCTAGGTTATAAAACTCCTTGAATTCATAGTCATGCCTCCATTTGTCTTCCTATATCCCCCACGAATCCTATCATTGTAACCATCCAAACATTTTCAAATAGAATTATAATTAATCCTCAAAAATTTGAGATATGTGCCATCTCAGAAAACCACATATTTTATATTTTAAAAATGTTGAAACCACTTTCTAGGCAGATAAGTGGGGTGTATGNCCCTGGCTCGATTCCTGGATAAGTAAGTAATATGCTCCCATCATATGTTCTGCTGGTCTTTGGTGTGAACAAAAGATACTGACCGACTAATCCAGAGAAGTGCTCCAGATATCCTTAACAGCCTAAATATCTTCAACAAAGCTTTTGCCAAAGATATTTCCCAGTTCATGGACTGTCTCTTATACACATCTGTGGGGTGTATGGATTATTGGTCTAATCAGTTACAATATTTCTTGTGTGTGTGTGTCAGGGGGGTAAACTAATTCGTTCTCACAGAACTTATCCATTCAGAGCTGTATATGAGCACCTCATGCCTAGCACACATGAGCCAGATAAGTCATGCCTAAAATTTCCTAACACAACCAAGATGAGTCTTTGGTATTGATTTTAATATTGCACAACTACCTGCAACATTAAATTTGAAGATACTGTTTTCCTTAAGCTGAGCTTAATTCTTTCATAAGAATAAGAATTCACTTGTTTTTTCTATATTATGAACTTTCTGTAACCTGATGCATCATTTGTATGCACTTAGAAGACCACATCAGTTGTTATTTTTTTCAAGGATCATAGGAATTTTGTAAATGCTCCATTGCAACAAGACTTGTAGGAAATAGGTAATTATTGACATAATTAAAATTTACAAACATTGACTAAATGGAAAAGAATCTGTGGGAACTCATCCATTTTCTATAAAATTTCTCAATACTCACCTCACATACAAACACTCAAATTCACCAGTTCAATGGTTACAGTATTTACAGTGAATATTCATTGGAAGGAATGATGCTGAGGCTGAAGCTCCAGTACTTTGGCCACCTAATGCAAAAACTCATTGGAAAAGACCCTGATGCTGGAAAGATTGCAGACAGGAGGAAAAGAGGACAGCAGAGGATGAGACTGTTAGATAGCATCACCGACTCAGTGGACGTGAATCTGAGCATACTCCAGGAAATGGTTAAGGACAAGGAAGCCTGGTGTGCCGCAGTCCATGGGGTCACAAAGAGTATGCTGCAACTTAGCTGCTGAACAACAAACAACAGCCAAACGTACACTCTACTGACAGTGTTTCTGCTCTGTGAAATTATAGATGGGAAATCTAAGGGATTCTGTAAAAACTCTGCAAAAATGTAGAATTAAACATATCCATTTTCTCCAAATTTGGATGCAGTGGATCTTCTAGACATCAGTCAAGTGAATCTGGGTTCATATCACCACACTTACTCGACAGAAGATGGGATAAGCTGTCAGCCCTGCATAGCTGGCCTCCCTGTGGAGTTGACCCATTTCCTTGATGACCATGTTTCTGAGATGACTTTCTAGACAGAGAAATATCCCAGGACGACAGCTCAGGCCATACAGTAAAGCACGGCCACCAAACACCACAGGACAAACAGCGGAGTCTCGACTCCCATAGTTTGGCTTTGGATCAACTTAGCACTGAAATCTCAAACAGTGGTTCAGTCCTAAACTAACAGTGCCATCTTCCTATCTCCAGCAAGTCTGCGTGCTCAAAAGTCCAAAATTTTCACTGTTTTTACTTTGAAAAAATAAAATCTTGAGCCTTAAAGGAGACATAGTCAAAAAGATCCAAGTGCTTGGAAAATACAGTTAAAGCAGAATGCGTTTCCGCTTCCTTTAGCTATTCCTACAGCAAAGGAAGTCCTTTTACGCTCATCTTCCCTCTCCTCTCTCACCTCTCTGCTTTGAAGAACGGAGAGCTTTCCAGAAGGTTTGATTGATTCAAGGCACCAAATATAGAAGTTGTTCTCCCAGCAAAGCCATCTGCTAAGCACTCAGGTTCCCCCAGGCACTAACCTGCAGCAAATATGACATAATAACTCCAGGCAAAATGCATGACCCAGATGCCAACAGATTTGCTGTTCTTGAACCATTTCTGTGTGATGAAGATTGTAATTTTGGCAGTCATAAACATGGCTTCTGATTTCCTTCAATATAAGACAGTTTTCCTTTCTGTTGAACACTAGGGGGTCACATTCTTTTGATAAATCCACAATTTCTGGAAAGCGAGACCATTTCCCATCATATAGTATGGTAACCTTTCTTTGCTCTTTGCTTGTACTCACAACAAAACATCTTGAAAGACACTTAAAGAATTCCTTTGACCTACTATAGAAAGATATCCACATATATGAAAAAATAAAATATAACAGCCTCCAGTTTCTGAGCAGCCAATTTGCTCATCTCTAACTGAAATTCAAGAACAATATAGCTATAAGCCATACTAAGCAGCTTCTAGGGAAAATGTTTTTTACAGAGTCACCCAGCTGGTTATTCTGTATTAACGAATGCCTTCTGTAGGTTTCCTTAGATAAAGCAATGATGCACCCAGCAGATGCACATAAAGTAGCTCAAAGGTCAGAAAATGACAAGGAAAAACATTAAAAATATAAACACCGGTTGATGATTTTTAAACTGCTATTCCCGCCTCCCCATCCCTCTCAACTCCTTGCATTTTCATACCAAAGCAGTTCCATTTGAAAAGCGTCCCAGCCGGGATGTTGCTGAATGATTAAACACAAATCCTTAAATGGAGAGAGCTGGTTTTTAGTAAATATCCTAGAGCAGTGCTGTCTGCCCACACTTGCGCCCGTGTCTGGCTGCTGGCTGATAAATGCGGTGGCTTTAAGATACTACTTATTAGCATGCCTGTATATTTCTACCTCACACAGTCACCCAAGGATGATTGCTATCTGTTAATTGAATTCTGTGCCAGCAACTGTGTCTTTGTGTGCTTGCCATTATAATTTCAAGGATTCTAACTCCATTTCCTATTTACAAATAACCGTGATAAAAATATAAAGTGATGTATTGTACTCCCAAGTGTGTGTGTAAGTGTGCACATATGTGTAGGCATATACGTGTACATTATATGTATATATTTACATATATATTTGCATATATATACTGGGGCCTTTCTGGTGGCTCAGATGGTGAATAATCTGCCTGGAGTGCAAGAAAGCCAGGCTTGGTCCCTGGGTCGGGAAGATCCCCTGGAGAAAGGAGTGACTGCTCCCAAGCATTCTTGCCTAGAGAATCTCATGGACAGAGGAGCCTGGTGGGCTATAGTCCATAGGGCCGCAAAGAGTCAGACATGACTAAATGACTAACACTATATATACATTAGGGAAGATTGCTTAAAGTCACCATGTATTACAGAAAGACACAACTTAATGAGCCAAGCATTTCTATATAGAAACACACATATCCAACCACTTGACAGCTTTCTGCTATTGAGCATGGCTGGTGAGTCTAAAAAATAGAAACAGGCATTTTTATTTTTTGCACAATAACCAAATCTGACATAGTGGGCAGAATAATCACTGAACAGTTATAAAACTGGTCATTTATAAACCTGACTTTTTCTAGAGCATACAAGAATAAGCCACAATGATTTGGTTAGCCCTCTTTGGATTTCAAAATGTCTGCCTCTGACTCAGGCATTGCATGAAATGAACCTCTGGTGAAGAATGAAATTGGATCCTGAATCAAGACAGCACTTGGTCAGCTGTGGTGAGTAAGGGCAGAGGCCAGTGGCCATGGGCACTTGAGTCAAGAATTTCAGCTTCTCTGGTGCCAATCTGACTTCAATTTCCCTTCATTTACTCCAATTTTCTGAGTTTAAGGGAATTTCCTAAAATATGGTCAAAGTTTTAAGTCTCCCTGCAGCTAAGTAAGGGCTTCCTTGATAGCTCAGTTGGTAAAGAAACTGCCTGCAATGCAGGAGACCCTGGCTCGATTCCTGGATAAGTAAGTAATATGCTCCCATCATATGTTCTGCTGGTCTTTGGTGTGAACAAAAGATACTGACCGACTAATCCAGAGAAGTGCTCCAGGTATCATTACAGCCTAAATATCTTCAACAAAGCTTTTGCCAAAGATATTTCCCAGTTCATGGAAGACAGGGGGAACGGTTTAGAGTTTCTAAGGACGTCGTTGATTCTCAGCTGTTCTAACCACTACCTTTAGTGGGACACCTATTTTTATTCCTATGACCCCTAATTCTGGGTGAGACTTTCTCCTCTAGAAGTGCTAAGGGACATGGTTAGGCATGATACAGTCCAGTGCTAAAATGCACCATGAGTTTCATGTTTTCATTGGATTCCTGGGATCTCAAAATACTTGAGTTAAAATTATGATACATTTTGACTCCTAGACCAAAAGTAGAAAAGTGGTAATAAGTAAAAAATAGATTAATCAAATGAATGGACACAGTTTTTCAAGGAACCTACTTTGATCTGGAGATAATTTCTAATTTCATAGAAGCTGCTGCTCCCATCCCTGGAGTGAGCGGTAGTCTGGAGGGTCACGGCAGAGTAGACAGAAGCTTATCATTCTACACCATCAAGTCCCCACTTTCTCTCTGTCCAACTCCCAGCATTCCTGAGATGCAGATCTGTGACTGTGCTAAGCTTCCTCCTGAAAGGAAGTGCTCCTGGCCCAGAATAACTCACTTAAAGGCATACGGTGTTAGTCACTTAGCTGTGTCCAGCTATTTGCAACCCCATGGACTGCAGCCCACCAGGTTCCTCTGTTCATGGAATTCTCCAGGCAATAATACTGGAGTGGATTGCCATTTTCTTCTCCATAATACAACCTATGGTACCTTCCCCACAAACAAAACAATTCATAATTCTATTCTGTGACTGCAAGTGATGTTTGGGGTCACTAGGGGAAATATATATTTTTTTTCAACTCAATTCAGATAAAAGTTGTGACCTTACTTTGTAATGTACTGAGTTTCAAACTACAGAAAACGCAGAGAGAAAATAAACATAAATTCAAGTATTCAAGAGTGTTTGGGGAGAACAGAGTGAGACTGATGGGAAAACAGGAAGACCAAAAAAAAGTGTCATGAATTTACAAAAAACTGAATGGTGTTGAAAGGAGGGAAATATCATAATACTACATGATGCTGAAAGAATGGCAAAGGATTTATGAAGAGATGGCATCAAAGATGTATCTTGAAAGGTATTTAGTTTTTGAAATTTGGCAAAAATAACATGAGGCAGCTGAACCAAGCGGATGAAATAGTATGAGCAAAGTCACGGCAAGCAGAAACTCTGAGTGCATTTGGGGTGTGCCAGCACTTTAGCTGGATTGTAATCTAAGCACAGAAAAAGAGAGCTATCTGGCCCCTCAAGTGGAGGATAAGCCACACTGAGCAGGGGTCTCGCTGACCATCTGTGGAAGTGGACCACCCAAGAAGTCATAGGGAGCCGCCGACAGTAGTTGAACTGCTCCTGGAAGCTATGACTACAATTGTGCTTTGAGAACAGCAGTCCACAAAGTGTGCAGGAGAGGGTGGCGTTGAGACAGACAGAAAGCAGAATTACAAGCAGGGGTGATTAGGCTAGAAACGAAGGTGTGAGCAGCTAGCTCTGGCTGCAACAATGTTGCAGAGAAAACACCCTGAAAATTAACAGCAGCAAGAAGCCTTTATGTCGGTCACATATCTGTAGGTTGGCTGGGGGCCCATGATCTGGGCTTCCCCTGGCTTCCATCACTCTCCTAGAACCAGGGGACTAACACGTGCTTTCTTCTGGGTGCACACTGACAGACACACACGCACAACTGTGTAAGCACAGAGTGGAGTCAGACCCGTCAGCATCCTTCGTCTAATTAAGTCACGTGGTCAGCCCAGGGTGAGGAGAGCAGCGATGTCTACTTCTCCCGTGGAAATGGGCAAGAGAGGGAGAACAGTCTGTGATCATCTGATCCACCCAAGGGCATCAACCCAGAGGGTGACACAGAAAATGGTAAAGAGGAGTCTTACAGACGGAAAACCTGAGCAAAACCCAGCCATAATGTCACATGGAGGACAGATTACACGACAGAGTAAAAAGAGATGAATTTCCAGCTTCAAACCTGGGAAGTTATAATTATTAGGAGGTCACTCGCCTAAGTATTGAGAAGAAATAAAATTTGGGGGAGGAACAGAAGGAGTTTCATTTGTGATACGTTGGATGTGAAATGGCAGGAGAACAGAGCCCAGACGTCCAGCTACTTCTATAGAACTGAGACTCATGTAAACGACGTGTTGAACGGCAACTGTGTGAGTCCTCTGTTCAGAGGCTGAGCTCCAGGAGTGAACCTTATCAAGGGAGATATCATTCCTGGAAAAAGAGAAGAGGGGTTCAAAGGCAAGGCTCCGAGGTCTGTGCCCACCTCTCAGAACACACAGCAGGCTGTCTCTGACAAGACCTTCTCCCCATCGGCCACGTGGAGCTGCTTTTCAAGTTTTAAGTACTCTTTTGCTGGAAGGTCCGTCAAAGTCTTTCTCAAAGTTTCATTTCCATTGTCACCTTAGTGTTTGATATGATAGTAGCACATCTCATACCTCTTAGGAAGCTGGCAACATAGATTTGGAGTTTGCATAGTTTAAAGTAGAAACAGCAAAGCTAGTTGGAGAGCTGGGAGAGTCGGAGGTCTAGGAATTGGCTGAGATCACAAAGAGATTGAAGAATGGATAAGGAAACAAGAAACTCAGGATGACAGGTCCCTGCAGATCAGAGATGCACAGGGTACGATGCAGGCAGAGAAGAGGGTGACTGTCTGAGGTCAAGACCTTAAGGATCCAGAGAAATCTAAGAACGAAGTGGTTGCACCTGTCAAGTGTGACAGAGGAACGTGGGGAGGTGTGGAGACAAGACCTAATGTGGGCAATGGGAAGTCCTGAAGGTGTGGGGGAGACCCTGGAAGATGCAAGTGAAAGCCAGAGGCCCAGGAGGTGAGGGTGATGGGAGGAGAGGGGTGAGGACCACGATCCTAAGCTTGATGGTAAGGCCAGAGAGACCCAGAGGGACCCAGAGGAAAGAAAGACAGGAAGCAGTAATCTGGGGAAGCTTTCTTATTTTTGAGCAATTGAAGCAATTCCGTTATTCTCCAACATAATCTTTGCATTTGAAGAAGACGTAGTCCTTGAGTTGACTGAAGATGTGTGGAGACTGGGGAGAAGCAGGTTAGTCCTTTCCTCAGGTCTCATTGCCCAGGCTACACCTCCACACACAGGTAACCCCATCCTTCCACCAGCTGACAAGTCACTGAATTGGGGCTGGAAAGCGGCTTGTTTTCCAGCGTAATGGAAACCTCAACCAAAAATTGCATTTTATTTTCTATTCTTTGGGGATGAAAATTCTTCTGATTCTCTTATCCGGTTCTACTGATCGTTCTCCTTGTCTGCATACTTCTGGGCACCAAGTCATAGCAGCTCGCTTGCTGGATCTCAGCACTCTCTTCTCTGCCATACAACATGGGTACACAGATGAGGTACTGGAGGTTGTTGGGGTGACTCAAATGTGCTGGTCTCCACTCTGGTTGAATTTTAGGGCAACTGGAATATACTAATCAAGAGCACAGGAGAGTTAAAGCAAAGTTAAATATTTGTATTAAATATACTATCAAATACACCTGTTTAATAAAGCATGAAGGTTTCCTGTAGAAGCTATCAATTATTAACACATACATGTACCTGAGAAGCCAGACTGGGGCAAGGGGAGTGAGGAGTGTGTGTGTGTGTGTGTGTGTGTGTGTGTGTGTGTGTGTGTGTGTGCAGGAGACCTGTCATTTCTAAAGTGGAACACTTCCCTCTTCTTCTGCAAAATAAAGAGATGATAACCCCAGTTACCATTTTTGAGCATTTGATCATCTCACTTGAGTCATTTAGCTTTCTGATAATTAATATCTTTGAGTCCCCAGAGCAAAAGGCCCCTCTTCTCTGAATACCGGTACGTTTATAATGTCCCTCATACTCCCTCCATGTCTTTCTTTTCAATGTATCTTTTCTAGAGTGGTCTTAGAATGGGCTATTTCCATTTTCACCCCTCCCTGTGGTTCACAGTTTATCCAGAAGACTTAAAATCAGTGAGTGTCGGAATGCCAAAGAACTCAGGAGAGTTCTTCCTCCTCCCCTTGTTCTGGTGATAAGAGAATCAAGGCTCTCAGCGGCTGAGCTGTGATGCTTACAGAACAAGAGCTCCAGTTTCCTGGACCCAAGCCCAGCCCTGAGCACGGAAGCTGTTCATCTCCCCATCCGTTGCCAGCACTCACTTGAGCCGCTCCTTGTCCAGTCCCCCTCTGATTCTGAGTCAGCAGCTGGACTTTCCAAATCTGGTGCCACCTTGCAGCAGGTCTGGTAACATAAATCCAACCCAACAGTGGGCAGTTCTCAAGAACGTGTGATTGACACCTCACTTGCCTCAATACAGGATTAGCAGTGATCTGCAAAGCAAGCTACTGGCCTCAGCTTACCAGGGTTGTTGGTGGGTTCTGGGCTTTCAAGTAGGCGAGACCGCACACAGACTCAGAACTAAAGTCGTCTGAAGCACAGACATTGGACAGCTCATAAGCATAATTAACTTTTCTTCTGCCGTGGTTTCTACCACCTGATGAAAGATGAGCAAAGCCAAGGGCGATCACCTGGGAACCTAGCACCATAGTTTTTCTGATCCAGTAGGATCTGCTGATCCAATACTCTGACCATCTGATGCGAAGAGCCAGCTCATTAGAAAAGACCCCGATGCTGAAAAAGACTCAGGGCAGGAGGAGAAGGGGGTGACAGAGGACGAGACGGTTGGATGGCATCACTGACTTGATGGACGTGAGTCTGAGCTAACTCCAGGAGCTGGTGAAGGACAGGGAAGCCTGGCATGCTGTGGTCCACCGAGTGGCAAAGAGTCAGACACAACTGACAACTGAACAACAACTACATTAATTCAAAGTATGAGCATTTTATTATTTCTTAATTTCAAAAGTTAAATGTGATTTAGACTTTAATTTTTTTTTACTAGATATTTAATACAGCAGTCAACATTAAGGCATCATTTTTGTTCAGTGACTGAATGAAAGTTTCCATGAAGATAAATATCCAAGAGTTTCCTAAATATGTATTTACACAATGAGCTATTTAAATGCAAGGGATTATAACATATGTAAGCAATTGCAAATGGCATGTGTGTGAAACCCCAGAGCAAAAATGTCCACTGTTATTTGGAATATATAATTCAAAATTTAGCCAAAACATATTTCTAAGTTTTTTATATAAGAGCTATACACTATACCACAAGCATAATGCATTTTTAAAAACAATTAGATCAGCAAGAAAGAGTTAAAACGTAGCATGAGTATGTTGAAAAGTGTCAATTAAACATTTTTCCCTGAATTATTTAGTGTATAACAACCAGAGAACTATATTTTACAATCATCAAGATCAATTCTATTACAACAATGCTCATAAGAGGTGATTTCACACTTATTAGTAAACTCTGACAAATCACATAAAATGCATAGTTTTTGTACAGGAACATTTAAAATCATGGGCTTCCCAGTGGCGCTAATGGTAAAGAACCTGCCTGCCTATGCAGAGACTTGGGTTCAATCCCTGGGCTGGGAAGATCCCCTGGAGGAGGACATGGAAACCCACTCCAGTATTCTTGCCTGGAGAATTCCAGAGGAACCTGGTGGGCTACAGTCCATGGAATCACAAAGAGTCGGACACTACTGAAGCGGCTTAGCATGCATGCATTCAAACATGTTTTGATTCTAAATAGCTGCAAAGGATTTTTTAGCCCAATAATCGAAACGTACATTCTCAAAATATTTATTAAAATCAAGTTTGCAGAGCCAGCTCAGTAGTGCAGCCTGAACTCTATGGTTCGTCCTTCTTCTATATTTTTCAACCTTTTCACCATCCTCCTTTTTTCTGTTTATTTCCTAGAAATGAAAATGGAAGAAGGATAAAGAGGCAAAGACGGTGAGAGTGAATGCTTTCTGCTTTTCATGAGCAGTCAAAGGAGGAGGCAGAGGGGTCCAGGTGAGCAGTTGTTTGTAGCATTTGGCTGTAGGATGACTGAATCTGCATTTCACGTTGACTACATATTAATCAGTGTCCCAGGGAGACCACTGTCCAACACAAATAATTGAAACCAGTTAAGCTCAGAGCTAATTAATGAGTGACATCGATGGCAAGGACATGGGAAAAGTAAGGGAAGAAAAAAGTATCTGTTATCTGTTGGTAGACTATTTCCCTCTCCCTTTCCCCATTCCAGATGATCTGAAATAACTCAGCTATCGAATACACATAGCATGATGGTTTCTTCCATGTAAGCAGATGGAAATCATATACAATATTTCAAAGGCCAAATGCAAATTAAACCTGGAATTTTTTCATTACTTTCCCACTCTCACCTTATTCAAGAGTCAAGGGATCTTGAAGAATAATTTCTACTAAGAACTTCAGAACCCTGGGTAGTCACTTCAGATGGACAGAAGGGAGCAGGACGTCATCTGTGGTGTAATGCTGAGAATCTCACAGCTTTACAGGGAACAAAAGCCACATGAGGGAAGAAGGTGCCTTCCTTTTCAGGAAAAGGGGCAGCCCAGAACACTGGCACCATTAGACAAGGACCAAGGACCCGGTCATTGCAAATTTTAGAGGGGTTTTCACCTAAAAGTAGCAGAGCTATGAAATTCCAATATTTGTAAACTGGAAACACACACATGCATCCACATCTATGAGTGCATATATGTGTGTATATATATAATATATGATACTATGTTCCCTTATATATTATTGCTGTTCAGTTGCTCAGTCGTGTCTGACTCTTTGCCACCCCCTAGACTGCAGCACAACTGGCCTCCCTGTCCTTCACTGTCTCTCAGAGTTTGCTCAAACTCATGTTCACTGAGTGGATGATGCCAACCAGTTATCTCATCCTCTGTCACCTCCTTCTCTTCCTGCTCTCAATCTCTCCCAGCATCAGGGTCTCTTCCAATGAGTCAGCTCTTCACATCAGGTGGCCAAAGTATTGGAGCTTCAGGTTCAGCATTTGTCCTTCCAATGAATATTCAGGGTTGATTTCCTTTAGGATTGACTAGTTTGATCTCTTTGCTGTCCAAGGGCTTCTCAAGAGTCTTCTCCAACACCACAGCTCAAAAGCATCAATTTTTCAGAGCTCAGCCTTCTTTATGGTCCAACACTCACATCTGTACATGACAACAGGAAAAACCACAGCTTTGACTATGGACCTTTGTTGGCAAAGTGATGACTACTTTTAAATATGCTGTCTAGGCTTGTCATAGGAGCAAGCATGTTTTAATTTTGTAACCGCAGTCACTGTCCATATATGTTAAATATATTACATATATATATATATATTCCTATATATAAAAATATGTATGAAGGATCCATTTGCTGATCACAATTCTCAGCCGTAAGATGAAGACTCTGAGACTGTGAAATTCCCTCCCACCGTGTAAATGGAAGAGGGTCTTTTCCTGAAGAGGAGATAATAGAATTAATAGGGCCTACTCTCTTATGATGGAGCTGACACCTCTACCACTTAACTGACCGACTGAAAAAAATGAAACAGACCTTTTGTGGATATGCACAGTAGTTTATGTTCTGTAAGCTAGAATAACAAGAGACTATCATTTTCCCTATTAAATGTTAAGTAAACTTCAAAGTAACGATCAAAGACAAAACACAAAAGCAGAACACGAAAGGCTTCAATAACGTTTCAAAAGATGCTTACAGGAAAACTATGGAATCAAACTAATAAAGCGGCTGCAAAAGCCCCTTCTTCCACCAATTCATAGTATTTTCACAGCAAGCTCCTTTCACAGAAGCTACACGCTTGCGACAGGTTGCTTTTCACTAGTCTGTGTCCAAGTAAGTCATTTGTCACATCTGAGTGCATATATTTTGTTCTGACCTATAAACCCCAGAGAAGGTTCACTTTCTTCTTCATTGAAATTCTTCCCCCATGGGTATTTTTTTTCTTTTCTTACAAAGTAATTTCATCCTGCCAATAGTGCTGGCAATTATATATTAAAAGTTAAATTTATGTCAACATCCCCAGATCCACTATCAGATATTGCTATTAACATTGACATCAAAATCATTAAGAAATTTCCATCATGTAAATTAATTATCAGAATTGTATTGTCATGAATACATAATGACATTATTCATGCAAATAATTAAAAATATGCTTCCTGAAAACAAATTATAATAGTGGAATAAGATATCATTACTGGAGCTTCGTGGCAACCCAGTAGGCCTGGTTTTAGGCACTCGAGTCTTGGAGGTTATCATATAGACGGGAACAAAATGAAGCCATGTTATTAGCATCATCAATACCGAAATGGAAACCAAGAACAAGACAGCAATGGGCAGGACTGTAGTGATGACCTGGCAGTCCTTTCGTGGCACCTCTTTACTGTACCATTATCTCCACAATTACTGCTAAAAAGAAGATAGTTTATTTTATTGTTGCCAATTTTGCATCTCAAAAGACCTCTCACATAAAAAGGTTGTGGTTATTATAACTCTGGTGTTATTCTAGAACACAGCAGAAAAAATAATCATAATTATTAACTTGAGTTCTCACAAGTTATCTGTTGCCATCCCACAAAAATGTAGTTACTACTCATCAGAGAGCACAGGGAGAGTTTGGTTATGGAATTTGCAGAGGTCTGCAAACTTTCCCTATAAGAGAAAGACATGTGATGATGGGAATTAAGTTCCTTTGGGGAAAAAAATTTACCTAACCCTGTTGAATTAACACAGCCAACAACATGTACAGCTGAGCACTGACTTCAGTGGTGGTTCCCATTAATGAATAATGTTTATGACACTCATAACATTGGCTGGGAGGCTACGTGAGCATAACAATCAAAGCATCACCGAACAGATCACATTTTCACCTCTCCCTCACAGCCAGACTCTCTAAAGAATCTTTTGTCTATAGAAGAATTAGAACCTCATCTGAGTCCACATTTAGTCTGGGGCTCTCATTCAGAAGAGAGATGCAAAAATTCACAAGCATGAATTGCAATTAAGCCACACAAAAATGGAAGATATCACCATTGAAGATTCAGCCATACTGTTCTCAGTAGAATAGGTTGCTAAGGGGGATGGAGAAAAGCAAAACTGTATCCGTTCAACAGAAAGTTGCTTTGCTAGAAAATAGAAAGCAAATGCTCAGTGGAGTTTGCTTAATGAGGCATCAAACTTCCATCAATGTTTGGAAGCCCAAGTCCTGCAGTTGTTAATCCAAAACACATCAAACCTGCACCCTTAACTTGATATTATATTAATAAGGGCATGTCCTGGGGTTTCTCAATGATAATAAACCATGTGCTGTAAGTATAGTGCTTTTTGCAAGGCCACTGCTCATACATAATTCACATGGAGTATTGCGATTTTTAAAAAGGCATATTTCACAAAACAAAACCAAAAATAATTTTAATAAATACCTTTCATACTTTGTCTTTTAGAAGGACCATGTCTAAACCCACAACTGGGATTTGAGATGTTCACCCCGCACAAATCTACCCAAAGATTCCAGATTTGTCCAGGAAGGGAAGACACAGGCCACAGCCATCTAAAGAGAAGGGGAAACCATCTGCATGTTCCCGATATTCCTGGAGAGATTCCCAGGTGGGTGCAAGGAGATCGAGCCAGTCATTCAGAAAGGAAATCAACCTTGAATAATCATTATGAAGACTCTTGCTGAAGCTGAAGTGCCAGTACTTTGGCCACCTGATCCAAAGAGCCAACTCACTGGAAAGGACCCTGATGCTGGGAAAGATTGAGGGCAGGAGGAGAAGGGAGTGGCAGAGGATGAGATGGCTGGATGGCATCACAGACTCAATGGACGTGAGTTTGGGTAAACTCTTGAAGATAGTGGAGGACAGGGAAGACTGGTGTATTGCAGTCCAAGGGGTCCCAAAGAGTCAGACACAAGTTAACAAGTGAAAAACAAGAATATTCCTGGAATCAGGAATCCTTTAATTTCGCAAATGCTTCAGTTCAGTTCAGTTCAGTTCAGCTGCTCAGTCATGTCCAATTCTTTATGATGCCATGGACTGCAGCATGCCAGTCCTCCCTGTCCATCACCAAATGCTGGAATTTACTCAGACTCATGTCCATTGAGTCAGTGATGCCATCCAACCATCTCATCCTCTGTCACTCACTTCTCCCGCCTTCAATCTTTCCCAGCATCAGGGTCTTTTCAAATGAGTCAGTCCTTCACATCAGGTGGCCAGAGTATTAGAGTTTCAGCTTCAATATCAGTCCTTCCAATGAATATTCATGACTGATGGACTGGTTGGATCTCCTTGCAGTCCAAGGGACTCTCAAGAGTCTTCTGCAATACCACAGTTCAAAAGCATCAATTCTTTGGCACTCAGCTTTCTTCACAGTCCAACTCTCACATCCATACGTGACCACAGGAAAAACCGTAGCCTTGACTAGATGCATCTTTGTTGGCAAAGTAATGTCTCTGCTTTTTAATATGCAGTCTAGGTTGGTCATAACTTTCCTTCCAAGGAGTAAGCACCTTTTAATTTCATGGCTGTAGCCACCATCTTCAGTGATTTTGGTAAAGAACTGTAAGTTGGATTCTGTCCAGAACTAGAAAGCCTAGTATTACACCACAGATATCCATAAGAGTCACACAATTAAAACTCTGGAACCTTGGAAAAAACATAAGTGTTCCTCTTGGTGGTTCTAATTCAGGAACAAGGATGTCTTTCTCCTAGAATTTACCGTTAACCAAAAATTGTTATGCATGGACTCCCCCCCACCAAAAAAAAATGAATATTCCCTATAAAATATAAGGTCTTCCCCTATGCATTACAACATTAATTGCCCTCTGTATTTTAAGAAAACCAGTTTTAAGATCATCTAGAAACCAAGAAGAAAAGAGATACACATTTGTCTTTCTTCTTAGTAAGCATTCTTTCCAGTTTGAGCAAGAAGAAAAATGTAATTATTAACATTAGTATGTAGCAAGAGGAATAAGTAAATAACCCTGCATGTGGGCATGCTCAGTCAATTCAGTGTTGTCCAACTCTTTGCAACGCCATGGACTGCAGCCTGCCAGGCTCCTCTGTCCATGGGATTTTCTAGGCAAGAATACTGGAGTGGGTTGCTGTGCGCTTCTGCAGGGGATCTCCCCAACCCAGGGATCGAACCTGAGTCTCCTGCATCTCCTGTATTGCAGGTGGATTCTTTACCCACTGAGCCACCAGGGAAGCCCAAATAAATAAGCTTAAGCCCCTGTAAGAGTCATCAGCATTGATCATACTGTAGTTGTGGGTCCCCCTGGCATAGAAGAAATGAAGTGAAGTCATCCAGTCATGTTCGATTCTTTGTGACCCCATGGACTGTAGGCCAACAGCCTCTGTCCATGGGATTTTCCAGGCAAGAGTACTGGAGTGGGTTGCCATTTCCTTCTCCAGAGGATCTTCCCGACCCAGGGATCCAACCCGGGTCTCCTGCATTGTAGGCAGACACTTTACCGTCTGAGCCACCAGGGAAGCCCCTAGGAAGAGGCGTGAAAAGAACGTTCACTCATTCCTCTCGTGCGTGTTCTGCAGTCTGTCTGCAGAGTTGCCCTGACAGAGTCTGTGACGATGGGATCAATGAATAGATTTTGTCATGATCACTTCCTAAGGAGGTAGGGAATGGGGTGAAGGATGAGGATGGATGAGGATGAGGTTGAGAACACACAAGAGAGCGGAGCGAGAGACCACGGCCAAGTCCGACAAGGACACGGCAGAACCGCCAACATTTAAGTCAAGCCTCGGGAGCCCCACAGTGAGATGAGGCTCGTTCGGATAGTGAGGCATTGGGACTGTGCAGCCCTAAGCCTGCAGGCCGAAATGTGCACTTGGGCAGGAGAGGGATGAACAGAAACACGTCTGGCCCCCCAAGGGCTGGGACGGGTGGAAACAGGGCAGGGAGCTGACCCTCCAGATACCAGACAGCCAGGAACCAGACTGGAGAAACCCTGCCCCTCCGAGAATTTGGGGAGAGAGTGTGGGCAGCATTTGACCCCATGGGTGGAGAAATACAGCACAGATTAGAGGAGAGACTTGGGTCTCTAAAGCATCCACCAGCAGATCCAAGGCCAAGTCCACCCACCATAAAATGCGCTGGGGAGCAGGGAGGCTGGGGGGTCGGGGTTGAGGGTGCCAGCCCTGCCCTCCTCGAATTAGTTGGGACGAAGGAGCGTCAGAACCCACAGTCAGCAGCGTGCCTTTGCCTGCACCGCGGACGGAGCCAGAGCAGGAGCCATAGCTGATGCATTTGGATTTATGTGACAAAACACACAGGCCAGTTAATTAAGCCTTGGACACTTGCCTGCAAGTGGGGTGCTGTCAGTCCAAACAGAGCGGTTTTTGTCACTTGGAGCACTGGCTTAGCACTGCCCCCCAGGAGAGATCCCTCCCGAGGAGCAGAATGGGGCAAGTGGAGTAAGCAGAGTGCTTCCCCCAACCAGCCAACCCTGCTCCCTCCTGTAAACACATAACTCCTTTTCCCAACACCAAAATAAATATTTATGGTGATCCCTGATTGAATGCACTCGAGACAGTCTTCTTTCAAATAAACAAAAACCTTGATCTCGTTTGCTCCTAGTTTTTCTCTTTCCTCCAAGGATGCAGTTAGCACTGAGTTGGCTGGGAAACCAGGACTGAACAATTACAGATGCTTCCTTAATGTCACCAAACGCTTTCAATGAAAATAGGCTTTGAGGAAATTGGAAATATAATAAAAAGCACCCAAATGTCCATCAGTCGAATTAATAAAAGCAGAATCGTCTCATATAGTTCTGAACTTTTTTTTTACATGCCTGCCTTTAAAAATAAATGAGTTTTTTTGTACCTGGTACAAAAATATGTTCCAGGGTCTAGATATGTTCTAGGGTCTCTTAGTTTGTAATCTATGGGAACTTGAATAGAATTTGTATCTTATTGTTGTGTGAAAATTGCATAAATCTTAGTTATGTTGAATTGGTTCATGGTATGTTTCAGGTCTACTATATCTTACTTTTTCTGTATATTCATTTTGTTAATTTTTGAGAGTTTGATAGTGAATCTCAAATAAAAAACTAAAAATCTTAATTTATTTACTTAAGAAATTGTAATATATATTGGATCTATATGTAACTTTCTTCTGTATTTCTCAAGTCTCCTATAAATGTGTATCATACTTTCATAATTTAAAAACAAAAAAGAAAGAGAAAAAAAATGAATAATATGTTCATGTAACCTCATCTCGAAAATGACAGTATTCCAGGAAAATCTCTTTTTTTTAATGCCCTGATCCCATTCCTTTCCTACTGTTAAGGCATAAACCCACCATACGCCTTAACAAGAGGTCTTTCCAGATTATCTGCAAACCTTTGAATTTAACCAAATGTAAACCCAGGTTTGGTCATCCAACAAGCTGCTACAATCTTCCCAACTTGCCACTCTGTCTCATCCTTTTATTTCCACCTAAAATCGTTGTCACGTGTCTCACTGACTGCAGAGTCTCCTTTGTTCTTCCTACACAGCAACGCAACTGTTGCAGCGCTCTAGTTGCGGCAATGAGTGTCCTCTCTCTTCGTCATCCTCTTTTTAATCAAATAGTCTTTCAAGCTTTCCTCCATTTGGCGTGAACCTCTATCCACTACCCAAAAACACTCATCAAAATGTTTCCTATGAAAAAATGCCCATGTGCTTTGCCACCCCTGTGATAGTTAATGAGAGACATTTGCATGATTGTCACACTGCAAATGCCAATAAACATCGTTGGATGGGTGCTGGAAAGAAATCGCGTAGGCAATGGCATCTTGAAACTGACATGACATGAACTCATGCCATTGTTCATTAAATATGTATAGACTTTTGAGGTCACAAACATGCAGACACTCACCTCTGAGGCATGATGTTCAAGATATCAGCACCATTGAAGAGATTTCCTCTGCAGGCCTAGAACTAAGGCTGTGTCTGGCTTGAATTCCTCACCATCAGTCACACAAAGATCTTTCTTAATGTGAAAATATGTGCATATGGTATGTAAAAAGACAACAGTCAGATTAGCAAGATGGTACCGAATGTGACCCTCAGATTGTTGATAGGAAGACCAGGTATGTTGAGATGAGAAGACAGGCCAGGTTACTTAGAGCCCATGGCTTTGGAAGGGAGGTCACATCTCAAACACTAAAGTAAGGATGGAGGCGATCAGGCAACGGTGGGCCCAGGGCCACATGGAGGCAGGTGAGCTGCACTGGAAAGGCTTTTGAATTAAAGAGTGGGACTCCATGCTCCCTCAACCCAGAGAAAGGAGGAGAGAGGAGGAGGAAGACTGGAATGCAGCAAGCCACCTGGGCCTTTTCCAAATAAGTCATCCCCACAGTGTCCACGTGGGGCCAACAGTAAACGCTCTGGTCTAAGTTGCCTTGACAATAAAGGTACTGGCTGTACATAAAACACCACGTTTCATTTCTCCTTTGGACAGCAAACTTTGTGCCATCAGAGGCTGTAACTTTGATCTCTGTTGAGGACCTTTTGGTGGCAAGTGAAGGGAAAACCCTTTAGAACAGTTTAAGATGTAAGAGGGATTTATTAGAGATGATACAGACTATTTCTCAGGACCTAAAGGCAGGCATACTTCACTCATGCATGTGTACTGAATATAGGGTGAATGACGCCAAGTTGCCAATATTCAATCAGGGTTCATCTTTAAACATGATAATTTCATAAGGTGCAATATATATAATTTTTCTTCTTTTCCTGCCCTTCCCCTTCCACTCCTCCCCTGCACCAGACTCTCTTGAGGATTATCATGTCCCCAAGGAAGAGAAAACATTCCACATTGTTAGAATCATCTCATCTGAATTCCAAACACTTGGGTGAAGTCATCTTACTGGTACTCAATCCTGTTGTCAGGGTCTGGGGTTCAGTTCAGTTCAGTCACTCAGTCGTGTCCCACTCTTTGTGACCCCATGAATTGCAGCATGCCAGGCCTCCCTGTTCATCACCATCTCTTGGAGTTCACTCCGACTCACGTCCATTGAGTCGGTGATGCCATCCAGCCATCTCATCCTTGGTCGTCCCCTTCTCCTCCTGCCCCCAATCCTTCCCAGCATCAGAGTCTTTTCCAGTGAGTCAACTCTTCCCATGAGGTGGACAAAGTACTGGAGTTTCAGCTTTAGCATCATTCCTTCCAAAGAAATCCCAGGG
>SJYV01026974.1:0-15529 GCA_006410875.1 Neotragus pygmaeus | reverse complement strand
TTTTGGTGTTGACCATCTGGTGATATCCATGTGTGGAGTCTTCTCTTGTGTTGTTGGAAGAGTGTGTTTGCTATGACCAGTGCATTTTCTTGGCAAAACTCTATTAGTCTTTGCCCTGCTTCATTCCGCATTCCAAGGCCAAATTTGCCTGTTACTCCAGGTGTTTCTTGACTTCCTACTTTGCATTCCAATCCCCTATAATGAAAAGGACATCTTTTTTGGGTGTTAGTTCTAAAAGGTCTTGTAGGTCTTCATTGAACTGTTCAACATCAGCTTCTTCAGCATTACTGGTTGGGGCATAGACTTGGGTTACTGTGATATTGAATGGTTTCCCTTGGAGACGAACAGAGATCATTCTGTCATTTTTGAGATTGCATCCAAGTATTGCATTTTGGACTCTTTTGTTGACCATAATGGCTACTCCATTTCTTTTGAAGGATTCCTGCTCGCAATAGTGGATATGATGGTCATCTGAGTTAAATTCACCCACTTCAGTCCATTTTAGTTCCCTGATTCCTAGAATGTTGACATTCACTCTTGCCATCTCTTGTTTGACCACTTCCAATTTGCCTTGATTCATGGACCTGACACCAGGTTCCTATGCAATATTGCTCTTTACAGCATCAGACCTTGCTTCTATCACCAATCACATCCACAGCTAGGTATTGTTTTTGCTTTGGCTCCATCCCTTCATTCTTTCTAGAGTTATTTCTCCACTGATCTTCAGTAGCATATTGGGCATCTACTGAATTGGGGAGTCCCTCTTTCAGTATCCTATCATTTTGCCTTTTCATACTGTTCACGGGGTTCTCAAAGCAAGAATACTGAAGTGGTTTGTCATTCCCTTCTCCAGTGCACCACATTCCGTCAGACCTCTCCACCACGACCCACCCGTCTTGGGTTGCCCCGCGGGCATGGCTTAGTTTCATTGAGTTAGACAAGGCTGTGGTCCTAGTCTGATTAGACTGACTAGTTTTCTGTGAGTATGGTTTCAGTGTGTCTGCCCTCTGATGCCCTCTTGCAACACCTACCATCTTACTTGGGTTTCTCTTACCTTGGGTGTGGGGTATCTCTTCATGGCTGCTCCAGCAAAGCGCAGCTGCTGCTCCTTACCTTGGACGAGGGATATCTCCTCACCGCCACCCTTCCTGAGTTTCAGTGTGGGATGGCTCCTCTAGGCCCTCCTGCAGCCATGCAGCCGCCACTCCTTGGACATGGTTTTGCTCCTCCCAGCCGCTGTCCCTTGCCTCGGGTGTGGGGTTGCTCCTCTCGGCCACCGCCCTTGACCTCGGACGTGGGGTAGCTCCTCTCAGCCACGCTTAGTGTGCCATCCGCAGCCCCCTTCTAGCTATTCTTAATTATTCCTAAACCCTAAGCTCAGCAAATTTCTTTTGCCATAAACATTCCCCTCACAAACAGTTTTCAGATAACAATCCTTCCCATGGCCTCAAGCTGCAACCTATGTGCTCATCCTGGAACATTCTTTGTAAAGATCCTTGAACAAATGTCAATGGTTACTTTATAGATTATTTTCTGGGCACAACTGCAGAAGGTTTTGTGCTTTCTCATGCTTCTCTCAAGAACAATAAGCACCTTAACATTCTTTCCAGCCAACTCAACTGAAGAAAGGAAAGAACAGTCAGAATCACAAAACCTAACTCCTTCATCCCAGGATTGTGCCTGCAGGGTGATGAGAGGGAGTTGGGGCCATGCCTCCATTTTGTCAGTAATGCCGAACGCAGCTCCTGACAGTTCAGTCGTTTCCAACTCTTTGCAACCCCATGGACTATATGGTCCATGGAATTCTCCAGGCCAGAATACTGGAGTGGGTAGCTTTTCCCTTCTCCAAGGGATCTTCCCAACCCAAGGATCGAACCAGAGTCCTCCTGTATTGCAGGCAGATTCTTTACCAACTGAGCTATTAATTGCTAAATTAAAATATATATTATCAAGCAGAACTAACCACATTAAACACATATATTAAATATAAAATGTGTCTTAATTTCAGAAATATTAAAATATAAAAAATGTACATCTCAAAAATCAAGGAAAGTATATTATCATCATTATGAGGATGATCATGCAATAAATCTTTAATGTAATTCTGTGTATTTACATATGATCCTATTGCTAAAATCATTCCATTCTTAGTGGTTTCTAGACATTTTGTAGTTCTTAAATCACAAATTATGGTTAATGTTTAGTTTTCTCATTCACGTGGTCTCTCTGTAAATGTTCTCAGCACACAGTAGACACACAGTAAGACATCCTCATGGAGTTAGTATCTGACCAACTTAGGGGTGGTTAAGGGTGAGAGGTGCTCATCACAGTCCCATCATAGAGCTCAAAGGAATAAGCATTTGGCTCAATGCCAAAAAAGCATTTTTGCCTGAACTTTATAGCTGATAGCTCACTTCTTCTGTGTGTCTGGCAATCGTATAGAAGTAATCAGTACAGCAGTGGTTACCAAACTTTTGTGAGCATCTGAGTCACATGTTAAAACCAATTGCTGAACCCCACCCCCAGGGTTCCTAATTCAGTAGATCCAGGGGCAGAGCCCAAGAACTTGACTTTCTAACAACTTCCTCGGCAGTACCAACGCATCTGGTCTGAAGACTACTCTTTGAAAACTACTAATGTGGAGAAAGTTGAGCCTCCAGAGCCTCAGCTAGGGCAATCTTTCTTTGGGGGGCCCTTGGCTCATCTAAATCTCGTTCTAGTGGGATGAGTAAGTCTGCCTCAAGGCCCAGAAGACTTGTGAGTCTCTCCAGCCTGCTGCTTGCTCTGATTTTAGCTCCGTTTTGTTTGGCATTCTCTGCATCCAAAATGACACTGATATATTGTCCTGGGAAGAAGTAACTCTGATCCCACTGAGCATTATTAACCATAGGAAGAGAAGAGTGGGGAGGGAGGCTGCCAGGTGTCCCAGCTGTTGTCGCTACAACTTCCCTTGTTGTCCCTGCAGGCTCCGGCAGCTTCTGCTGAGGGAAGCTGCTGAGGGAAGTCTGTGGAAAGAGCTCCCTAGCGTCTGAACCCAGGAATTACAGCTTGAGGGTGAGAATGTAGCCTCCCTCATCAATAGACTTCTGAAGAAATGGGCCAGATGCCCACTTTGTCTTCAGCTTCCTCTCAGCAAAAGTACCAAAATTAAAAAAAAAAAAAAGAGGGAATGCTCCTGAGGCTTTCCTAAGGAGCTTCAGCCTGACCTGCCATTGCCAATTACATACACGAATTGCCTTGAGCCACACTCATCACAATTGTTCAGAAACTAGCTGGGAGAATATTCTGGATTTAGAAAGTATCTGTTGACTGATACACAGAGGAATTAGAACTGTCAAGACCCTGAGCCATAAACATGTAAAATATATAACTCAAATAATTAAGCGTATATGGCATTTTATTTGGGGGGTGTTGGTCGGAATAGACTTCTCTTTCTCATAATTGTTCACATTCACCTTCTCCTTTTTGCTATTGTAACCGTCACTGCTTTGATGACCTTCATCCCTGATTAACTTTGTCATTTACTGCATGGTTCATCCAAGCATTACTGCTTCACTGCAGAACAGCAAGGGGCTTCTCAGGGGGCTCAGTGGTAAAGAATCTGTCTGTCAAAGCAGGAGATGCAGGTTCAATCCCTGGGATGGGAAGATCCCCTAGAGACAGAAATGGCAACCCACTTCAGTATTCTTGCCTGGGAAATCCTGTGGACAGAGGAGTCTGTCCTCTGAAAAGAGTCAGACACAACTTAGTGACTAAATAACAGCAGAACAGCTACTCAAGAACTGGGACCATTCTACTCCAGTTATTCACTCCCAGTTTCCAACCTAGTGCTCAAAACACATGAGGTACTTAATAAACATTTTTAAAAATAATGAACTAATGTTAACACCAACTTCCTGTTCTCTAGTCATTATCGTTTTATCCCTGATACCCTTTCCACAAGTGTACCTCAGTTGCTTTTTAAATTTTATACCATATATAAAATAGATGGCCAAAGGGAATTTGCTGTATGACTCAGGGACTCAAACCGGGACTCTGTAACAACCTAGATGGGTGGGATGGGGAGCGAGGTTCAAGAGGGAGGGGATACATGTAAACCTATGGTTGATTCATGTGAATGTTTAGCAGAAACCAACACAAATTCTGTAAAGCATTTATCCTTCAATTAAAAAATACATAATTTAGAAAGCTTAGAAAAGATCTCTATCCTCATGATAACTGCTCTTTGTATTTCAGAAAGCAGACTGAGATGGCTCAGCATGGACGAACATACTCATATACTTCTAGTCTTTACCAAAACATGTAATCTATAATTAGGTTTAATTAGGTTTTAAAACAGATTCCAAGCACTTATTAGAGTTTTTCATGTTTTCTGTCTTATTTCTACTGCTGTGCTCTTCCAAAGCATGTCCAAGTATACTGACATTTCCTACCCAGCAACTCTTTTCTTAAACCCTAATTCCTCTGTAAACTGGCTTTCATCTACCCTTTCCTTCAGGAACTTTATACTATTCATTCACCAAAATCTTATTCTTAGCAAATTTTAACTATCTCTTTGTGGGGTTGAATGGTGCCTGCCCCCCACCAAGAGATAAGTCCACTCAAAACGTGTAAATGTGAAAAAAGGGTCTTTGCAAACATAATTATGTTAGGTATCTCAAGATTAGCTCATGTTAGACTAGGGTGGGCTTTAAATGCAATGACAATTGTCCTTAGGAGAGAAGGGAAGAGCCAGGCATATCAGAGGAGAGTCATGTGAAGATGAAGGCAGAGATTGGAGTAACGCATCTACAAGCCAAGGAACTCCAGTGGTTGCTGGCAGCTGCTAAAAACTAAGAGAAAAGCATGGAACTGATTCTCCCATTGAGCCTCTGGAAGAAAGGAACTTTGCCAACACCTTGACTTCAGACTTCTGGGTTCCAGAACTTTGAGAAAATTTCTGTTGTTTTACACCATCAAGTTTGAGACAATTTATTACAGTAGCCCTAAGGAACTAGTACATCATACAATGGAATACTAATTAGTAATTAAAATAAATGAAGTATTTTACCAGTTTGAAATAAAATTCACATATGACACTGTGTACATGTTAGGTGTATAATATGAGGATTTTATATACATATGTGTGTGTGTGTGTGTGTGTATACACACACATTTTCATATATACAATACATACACACAACCTAGGTAACATATCTTTCACCTTACATAGTCACCTTTTTTGTGTGTCTGGTGGCCACATGCAAGATTCTTTTAGCAATTTTTAAGTATACAATACAGTACTGTTGACTATAGCCATCATGCTGTACATTAGATCTCTAGAATTTATTCATCTTGTAACTAAAAGTTTGTATCTTTTGACCAGTATGACTGCAGCCCCTCACCCCCAGCCCCTGACAACCACCATTCTACTTTGTAACTTTGATTTTAGATTCCACATATAAGTGAAATCACACAGTATCTTTCTCTGTTTGACTTAATTTCCTTTAGCATAAGCTTACTCCTTGGAAGAAAAGTTATGATCAACCTAGATAGCATATTCAAAAGCAGAGACATTACTTTNGGCCTCTCCTCCTCCACTCTGTAATTTCTCCTGAGGGATAGTCTGGATCTTTTCTGCCAGATGGGCAGGCTGTGAGGAACTGGAAGGTACCATGTTAGTCCCTGTCTGCCTAAATACACACCACACCACACGTCCCATTTTATCACCATCTCCTCCTGTTGGCGCAGCACCCTCTCTGAGTCTGTTCTTCCTAGGGTTCCTGTTGCAGGGAAGAAGTAGGTCCTTGGTCCCTTCTGTTCTCAGATTTCTATACATATTGGGAGATTTCACATGTGTGTGTATGCATGTTCAGTTGTATCTGCCTCTTTGTGACCCATGGACTGTAACCCACCAGGTCCCTCTGTCCATGGAATTTTCCAGGCAAAACTACTAGAGTGGATTGCCATTTCCCACCCCAGGGGATCTTCCCAACCCACAGATCGAACCCATGTCTCTTGCCATCTCCTGCACTGCCAGGAAGATTCTCTACCACTGTGCCACCCGGGAAGCCCCAATTTACATATATGATCATCAAATAGTAACAGGTTCCTCTCAGAGCTGCACATCTACATCCAACTTTTCTCTAATACTCATTTCCTGCCTTCTTTTTAGCACTATTACACCTATTTTTGATACCTATAGATTAAAAACTTTTTCTAAAGAGAATTATTTCCATCCTTTCTAAGACTTTACAGCCACAACAATTCACCAACCTTTGCTGCTCTTTCAAGTCAAAGACTTTTGGAATTCAAAACAAAACCATTTCTCTCAAGGTGCTGTGCCCAGTTGTGTCCAACTCTTTGCGACCTTATGGACTGAAGCCCACCAGGTTTCTCTGTCCATGGGATTCTCCAGGGAAGAATACTGGAATAGGTTGCCTTGTCCTACTTCACAGGATCTCTTTGACCCAGGGATCAAAGCCAGGTCTCCTGCATTGCAGGCTATTTCTTTACGTGTGAGTCACCAGTACCTACTTCTGAAATCAAAAGACCTAACTCTTTAGACCCTATTTTGAAATTCAAAATAAAACACGGATTCTTCTGGGCTCACTCCCATCATCTCTCAGAAGTACAGAATGTCTAAGGCAATGGGTGGAGGTCAATGATGTAACAAAAATTCCCAGAAATTAAAATTTGACAGTATTATCTCACTATTGTATCATTTGTATGTATGAAATGAAGCCTTGGTTGAGCGTGGGAGGAGAGAGTCAGTTGTCTCAGATCTATGAGGTCACAGCTGAGGTCACAGAAGAGTTGAAAAGGGCTAGGTTGATAGGCGAGATGATAGGAAGCTGTTGTGAGATGTGGCTCAAGGAGGAGAAATTCTAGGAGGTTAGGGGTGGGGAGAAGAGCTATTTGGGGTGCCCAGTTGGGTAAGTTTCTGGACATAATTTTCTTATTATTTCCTGACTCAGGTTTGGAGATGGAAGGATGGGAGGAGGGATTCTGGGAAGCAACTTCTCAAAGAAGGATTTAACTTTGAGTCACTGATTTGATCTCTCAGGGCCATGTGTTTTTGATAGTATCAGCTGTGAGGTTTCCCTCTTGCCTACAAAAAACTTGAAGGCTGGAGCTCACAGACTTCCAGCTTGTGCTGCTACCCTTAGCTGTCTGACTAGCATGGAGGATGGGATGGGAAATTGTCCATTCTTGAATTTATTATATTACTACTTCCTAACCTTGTCTTAGAGCCACTGTTACCTCAAGCAGCCATTGGCCCACTCCCTACCCCAATCCCTGCCAGCTATTATTTTTTCACTGAGTTTCTCTTTTCTCTACCCACCTTCTCACTGGAATTTCTTTACCTGGGGCAAACACTTCTTCCCTTACACCCTTATCTTTACACACATGTGTACATACACATACACACACATTCACACAAACACGCTGACCCATTCAAAATACAGGTGCTTCCTGAACTACTGAGACATCTGTCCTGGTAGTTCTCCAACAGGGAAGTCTCCTCTCATCATTTACCTGCCCTCTTCCCCTATTCATTTACTCTTCTTCAGGACGTGGAGTTATCTCCATCTTCAGCTCCAGAGCATTTGGTTTCCGTTCAGACTAATGGCACAGCATGCCTTCCATAATCAAGAACAAGAGGGAGAAAGGAACTCCAGACAGCAGAAAAGGTAAATGGGGCTAATGGTGACCTTCAAAGGTCCTTGGATTGGATATGCTCTATGGGAGAAGAATCAAGGTCCCCTGTCTCCCATCCCTGCCACGGCTGCACCTATTTCGTGGTTGGGGAAAGTTGGGACTTTCACGTGTCCTTTCTCCTCTCCTTAATGGAAGGAACGAAGCAAGTCATTCTCATTCTAATTAGAAGGTAGGCATCAATCTGAAATTGCTGTAGGAGGAGTTAGTTGTGTATATCACCAAGGGGCATTTATTTATCCCAAGACCAACTTTCTCTAAGACGTTCTTATGTCCTCTACAATGTAAATCAAGGCCAGATGCCCAAAACTTTGCTTTCCTTGTCCCAGGGTGCAGGGAAGGGCCAGAATCTGCTGCTTTAGACTGAATATGAGACCCAGGCAATATTATCCATAAACTCTGAAAAAAAAAGTAGATTTTCTGTGCACTTATAGGTCAAGAAAGATTCAGAAAGGAACTGGAGCCTTGCTTTGAGCTTTTGAAGTATGCAGGAGAAGTTATAAGAATTTATAAGAGGCAAAAACTGACACAATATTGTAAAGAAGTTATACTCCAATTTTAAAAAATCTACCTAATGTATGATTATATTTATAGGACATTCTGAAGCTGGTACAGCTACACTGAGAAGAAATAGATCAGTGCTTAGTTACCAAGGTCTGGGAGTAATGGAAAGAGACTGATTCCAAAGAGATAAGGGAGAGTTTTGGAAAGTGATGGTGATTACACGATGTTTGCATATGTCAATGTGTAAAACTGTACACGATAAAGAATAGCCTCAATCGTGGTTTAAAAAAAAAAAAAACTATGTCAGATTCTGATGCTGGCAATTACCAGTGAGGATTGAAATAAAGTAGTTTACTTGCTTAAAAAAAAAAAAAAAGAAGAAGAATATGTACTGTCTATAAACTACTCCTCATAAGCCTGGCTTTATAAATTGTGATTCTAATTACTCAATGTCTTCAGCACCATTTTAGCCAACTTCCATAAAATGCATAATACCACTATTTCCAAATGTATTGAGATGTTTCTCATCATCAAAACTAAGAATGCAGGAATCAAAAAATCACAGGATTTTGTGTAGTAAAGACATTAAAGACCAAAAACGAAAAAAAAGAAAAGAAAAAGAAATGAGTTTAAAGGAATTCAGGAAGAAAAGGAGTTAAAAGTGTCTTCTAAGGTTTCTAGGTGGCCTATCTTATTAAGGTGCTCATAACGATTAACGGAGCCTCAAGTCTGAGAGCCACTGAGGAATTGCAAAGCCTGACACTTGGAGGAAGATAGAAACAGGTTCTAAGAATATGAGGAATAGTTATGTAGATCCACTACAGAACTATGAGGAGAAAATAGTCGGTAGATATGGAGTCATGGAGAGATCTGTTTGGGAAAGTGCACTGTTGTTCCTGTCCAGTTGCTAAGTCGTATCCCACTCTTTGCCACCCCCAGAACTGCAGCACGCCGCGCTTCTCTGTCCGTGACTATCTCCGTGAGTTTCCTCAAACTCATGGATGCCTTTTAATCCTTTTTGTTGCCTAATTGCTCTGGTTAGGATTCCCAACAGGAAGGTGAGAGTGAGATTCCCTGTCTTTTCCTAACCTTGTAGGAAGAGCTTTTAGCTTTTTACCATTAAGTATGTTGTTGGTTATAGGTTTGTCATATACCGCCTTTATTATAGTGAGGTGAATTTCTTCTATAACTAATCGTTGAGAGTTTTACCTTGAATGGATATTGAATTTTATCAAATTATTTTTCTGCATCTATTTAGACCATTATGTGATTTTTATCCTTCATTCTGTTGATTTTGGGCTTCCCTGGTGGCTCAGCTGGTAAAGAATCTGCCTGCAATGTGGGAGACCTGGGTTAGATCCCTGGGTTGGGAAGATCCCCTGTAGAAGGCAATGGCTACCCACTCCAGTATTCTGGTCTGGAGAATATCATGGACTGTAGCTTCTCACTGCAGACAGATTCTTTACTGCTGAGCCACCAGAGAAGCCCAAGTAAGTTGTATATTTCTAGGAATTTATCCATTCCTTCTAAGATATCTAATTTTTCGGTGTATAGTTTTACATAGTAGTCTCTTTGGTATTAGCTGTGATATCTTTTATTTTTTTGTTTAAGTCTTTTTATTTGACATATTTATTGTTTGAGTGCTGTTTAATTTCCACATGTTGTTGAATTTTAAGAATTTCCTCAGGAGTGACACTGCTGGATCATATGCAGCAATATTTATAATGGCCAGGATATAGAAGTAACCTAAAAAAAAAGAGAGAGAGAGAATTTCCTCTTAATTTCCAATTTAATATTATTGTGGTAGGAAAAAATACATGATATGTTATCAACATTAAGTTTGTTAAGCTTGCTTTGTGGCCCAGCATATGACCTTGCCTGGAGAATGTTCTGTGTGTGCTTGAGAACAATGTGTATTTTGTCGTTATTGGATGCAGTGTTTTGTATAGATTCATTTTGTCTATAATGCCATATGTTTGTTATTTCCTTCATAATTCTGCCTGTATGACCTATTCATTATTGAAAATGGGGTATCGAGGTCTGCTCTTATTATTATTTTTGTCAGTTTTTCCCTTCGGTTCTGCTTATATTTGCTACATATATATTTAGGTACTTCAAAATTGGTTGTATATATATTTACAACTGTCATATCATCTTGATGAACTATTATATATAATGACCTTCTTTGTCTCATATGACAAAGTGTACAGTTTTTTACTAAAAATCTGTTTTGTCTGATATAAATATAGCTAGTCCTGTTGTTGTTGGTGTACCATTTGCCTGAAATGTCTTTTCTCATCCCTTTACTTTCAGCCTATGTGTGTGTGTGATAGCACATAGCTGGATTGTTTTAATCCATTTAACTCATCTGTTTGGCTGGAGAATTTGATCCATTTATGTTTAAATAATTATTAATATGTAACTATCAGTAATTACCATTATTACCGTGTTGTATTCTATTCTGTAGTTCCTTGTTTCTTCCTTCCCTTCTTGCTCTCTTGTTTTGTGATTTATTGAAATTCTGCAACAGTTTGCTCTGATTCCTTTTTTTAAAAATATGTTTATTTATTTTAATTGGAGGCTAATTACTTTACAATATTGTATTGGTTTTGCCATACAGCAACATGAATCTGCCACAGGTATACCCATGTTCCCTATCTTTTGTGTATCTTCTAGAGGTTTACATTACCATGAGACATATGCTACAGTATGTCTTTTTAAGCTGGTAACAGCAGCTGCATACAAAAACTCTACATTTTTTCATTTCCCTTCACATTTTATGTTATTGATATCACTATTTAGACTTCTTTATAGTATGTATCCATTAAAAAATTATTGTATTGATAGCTATAGCTATTTTTAATACTTAGAACTTTCTCACTAGCATTACAAGTGATTTAAGCACCACCCTTACAGTATTTAAGTCTTCAAATTTGACTATATATATTCCACTTCCAATAAGATTTATACTCATGTTTTCCTCCTGCTGTTTAATATCCTTTCAACTTGAAGAACTACCTTTAGGGTTTGTTGTATGCCAAGTCTAGTCATGATCAAGCTTTTGTTTGTCTGGGAAAGTCTTTATCTCCACTTCATTTCTGAAGAGTAGCTTTGCCAGGTAAAGTATTCTTGGTTAGCAAGTTTGTGTTTGATACTTAGCTAGTATCATCTCACTCCCTCCTGGCATACAAGGTGTCTGCCAAGAAGTACTCTTTTGGGACTTCCCTTGTATGTGGTAATTCACTTTTCCTTGCTGCTTTCCAAATTCTATTTGTCTTTGACCTTAGACAATTTGACTATAATGTCTCAATGAAGATTTCTTGATGTTCAGCCTCCTTGTAATTTTTGAGCATCATGGATCTAGATGTTAACTTCCCTACCAGATTTGGGAACTTTTCTGTCATTATTTCATTAAATAAACTTTCTACCATTTTCACTTTCCCTGTTCCTTCTGTGGCTTTCAAAATGCCCATATTATATAATTTGATGGTGTCCCATGGTCACATAGGCATTCTTTACTCTTCTCAGTTCTTTTCTTTTTATTCTTCTGAATTTCAAATTATTTGTCTTCAAATTCAATCATTCTCTTTTTTTCTTGATTAAGTCTGCTGTTGAAGCCCTCTACTGAATTTTTCATCACAGCCATTGTATTCTTCAGTCCCAAGAGTTTCTGTCTGTTTTTTTTTTTTTTTTTTTAACTTATTTATTTATTTATTTTTTCACAGCTCAGAAAGCAAGTTTATTTTATATTAGGTGTACATCATTCCAAAAAGTTTTCTTAAGACTGTAAACAAAGAGAACCCTAGGTATATATACAGAATTATTTTCCAAGTGTGTCCCCATAATGCAAATTTTCATTTCTTTGTTGAACTTCTCATTTTGCTGTTTTCTTGATTTCCATTCACTGGTCATCTTCTCTTGTGGCTTAAAGATTCTTTAATATAGCTGTTTAGAATTGCAATTGATCTCCATTCCTTTGAGATCCATCACTGGATCTTTTTGTTCTTTTGGTGGTATTATGCTTCCTTAATTCTTCATATTCCTTGAATTCTTGCATTGCTGTCTCTTTATTAGAAGAAGCAGTCCTCTTCCAGTCTTTACTGACTGGCTTCAAAAGTGAAAGATCTTCACCAGTCAGCCCAGCTAAAGATTTTGGGAGTCTTTCAGGTCTTTCCTATGGGTGCACTCACCTCTGTTTTCTTGTTACCTCTTGAGGAGAGGCCTTCTCTTAATCCCAAAAAGTCAGTCTGGGTACTGAGAGCCTCCTGTTTACTTTCCCCAGAGTATTCAAGATTCCTTCAAATGTTCCTTCTCTCATTCTCACATAGTTGTGCCAGCTGCTGATATCTACATACTGTCTGAAGAAGCTTTCACTTGCCATCTGCAGAGGCTAACATGTTACCATCTCAAGGTTATGTGAAATACTAAGAGCATTTGTCAGCCAGCTGAGGGAAGTCACCGACAGGTGAGAAGTCCCATAGTGTTCTGGATAACCTTCTTGGTGGAGTTCACCTAGATCTAATAGGCGAGCTGCAGCTGGTTCTGGAGATCCATGCGGTGAATGCCATGAGTGCCCAACTCCCCCAGTACTATTCAGCTGTGCCAATTGCCTTAGCCATCTGGGTGGGATTAGACAGAAGTGGGCCTCCTAGTCAATGTCTTATAAGCCTGGGAAATCAGAGAGCTAATTCCACTCTCACTTCTCTCATAGGAGAAATCACAGGTTGAGAGGGTCCCTACTGGTACTTTGCTGCCTTTGGGGAGGAGTGTCTTGGTTGATGGCCGGGGGAGGGAGTGAAACTGTCTTTCTTACCTTCTGCAATGCATCTATTCATGGATTTTTTTTTCTTGAATGAGGTTTTGGACTCATTGTTGTTTTGGACTCATGAGTTAAGCCCTTCCCTGGACTCCTGATTTCCCAAAAGGTATTTCCATCCATGGATGGTTGTCAAAATTGACATTTATGCTGTAGATATGAGGGCTGTAACCTCCTATTCTGACACTTTGTTTATGTCACCTATCTAATGACTCATCAGATTTTTATCACCCTTTCTTTCCAGAAAACCCTTTGAAGACACAATGAGACCAAAGGTGGGTGAGACTTCCAAAATATACTGGTTCCTTTGGGCTTGCCTGGTAGCTCAGATGGTAAAGCGTCTGCCTGCAATGAGAGAGACCTGGGTTCTATCCCCGGGTGGGGAAGATACCCTGGAGAAGGAAATGGCAACCCACTCCAGTACTCTTGCCTGGAAAATTCCATGGATGGAGGAGCCTGGTAGGCTATAGTCCATGGGATCGCAGAGAGTCAGATATGACTAAGCAGCTTCACTGGTTGGGAATCAAGGTTCCTAGGGAAAGCAGAAGTGAAAAGGATGTGGCCAGGGGGTGGGAAAACTGTCTAACAAGAACCGTATCTTGAAAGACTTGGGCACTGTAGCTCAGAATGCTCTTGACCAAGTGGTGGGTCATTGTGCACCAAGACTAAGTAACATCTTCAATACCACAACTACACTAGATGACCTCAAAAGCAGGCAGCCTATATATGCGGGTGTTAATAAGGTGAGTCAGCACAGGAGTCTGCTTATATCTGTTACCCACTGGCTAGAGTAAGAGATGACAAGGGATATGGGCTGGAAAATGACTCAGTAAGGCTGAAGGAGACTTAGGGCTGCCTGACAAATGGCATGCCTCCGAGTGTCCATCTCAACTCCAAAAAATGCCTCATATTCTGTTTTGTGATATGTCAGTTCAGATTCTGGGAGAGCTAAGGTAATGTTCCCAATATGTGTATCTTATTTCAACAGGCAGTAGAATTAACGATCACTGAAACCCTGTGGGATCAGGTGAGTACAGAGGGGTCCTCTTTGACAGCATAGTGAGAGATGAGAGAAGGGAGGGAAGCTTAAGAAAGGAGCACGTTTCCTTCTTTCTCCATGGGTAATTTGCTGACTGATGGTAAGGAATTCCTATGCGCCCTCCCATCTTGTTCTCCTATTCATCTAGTCCCAAATCCACAGACACTCCTTGTGTTTGTGCATCTCAGTGCCCATTCCCAACATCCACTTCTCCACTGGATAAGCCCTTTCAAGTATGTTTTCTCTACGAGCATTGTATAAACACTGTACAATTAATAATTTAATTGTACAATTAAACTGTACAATTTTAACTGTACAAATTTACAACTGTACAAATTTAACTGTACAATTAATAATTTAAATCTCAACCACTAGCAAGTACCTTAGGGCAAGTACTGAAAAACCTATATATTTTAACTCTCAGATAAGAGGAAGACAATTTACCATTTCAATATGAAAATTAAAGATTGTAACTCCATTTCTTAGTAGAAAGAAATATTTTACCTCCAGAGCCACTCAGATGATATAACAAATTGTCTACCAATAGCCCTTGATTCCTATGTCATAAAAAATAAAGATTTGGCCCTTCCAGAAGGAGGTAGCTTCAAAATTAACCTCTCAAAAATAAATACGTCAACCTAAAGAGAAGATACATTTAATTTCACTCATTTGAATGAAAAGTTAACTCCATAAAATCACTAATTTCTGCATAATTACTAGTGAGCTGTTGTTTCTGAGGGAAACATGCCAATTGTTTCTGGAGTTCCTGTTTGTAACATGATTATGATTGTGTCATTAGCACAGAAGAGGATTCTTTCCTTCCATCGACTATGGCAAAAAGGTCTATATAAAGGCATTAAAAGACATAGAATTTGCTTAATTTGCTTAAGTCACTCACATATAATTTAAACATAATTTCAATAGGTGGGACATCATTCTATTTTGATTATTTACAGTGATAAACTACTTTGTTACTGAAATTCTTTAGAGTATTTTAATAAAGATTCTGAAGAAGAATAAATGCCAGATTCACTCTGTGGTATCAGAGATTATCAACATGATTTTTTTAATGCTTCAAAATGTTCTACAGACCACCAAATTTATTGACAATAATTTAAATCAGAATAATGGCCAGCAGCAGAAACATATTCATGGAGCTTTCCTGTCCTTTAACTTAATATATTTGAGCGATTCAGACCCATTATTGGAGAGGTCTGAGGTGTTGAAAAGAAAAGAATATGATTTGTACTTGGATGTAAAGAACTGCCCTTTCTGTGGTTAAGAAAAACATAGTGTTTTAACATCATTTCAAGGAGATTAGATCAAATCATTAGAATTGTTTTAAAGAGAACAAGTCAAAAAAAATCTTCTTTTATAGAAGACAGATTAATCATATGTTTGGTAATGAATGAAACTGTTGAATCTATCAAGAAAGTGTTTTGTTTTGTTTTGTTTTTTTACTTTATTTTACT
>SJYV01026970.1:0-25998 GCA_006410875.1 Neotragus pygmaeus | reverse complement strand
TTTTTTCTTCTTCTCTCCTTCTATTATTAATATTATATTTTTTTGAAAATCGAATCTCTACTCCAGATTTTTAATTTTTGCATTTTGGTACTTGTTGTCAATTTTGTACACTTAAAAACCCAATCTTTAGTACCCAAATTTACCTGAGAGCAAGATTACTGGCTGGACCACTCTCTTATACTTTGGACTCTCCTTTTTCTCCACCAGGTAGCCTCTGTCTCCTCCCTCCCCCTTCTCTTCTCTACCCAACTCTGTGAATCTCTGTGTGTTCCAGACAGTGGAGAACACTCAGAGAACTGATTACTGGCCAGATCTGTCTCCATCCTTTTCATCCCCCGCTTTTATCCTTCTGACCACCTCTGTCTACTTCTCCCTCTCCTCTTCCCTGTATAACTCTGTGAACACCTCTGAGTGGTCCAAACTGTGGAGCGCCAAAATTTCAATAAAAATCTATAATAGGTGAGAAATATCACTGAAGGTGGTGACTACGGCCATGCAATTAAAATATGCTTGTTCCTTGGAAGGAAAGATATGACCAATCTAAGCAACATATTAAAAAGCAGAGATATTACTTTGCTGACAAAGGTCCATCTAGTCAAAGCTATGGTTTTTCCAGTAGGCCTGTACGGATGTGAGAGTTGGACTATAAAGAAAGCTGAGCACCAAAGAATTGATGCTCTTGAATTATGGTGTTGGAAAGACTTTAGAGAGCCCCTTGGCCTGCAAGGAGATTGAACCAGTCAATCCTAAAGGAAATCAGTCTTGAATATTCATTGGAAGAACTGATACTGAAGCTGAAGCTCCAATAATATTGGCCACCTAATGAGAAGAACTGGCTCATTGGAAAAGACCCTGATGCTGGGAAAGATTGACGGCAAGAGGAGAAGGGGATGACAGAGGATGAGATGGTTGTATGGCACCACCGACTCCATGGACATGAGTTTGAGCAAGCTCTGGGTGTTGGTGATGGACATGGATGCCTGGTGTGTTACAGTCCTCAGGGTCTCAAAAAGTCGGACACAACTGAGCAACTGAACGGACCTAATGGATGTTTTACAGGTAAGATTTCTTATAAAAACCGGTGAAATGTAGAGTCTTTAATGTGGGTTAAATAGGCACAACGGAGAAATAACATGTATGGAAAGAGAGAAAATTCTTCTCCATATCGCAGATTGAACAAGTAAAGTGAAAATGTTAGTCTCTCAGTTATGTCCAACTCTTTGAGATCCCTTCACTGTTTAAGCTACCAGGGAATCCCCTTAGTGGAAAATAATTCACAGTAAATTTGATAGGAAAATGTCACCTTGATAACATTGGCTACAAGGCCATTTGTAACCTAGACCATATTTAACCTACTATTTTCATTTAGTAACTTTACTTTTCATAATAATCACTAGACATTAAAGCCTGTTTTTATGTGAATGTGCCTTACTCTTTTATGCATCCGTGGCTTTGTACAAGAAGCTTCCTCTTATGAAACCCTATAGATATAGTCCCCTTTCCCATCTCTTCCCCAGAATAACATCTAATTATCCTTCTAATTTCAACTTTNGCCTGTTTTTATGTGAATGTGCCTTACTCTTTTATGCATCCGTGGCTTTGTACAAGAAGCTTCCTCTTATGAAACCCTATAGATATAGTCCCCTTTCCCATCTCTTCCCCAGAATAACATCTAATTATCCTTCTAATTTCAACTTTTCCTGAGTGCAAGTCATTGACTCTACTTCATTTTTTGAAAGTCCTGTCATACCCTGTAGTTAATATCTATCATCCAGGTTTTAACTAACATCCTTATCATCCGTCTGAAATGAAGTATCTTCTACCATATAGGTGGGCAAAAAATGTCACAGCCAACAGTGATTTCTGACCTCCTAATGTGAATGAGGGCTTGTAAAAAGGAACACAATGTAGGTGATCCAGCAGATGTCACTACGTTCCATGGTGACGCTGAGGAGCACAGGGGTGGGGCTGGGGGATGCAAGAAGCAACCACCCACCACACCTGCCACCCTTTATGGTGACAGAAGACAGGATGTGGCTCCAGATAACTAAGGTGCATATAAAAGGAATACATTTAATGAACCCAGAGGCTTGCATCTTCTCATACAAAGTAGAGTCCTAATTTTTTTAGTTTGATATCTGGATTTTTTTACTGTTTAACAATAATCTTTGATGCTCAGACTGCCTGCCCCCTTTGTTACACTAGTATATAGCTTGACGCCCTCTCCTGCCTCCTTAGAGCAGTTTTCTCAGGGCTACTGAGATGCTGCCTAAACCTTGCCACCAAAGTACAATATCTCTCTGCATTCAAGTTGTGACTTTTTTTTTTAAGTTGATATATCTATTGATCTGTTTTCTGATTTGCAAGTCAAAACTCAAAATCAGGATTCTGTATTATTGCTAATGCAGCCATCAATTTGTATAGTAAGAACTAAAAAAAAAAAAGTATTGAATAAAAGAAGGAAGAACAATTAAAAAATCAATTGTTTTTTTCCCCTTGAGAACTTCTTTCAATGCAATTCTTTATACTTCAGAAAAAATATATGGCATGTTAGTGAATATACCTGTCAAAATAAAAGCAATACGTTTTATGGTGTAATTCTTCATTTTGTTAAAATGTTATAGTATATAATTTCCTTATAATTGTCAACATTATAGCCTACTTCTTTTAAACAGTTGAGGAAATAATTCATAGGACTTTTGAAATATTAAGCTGGGGCATTCACAAGGACAATTAATACAAATCATTATGATTTATTCGGGCAACACTTCAGAAATAAATATATAGAGAAATTCTAGAGTGAAGAGATCTTTATTGGTTGCTGAATGCCTTGAGGAGTGCATACAAAATATAATTTCAGTGGCTTGAACTGACTTTTATATGACTGGCAATTTTTCTGTAAGTGTTCTATGAAAACGTACTTAACATACCTAAGATGTTTATGCCTATATTATAGGAAACCTGGTTATATACCCAACAATGCCCCCAGTGGGCTTGGTAGTAGGCCCCACCTTAGAGTACAATTGGATGTCAGACATTCCTTACAACCTAAAAGCCATTTTATCCATCAGCTCCTTCCAAGTTGCAAATACAAACTGCCTTAGGACCCAGTCCCCTCTAAATGGTTTAGTTAGAACTTGTTTTACATCTACTACTAAAAACCACCGGGACCAGCCTCTTCAAACTCACCAGACTACACAGGCTCTTTATCCACTAGACAGTTCTTTCTGGATGTCTAGGAGAACACTGGTTTCAGGAGAAAGTATCACCCACTGAAACCTGTGAAAATTCACCCAGTGTCCCCTCTGAAATTGAACGTGTGTCAAAAGCCAACTTTTCTAATAACATCAACCACTTTGTAGAATCATCACTTTGATTCTTTTCTCTTCCTAAAATTAGGCTTTCTTCTCCATTCTCACTCTTTTTTTTTCAATCCATCATCCCTGTGACTCACTCAGTAATGTAATTTTATATTATTTCTCATAATCTCTAGTCTTGGATAAGGATGGATGTCTTTCTTGCCCTGCATTATCATTTCCAGATTATTTTTTGATGTACAATATTGGGAGGAGGAAGATGTTGGACTTATGTTCCAGGCATTCATTATGATTGATGCCTCTAATTGACAGCACCTGGCTTATGATCACTCTCCCCAATATTAACAGTTGTCACCACTTGTAGGAATTTAAAAATCCACATAAAGAATCTAACCATACCTCAATTTATTAATCTCTTAGGTGCCTCACTTCCAATGATTAATGTTATCTCCTCTTCTTCAATGACCCTCTCCTAGATGATTCCATGTAAAATCATTAGTACCATACATTCATTAAAACATTATAACCATCTTTTCTCTCTTCTCCAATTGTCTTTATCAGGAAACACTCCAAATTGTTTGGATGAAATGTCTGCAGATTAAATAAAATATCAGTGGCAATATTTGCATGAAGCTTAATTAATGACATTTCACAAATTAATATATCTATTTTTTAAAATTTATTCTAAAGTGTTTTGAAGATTTGTCTTTGCAAGGAAATCTAGATGCACATATACTTTTTTCATAACATATTATTATAATGGATTTACTNATTAATGACATTTCACAAATTAATATATCTATTTTTTAAAATTTATTCTAAAGTGTTTTGAAGATTTGTCTTTGCAAGGAAATCTAGATGCACATATACTTTTTTCATAACATATTATTATAATGGATTTACTGCTAATGTATTTAGTGTAAGATGCTCCTATTCATCTAACATACTATTAATAAAAATATTTTTCATAATTCACTTTCTTCTCATGAGTGTGCATCATCAAAGAGGTGAAATCAAGAGTTACACGAATACTGTCAAGGCTGACATTTCTAGCTCTCATGGACCAGCAGTGATGAGATTTACCTTCTGACCTAAAACCAAAGTAAACAGTGAAATATTCTAAACGCTGGCATTTTAGATGCCAGCCAGCAGTCAACACAGGAAATCAAGCCTTGAAAGAACAGAAGCTTATAGACAGAGGTACATGGTGGGCTATAGTCCAAAAGGTCACAAAGAGCGAGAAAATTAGGTTTTTTGTTTTGTTTTCTTAATATTGAGTTGTTTGTCTATTTTGGAGATTAATCCTGTGTTGTTTATATTGTTTACAAATATTTCTCCCATTCCATGAGTAGTCTTTTCATTTTGTTAAGAGTTTATGGAGGGGGAGATCCAAATGAAGCTCAGATTGGTTTCATGAGGTGAGGAGACATAGCTGAGACTCCAGGGAGATTAAGATGGCTGGAGCTCAAAAAACAGAATCTCAGAAAGGAGAGAGCTGTGCAAAGGGAGAACCCCAGAGATCTGAAGAAGCTTCTTCTTTAGGCAACTGATCTCAACTGCAGGGAATGAGAGCTGGGGAAAGAAGGGTCTGAAAGGATTAAAGGGAACAGTGCTAAAAGCTGAGCCAAGAATGGTACCTGTAACCACTACCCACTAGCATCACAAACTCAGTGGAGATGAATCTGAGCAAATTTGAGAGATAGTGAAGGAAAGAGGAGCCTGAAATTTTGTCATCCATGGATTCACAAAGAGTTGAACACAGCTGAGTAACTGAACAACAAGAACAAGCACTACCCACACTAGAAGCACTGGATTCACAGCACGATATGGAAAATATTCAAGAAGGTCTTGCTTCAGTTGTAGGTAAAAATTAGCTCTGGACTGAACACTTTTCTTAGTTAGTTCAGTTGCTCAGTCTTGTCCAACCCTTTGTGATCCCATGAACTGCAGTACACCAGACTTTGCTGCCCATTTTTACCTCCTGGAGCTTGTTCAAACTCATGTCCATCAAGTCAGTGGTGCCATCCAACCATCTCATCCTCTGTCTGGAACTTCCTAAAAACATGAACTCAAGATGCAAAAGGAGCAATTTTCCAGTAACTGGATTGTAAAATAAAATATGCCCAAGATTTATAAGAATCACCAGCTGTGTTTTCCAAATGACCTCAGAGATCAGTTAGATCTTTACCATGGTACTATTGGTTGAAGCAATAGTAAACTTAAAGGGAATAAAATCAGTAAACTTAAAGGGAATAAAATCAAAGAATTTGGGGGTCATGTTTTTTAACTTCAGTTATATCTCAAGTTCATATTACTGTATGAATATTCCCCCTTGATTTACTCAAGGAATTATAGAAATCACTTGATGAATTCATGATTCAGGGAAAAAGAGCTACTGAGGTAGGCAGAAGCAAATGAGGATTAAGAATTTCAGTGCACATCAAACAAAACTTACATATAATATATGGGCTTCTCTGGTGTCTTATCTGTAAAGAATCTGTCTGTAATGCAGGAGACTGGGTTTGATCCCTGGGTGGGGAAGACCCCTAGAGAAGGGTATGGCTATCCACTCCACTATGCTTGCCTGAAAAAATCCCATGGACAGAGGAGCCTGGTGGGCTATTGTTCACAGGATTGCAGAGTTGGACAGGACTGAGCAAATAACATATATATGTATATGTATATGTGAATATATATATATTTATACACTTAAAAAATATATATATATATATATATATATTTATGAAATTACTGAAAACTTGGATCATATTGATATGTTTGAGATGTGGATATGATTATACCCATTTCTTCCATATTTAATTCCCTAGTTTTGCCTATGGCTAAATCTAGGAAAAATTGATGAAATGCTGAAAACTAATTAGCAGCTGTGGTTGTAGCTTCTGTTCTGTTTCTATTACAGAGTTCCTATCAGATCAAATTAATAAACTATGGTGATTTGTATACAACAATGAGTCAAGATAAAATGCTTTTTCTGTGATTTTCTACATTGGCCACAAATATTGTCTTTATTCCAGCTGACAGTTAATCCTAAATGATCCAAGTAAATCAACATGAAATAAATGCTCATACCACAGTTACTATAGCAAGGATTGTCTAAGAATTGAAAAGGCAATTTATATGCTTTGATTATTCTATCATTACTTTCATATATGACCTAAATCTAAATATATACATTGACAGTATACAGATAAACTGTATGGAGAATTATACCTTTTGGTTTGAGTGAGTTACATTTGCAAATTAATGTAACAGTGGTAAATTTCATGCTTTTAAAATCTGAAGGCTGTGAAAATATCATTTTAAAGAAATCTTACTGTGTCATAGAAAAACCAAATTAATAGCTAGAAGTTTTCTCTTTTAGATCAAGAGAAATACTACTTGAATACACAGACATGTGTCGTCTAGCTCTGTCACTCAGTTGTGTCTAACTCTTTATGACCCAGTGGACTATATAGCCCACCAGGCTCCTCTATCCATAGGATTTCCCAGGTAAAAATAGTGGAGTGGGTTGCCATTTCCTACTCCAAGGGATCTTCATGATTCAGGGATCGAACGGTGTCTTCTGTGGTTCCTACATTGACAGGCAGATTCTTTACCACTGTGCCACCTGACATGTACTTGCTTAGGGCTTCCCAGGTGGCTCTGGTGGTAAGGAAACCACCTGCCTATGCAGGAGACATAAGAGACTCGGATTTCATCCATGAGTAGGGAAGATCCCCTGGAGAAAGAAATGGCAATTCACTCCAGTACTCTTGCCAGGAGAATCTCATGGACGGAGGAGCCTGGCTGGCTACAGTCCATTGGATCACAAAGAGTCTGACACTACTGAGGTAACTTACTAAAAACAAACATGCACAATAGGGGGTAATAAATTTAAGATAATAAAGCAGCAAAAATGCCATGAAATGTGATAAATGGAATATTTCCTGCCATATCAATAAGCAAGGATGCTACAGTCATCAGCGATTCCAGCCTTCCAGGACCCCCAAGAAGGAGAAGAATCCCTGTGATCAGCAGCCATCAGGCTTCAGTCACTCTCTACACAGGAGCCCTGAGGAAGCTCAGGCTGTGCAAACACAGGATACTGGACCAGATAGCTGAGATGATATGAAAGGAATGATTCCAGTGACCCTAGACTCTTGTATCTTCCCATACAAAGAAAGGGCTTCTCTGGTAACTCAGATGGTAAAGAATCTGTCTACAATGCAGTATTTGATCTCTGAATTGGGAAAATCCCCTGGAGGAGGGCATGGCAATGCACTCTATTCTTCTTGCCTGGAGAATCCTCAGGTACAAGGAGGCCAGGTGGGCTGCATTTATGGTGTCGCAGAGAGTCGGACATGACTGAGGGACTAAGCATGAACGTGAGCATACATAGAAAAACACTGACTTCCTTAACTTGAGATATCTGGTTTTCTTTACTTCACAAAAATACTTTTGATGTTTCAGACTATCTGTCCTTTGTTTCAAACTTCTATATAATCTGACTTCTACCCACCCCTCACCCTGCCTCCTTGGAGCAGTTCTTTCAGGGCTACTTGAAACGCTACCTCTGGGGTCACGTCTGAAAAATTTCCACTAAATAAAACATGACTCTTAACTTTTAAGTTGTGATTATTTTTTTTAAGTCAACAAATGGTAGTTTTCTTTTTTTAAATTTCCATTTAGAGTAGACAACCTTCCATTAAAAATCTTGCATATTTTCTTTAAGAAAAGCAAAATAATTTATAACCTTGAGAAAACATGATCTTACAATATGGTGTAAGAGTGCTGTCACTTTAGTTGTGTCTGACTCTTTGTGACTCTATGGACTGTAGCCGGCCAGGCTTCTCTTTCCATGAGGACTCTCCAGGCAAGAATAGTGGAGTGGGTTGTATTCTTTGATACGAGTTTAGTCAGATTTTCTGTGAATCTGACTGATTCAGGTTGTCCCAGACAGTGAATTAAAAATGTGTCAAGATCGAAAGAAGAGCAGAAAACGTATGCAGACATCTAAAGAATGCAGTGTTTAAACTCATGACATAATTTTATAAGCAGGTCATGTTTTTACCTGTCTTTCTAGAAGAGCTCATGGTCAACAACTCATTGCTAATGTCACATGAGTGTATGTTTCTTGGTTCTTTGTCTTGTCACAACAAAGATTTGGAGTGACAGACATTAAAGCCCCCTTGGAGGGTCACAGCTCTCAGGTCTTGGATAGACCATGTTATAGCTCTCAGGTCTCGAATGGACCATGTTATAGCTCTTAGACAAATCAGTGTTACAGCTCAGTGTTAAAATTCTATTTGATTTAGAAGATAGTAGGAAAATCCATCTTTGAGGCATGAGGGCACATCGATCCGAGGGCACATCGATCCAAAAACATGAGGAGAAGAGCACCCCAGTGTGTGGGAGAGAGAACGAGAGCTAGCTTTGGCTCCTCTATTTATATGTTTATCTCTCTGGGCCTGTCCTATATAAATGGGGCCAGTCAGGAGTGTTGCTTGTTTTACCTGAGGTCCTCACTCCAGTCCTCAAACCTTCTTTTGTTCTATTTCCATGGGCTTTTCCCTTCTTTGTCTTTTAGCCACTGCCATTTTGGACTCCTTTACCCTATTCTACCTACCTAACATTCCCCCCTCAAGAGATAGAAGGCCCAATTCTTTGGGAATAGGAGCATCAAGGTCTTTCTGGCTACTTCCCGCTGAACTGGAACGGTGAGAGGTATTGGGCCTCCCCATCTTGTTAGTCTCAAGCTTCAGAGTCTTTATAGCAGTGTCCATCTAAGAGTGTGTGATATTTTCCATGGATGGCTATAGTTTTATATCTTTGTTGAACTGTCACTGCATGTTGTAGCTGGTTGACTTAGCCAGAGACAAAACAGGTTAGACAATTGACAGCACATGGAATAACCATAAGCATCATCAATATAGCATAACAAGGACTAGTAGGGGCATTAGTCAATTTTAAATTCTCATCGCCAGGATGATTCAAGTCCCTCCTTGTTTAAGGATCAGATCTATCTTCTGTCTGTTTTGGAGTACAATCTCTGTCAAGCTGTGTTGGCTCTTTAGATCTGTTCTAATAAATCTTATCCCCAGAAACCAGATTTTGGAGGTGTTCATTAGAATGGCACTCATTGGTAGTCCTAAATAGGTATCTGAGATCTCCCAGGGACTCACAGGTATATTGAGTGTCCTCTTCTGTTTTTTTTTTTTTTTTCCACAGCTTGACTCGTTAGTNATATATATATATATATATATATTTATGAAATTACTGAAAACTTGGATCATATTGATATGTTTGAGATGTGGATATGATTATACCCATTTCTTCCATATTTAATTCCCTAGTTTTGCCTATGGCTAAATCTAGGAAAAATTGATGAAATGCTGAAAACTAATTAGCAGCTGTGGTTGTAGCTTCTGTTCTGTTTCTATTACAGAGTTCCTATCAGATCAAATTAATAAACTATGGTGATTTGTATACAACAATGAGTCAAGATAAAATGCTTTTTCTGTGATTTTCTACATTGGCCACAAATATTGTCTTTATTCCAGCTGACAGTTAATCCTAAATGATCCAAGTAAATCAACATGAAATAAATGCTCATACCACAGTTACTATAGCAAGGATTGTCTAAGAATTGAAAAGGCAATTTATATGCTTTGATTATTCTATCATTACTTTCATATATGACCTAAATCTAAATATATACATTGACAGTATACAGATAAACTGTATGGAGAATTATACCTTTTGGTTTGAGTGAGTTACATTTGCAAATTAATGTAACAGTGGTAAATTTCATGCTTTTAAAATCTGAAGGCTGTGAAAATATCATTTTAAAGAAATCTTACTGTGTCATAGAAAAACCAAATTAATAGCTAGAAGTTTTCTCTTTTAGATCAAGAGAAATACTACTTGAATACACAGACATGTGTCGTCTAGCTCTGTCACTCAGTTGTGTCTAACTCTTTATGACCCAGTGGACTATATAGCCCACCAGGCTCCTCTATCCATAGGATTTCCCAGGTAAAAATAGTGGAGTGGGTTGCCATTTCCTACTCCAAGGGATCTTCATGATTCAGGGATCGAACGGTGTCTTCTGTGGTTCCTACATTGACAGGCAGATTCTTTACCACTGTGCCACCTGACATGTACTTGCTTAGGGCTTCCCAGGTGGCTCTGGTGGTAAGGAAACCACCTGCCTATGCAGGAGACATAAGAGACTCGGATTTCATCCATGAGTAGGGAAGATCCCCTGGAGAAAGAAATGGCAATTCACTCCAGTACTCTTGCCAGGAGAATCTCATGGACGGAGGAGCCTGGCTGGCTACAGTCCATTGGATCACAAAGAGTCTGACACTACTGAGGTAACTTACTAAAAACAAACATGCACAATAGGGGGTAATAAATTTAAGATAATAAAGCAGCAAAAATGCCATGAAATGTGATAAATGGAATATTTCCTGCCATATCAATAAGCAAGGATGCTACAGTCATCAGCGATTCCAGCCTTCCAGGACCCCCAAGAAGGAGAAGAATCCCTGTGATCAGCAGCCATCAGGCTTCAGTCACTCTCTACACAGGAGCCCTGAGGAAGCTCAGGCTGTGCAAACACAGGATACTGGACCAGATAGCTGAGATGGTATGAAAGGAATGATTCCAGTGACCCTAGACTCTTGTATCTTCCCATACAAAGAAAGGGCTTCTCTGGTAACTCAGATGGTAAAGAATCTGTCTACAATGCAGTATTTGATCTCTGAATTGGGAAAATCCCCTGGAGGAGGGCATGGCAATGCACTCTATTCTTCTTGCCTGGAGAATCCTCAGGTACAAGGAGGCCAGGTGGGCTGCATTTATGGTGTCGCAGAGAGTCGGACATGACTGAGGGACTAAGCATGAACGTGAGCATACATAGAAAAACACTGACTTCCTTAACTTGAGATATCTGGTTTTCTTTACTTCACAAAAATACTTTTGATGTTTCAGACTATCTGTCCTTTGTTTCAAACTTCTATATAATCTGACTTCTACCCACCCCTCACCCTGCCTCCTTGGAGCAGTTCTTTCAGGGCTACTTGAAACGCTACCTCTGGGGTCACGTCTGAAAAATTTCCACTAAATAAAACATGACTCTTAACTTTTAAGTTGTGATTATTTTTTTTAAGTCAACAAATGGTAGTTTTCTTTTTTTAAATTTCCATTTAGAGTAGACAACCTTCCATTAAAAATCTTGCATATTTTCTTTAAGAAAAGCAAAATAATTTATAACCTTGAGAAAACATGATCTTACAATATGGTGTAAGAGTGCTGTCACTTTAGTTGTGTCTGACTCTTTGTGACTCTATGGACTGTAGCCGGCCAGGCTTCTCTTTCCATGAGGACTCTCCAGGCAAGAATAGTGGAGTGGGTTGTATTCTTTGATACGAGTTTAGTCAGATTTTCTGTGAATCTGACTGATTCAGGTTGTCCCAGACAGTGAATTAAAAATGTGTCAAGATCGAAAGAAGAGCAGAAAACGTATGCAGACATCTAAAGAATGCAGTGTTTAAACTCATGACATAATTTTATAAGCAGGTCATGTTTTTACCTGTCTTTCTAGAAGAGCTCATGGTCAACAACTCATTGCTAATGTCACATGAGTGTATGTTTCTTGGTTCTTTGTCTTGTCACAACAAAGATTTGGAGTGACAGACATTAAAGCCCCCTTGGAGGGTCACAGCTCTCAGGTCTTGGATAGACCATGTTATAGCTCTCAGGTCTCGAATGGACCATGTTATAGCTNTCTTGGTTCTTTGTCTTGTCACAACAAAGATTTGGAGTGACAGACATTAAAGCCCCCTTGGAGGGTCACAGCTCTCAGGTCTTGGATAGACCATGTTATAGCTCTCAGGTCTCGAATGGACCATGTTATAGCTCTTAGACAAATCAGTGTTACAGCTCAGTGTTAAAATTCTATTTGATTTAGAAGATAGTAGGAAAATCCATCTTTGAGGCATGAGGGCACATCGATCCGAGGGCACATCGATCCAAAAACATGAGGAGAAGAGCACCCCAGTGTGTGGGAGAGAGAACGAGAGCTAGCTTTGGCTCCTCTATTTATATGTTTATCTCTCTGGGCCTGTCCTATATAAATGGGGCCAGTCAGGAGTGTTGCTTGTTTTACCTGAGGTCCTCACTCCAGTCCTCAAACCTTCTTTTGTTCTATTTCCATGGGCTTTTCCCTTCTTTGTCTTTTAGCCACTGCCATTTTGGACTCCTTTACCCTATTCTACCTACCTAACATTCCCCCCTCAAGAGATAGAAGGCCCAATTCTTTGGGAATAGGAGCATCAAGGTCTTTCTGGCTACTTCCCGCTGAACTGGAACGGTGAGAGGTATTGGGCCTCCCCATCTTGTTAGTCTCAAGCTTCAGAGTCTTTATAGCAGTGTCCATCTAAGAGTGTGTGATATTTTCCATGGATGGCTATAGTTTTATATCTTTGTTGAACTGTCACTGCATGTTGTAGCTGGTTGACTTAGCCAGAGACAAAACAGGTTAGACAATTGACAGCACATGGAATAACCATAAGCATCATCAATATAGCATAACAAGGACTAGTAGGGGCATTAGTCAATTTTAAATTCTCATCGCCAGGATGATTCAAGTCCCTCCTTGTTTAAGGATCAGATCTATCTTCTGTCTGTTTTGGAGTACAATCTCTGTCAAGCTGTGTTGGCTCTTTAGATCTGTTCTAATAAATCTTATCCCCAGAAACCAGATTTTGGAGGTGTTCATTAGAATGGCACTCATTGGTAGTCCTAAATAGGTATCTGAGATCTCCCAGGGACTCACAGGTATATTGAGTGTCCTCTTCTGTTTTTTTTTTTTTTTTCCACAGCTTGACTCGTTAGTCAAGCCTGGTGCCTTGACTGCTGTGGAGGTAAAAAGTATTACAAGGTAGGGGCCCTTCCATATGGGCTGGAGTTGAGCCTTTGGAGACCCATCTTTTTAGACTTTAATTAGGACTTGTGTTCCTGGAGCATACAGTGGTGACTCTTTAGAATCTTTTGGGTCCCGGTTCATACCCCACAGGCGTATATCTTGTTGGAATTGTCCAATGGTCATGGTATAATACTGGAGGGTCTGAACCTCTGGATCTAGGAAGAGGTCATTGACATAAACAAAAGGTCTCCCATATAGCATCTCATAAGGACTAAGACCAACCTATTCCTTAGGGGCAATATGGGTGACAAGGAGAGCTACTGGTAAAGTCTCTTCCATCCAAGGGAGGTCTCCTAGGTTATCTTTTTTATCACTGATTTTAAGAATTGATTGGCTCTTTTTACTTTTCTTGAAGATTGAGGCCTCCGGACACAATGGAGATAATAAGTAATGCCCAATGCTTTCAAGACCCCTTGGGTGAACTTAGAAGTTAATGATGTCCCATTGTCACTTTGTAATGACCTGGGCAGACCAAATCTTGGAATGATTTCATGAAGCAGTTTTTTTTTACCACCTCCTCAACCTTTTCAGCCTGGGTGGGAAAGCCTTCAACCCATCCTGTGAATGTATCTATCATGATTAATAGGTATGTATACCCTTGAGAAACTGAATCTGGGTGAAATCCATCTGCCAGTCTTTTCCTGGGAAGGGCCCACATCGTTGGATGGGCTGGGCCAGCTGAGGTCTTTGATATCCTTGGGGGTTGTTTAATTGACAAGTTGTACAAGAGAAGACCACCTGTCTTATAGTTGTTTGGAAGCCTGTTTCTCTGAAGGACCTTTTTAGTAATCTTTGGAGGGCCTTTTCTCCTAAATGAGTAGCAGCATGTAAGGAGTTAACCAACTTCCATTGGAGGTTCCCAGGCAGAAAAATGTGTCCCTCCTTTGGGAACCACCCCATATGATCATCTTGAAAGCCCTCACTAGTTTTAAGAGTCTCACCTTCAGTATATGAAGGAGTTTCTGGTAAATTAGTCTATAGAACTAGGGTGGCAACCACTATTAGGTCATGATTTTGTAATGCTGTTCTCCTAGCTGCCTGATCAGCTGTTTGGTTCCCTCGTGTCACTTCTGTGTTCCCTTTTTGGTGTCTTTTACAATGGGAGACTGAAACCACAGTGGGCAGATGGACTGTCCCCAGGAGTCAAACAATCTGATCACCATATTTGATTGGGGGCCCTCGGGTGGTCAAGTGGCCCCTTTCTTTCCAAATAGCCACATGTGCATGTAGCACCAGAAAGGCATACTTGGAATCAGTGTAAATGACTTTTTTTTTCCCTTCAGCTCTAAAGCTCAAGTCAGGGCTATGAGTTCAGATAATTGGATTAAAGTACCTGGTGGCAGAAGCTTAGCCTCTATGGTCTCAAAATCGGAGACCACTGCATACCCGGCTCTTNATCAGTGTAAATGACTTTTTTTTTCCCTTCAGCTCTAAAGCTCAAGTCAGGGCTATGAGTTCAGATAATTGGATTAAAGTACCTGGTGGCAGAAGCTTAGCCTCTATGGTCTCAAAATCGGAGACCACTGCATACCCGGCTCTTCTTTTTCCATCTAAGACAAAGCTGCTTCCATCAGTGTATCATGTTTTTCCTCAGGATTGGTCAGAGGATCTTCTGACAATCCCTCTGGGGTTTTTGTCCAGTGGTCCAAAGTTTTTAGACAAGAGTGAAAGGAAGAGAGCCATCGGGGGTAGGGGGTAGGGTGACTGGGTTAAGAACCTCACAAGGGGATATAGTGAGGCCTGGATTTTTCATCAGCACTACTTGATATCTGAGGATTTTTTGATCAGACATCCATAAATGGCCTCTCCCATTTTGGAGTTGTTTTACTTAGTGGCTGGTAAAAATAGTTAGTTTGCCCCCAAAGGAGAGTTTTAAAGCATCTTCTATCATGATTGTAGTAGATGCAAGATTTCAAAGGCAGGGAGGCCAGCCTTGGGTAGCTGGATCAAACTTTATGGATAAGTAAGCTACAGGCTGGGGCTCAGATCTCAACCTTTGAGTTAACACTCACAAGGCTATTCCCTCTCTTTAATGGACATAAAGTTGGAATGCTTTTTTTTTTGGGTCCGGCAACCTCCAGGCAGGTGCCTGAGTTAAGGCCGGTTTTAGTATAGCTTCTGCCTTCTTTTGGAGAAGGCAATGGCAACCCACTCCAGTACTCTTGCTTGGAAAATACCATGGGCAGAGGAGCCTGGTATGCTGCAGTCCATGGGGTTGCTAAGAGTTGGACACGACTGAGCAACTTCACTTTCACTTTTCACTTTCATGTATTGGAGAAGGAAATGGCAACCCACTCCAGTGTTCNACAGTCTGGCCATTGCTGGGTGGAGGGTGGGGTGGGGTGGGGCGGATGTTTCCTCATGGTCAGACTTGAGTGGTGCACTCCTGGCGCTCACACGTCCCCCATGACATGGAGTTCCTCTGGGGTTGTCCGATCCCTGAGGCACACGAAGGCACTTGAAGGCATCTGCCTCTAACTTTAATCACCCGCTGAAAACACTGTCCAGTTATTTTTCTGTACAGTACACTCTTGCCTTGGAACCCATAAACTATCTAGGGGGCATACTTCGAGGTAATGCAAATAATCTGGCTCCTTATCAAAAAATGCCTCCCAGATTTAAAGGCTTTTCTTTATTACAGACTTTATTACAGAACCGGACTTTACTACAGTGACTGCAGCATGCTGATTTGCCAAGCCCAGCGCCCCTTCCTTGGAAGTACTAAAAGAAAAAATACCGTCTCACTAGAATAGTGTTCCAAGAAAAACCATCTCAACATGCTCCTGTAAGAAGGAAACTCTTTCCTCTTCCACTGACTTATTTCCGTTGATTGATGGTCTATGTCCATGGGCTTATGGATTTGTATTAGGACCCTTTACTGCCCTTCATTATCTTGATATTCCAGTTGTCCCGGATTTGCCCAGCGGGAGATCCTTCAAGCTGACGTCTGTGTCCTTGTGACACACGTTCTGGTGTTGCGTGTCTGTTTCTAGCAGTTCTTTGAGTTCTGGTGTGACACGATTTGGGCTCTTCCCCAGCCCTGACATCAGTTTTCCCAGGAGCCCTGGTTCCTTTTCACGGAGAATTAAATCACTGGAAGCCCAAACCTGGGTGCTTCGTATGCTATTAGATGTCCTTTCTTCTAGGCCCTTTCTGTGCACAGAGTTACGTGTACTTACACAGATACAGAGAGGCGCACACTGCATGTTCACGCTCTGGAAATCTTGGGTCCCAGCCAGTGGGGCTGCCCCTTCTCTGTCGCTCCTGCTGCCTCCTCGTCTGCAGGCCCCTCTGCCCGCCGTGAGACACCTGGCTCCCCATCACACCCATGGGCAGACCTGCTGCTCGGCCAGCAGTGTATGCGCAACTCTCTTAATTCCTTGGCCTCGTCACTACAGAATCAAAACTACTGACACGCGTCCAGGATCTGTTTGTAACTGTCCACATCACCCTACTCAAGATTAAGGGTATATAGGGAAATACTATAGTTTCAAATATGGGCTCCCCTGGGGACTCAGATGGTAAAGAATCTGCCTGCAATGCAAGAGACCTGGGTCCGATCGCTGGGTCGGGAAAATCCCTTTGAGGACAGAGGAGCCTGATGGGCTACAGTCCATGGGGTCGCATAGAGCTGGACACAGCTGAGCAACTAACACTCTCCTAGTTTCAAATACATAGGATTAGTGATTTCTCCTCTCCCTCCTCTCTTTTCAATGCGGTTGTTACTCATTTGAAAATTAGTTGGGTACATTTTTTAAAACTTGTTTTTTTCCTTTTCCAGCTTTCTTTAATTGGTAGAAAATTGCTTTACAATGTTGTGTCGGTTTCTGCTGTACAACACACGAATCAGCCATAATTACACACACACAGACACACACACACACAGACACACAGACACACACACAGACACACACAGCCCCGCTGCCCCCCTCCCAACCCTCTAGGTCATCACAGCATGCCAGGCGGGGCTCCCTGTGCTATATACCAAAGCCCCTCTAACTATTTTACACATGATAGTGTATATGTCAATGTTACTCACTCAGTTCATCCCCCCACCTCACGTTCTGCTGTGTCAACAAGTCTGTTCTCTATAAGGTTCATCAGTACGTCTTTCTAGATCCCACATATATGCGTTACTGTGTGGGACTCGTCTTTCTCTTTCTGACTCGCTTCACTATGTATGAGAGGCTATAGGTTCACCTGCCTCACTCTGAATGACTCGGGTTTGTCCCTTCTTATGGCTGAGTAATAGTCATTGTATATACGTACCACATCTTATCCATTCATCTGTTGATGGACATCTAGGTTGCTTTCCTGCCTTTGCTATTGTAAATATTGCTGCAGTGGACACTGGGGCACAAGTGTCTTTTAGAATTGTGGCTTTCTTAGGGCATATGTGCAGTAGTGGGATTGCTGGGTTATATGGTAGATACTTTCCTTGTTCGTTAAGGAATCTCCATGCTGTCTTCCATAGTGGCTATATCAGCTAACATTTCTGCTAACAGTGCAGAAGTGTTCCCTTTTCTCCACATCCTTTCCAGCATTTAAGTGCTTTATTGATGCTTAATTTGCCTACTATAGAATTCACCGACTTGGGGTGTGACTTTAGTAATTTACCGACTTGTGCCATCAATCTCCACAGTCTAGGGTTAGAGCATCTCCCAGCCCACTGTAAACCCATCCTGCCAGTTTAGAGTTAATTCCTATTCCTGCTCCCAACCCCCAGCAACTTGCCAGTGGTCTCCACAGATTTGCCTGCTTTGGACAATTCATATAAATGGGGTTGTATAAAATGTAATCTTTTCTTTTCTGGCTTCCTCAGGCATATTTTTGAGATTCATCCAAATCACAGCCTGTACAAGTATTTCAGTCCTTGTTATGCCAAAAAGTATTCCCCTGTATGGACAGACACCTTCTGCTCGTCCGTTCTCCAGTGGACGGACATCTGTGTTGTTTCCTCCTCTGTTGTTCTTGTTGTCATTCAGTCACTGAGTCGTGTCCAACTCGGCGACCCCATGGACTGCAGCACGCCAGGCTTCCCCGTCCTTCACCATCTCCTGGCGTTTACTCAAAGAGACGCCATCTAACCATCTCACTCTCTGCTGCCCACTTTCCTGCCTTCAGTCTTTCAACCGTCAAGGTCTTTTCCAGTGAGTTGGCTCTTCGCATCAAGTGGCCAAAATATTGGAGTTTCAGCTTCAGCATCAGTCCTTCCAGTGAATATTCAGGGTTGATTTCCCTTTAGGATTGACCGATTTGATCTCCTTGATGTCCAAGGAATTCTCAAGTCTTCTCTAACACCACAGTTAGGAAGCATCAGTTCTTCAGCACTCAGCCTTCTTTATGGTCCAACTTTTACATCCAGACATGACTATTGGAAAAACCATAGCTTTGACTAGATGGACCTTTGTTAGCAAAGTAATGTCTCTGCTTCCTAATACGCTATCTCGGTTTGTCATAGCTTTCCTTCCAAGGAGCGAGCGTCTTTAATTTGGTGGCTGTAGTCACCTTCTGCAGCGATTTTGCAGCCCGAGAAAATAAGGTCTGCCACAGTGTTACTTTTTTCCCATCTATTTGCCGTGAAGTGACAGGACTGGATGCTATGATCTTAGTTTTCTGAATGCTGGTTTTAAGCCAGGTTTTCACTCTCCTCTCTCACCCTCATCAGGAGGCTCTTTCGTTACTCTTCACTTTCTGCCACGAGAGTGGTGTCATCTGTATCTCTGAAATTGTTGATATTTCTCCCAGCAGCCTTGATTCCAGCTTGAGATTCATCCAGCCCAGCCATTCACGTGATGTACTCTGCATATAGGTTAAATAAGCAGGGTGACGCCTTGACGCACTCCAAATTGGATTTGGAACCAATCCATTGTTCCATTCCTGGTTCTAACTGTTGCTTATTGACCTGCATACAGGCTTCTCAGGAGGCAACCACTTTGCCTTCTTGTGTTTCTTTTTCTTGGGAATGGTTTTGTCACCACTTTCTATACAATGTCAAGAACCTCCATCCATCAGTCTTCAGGCACTCTACCAGATCTAATCCCTTGAATCTATTCACCACCTGCACTGTACAACCATAGGGGATTTGATTTAGGTCATATCTGAATGGCCTAGTGGTTTTCCCTACCTTTTCAATTTAAGCCTGAATTTTGCAATAAGGAGCTCATGATCTGAGCTGCAGTCACCTCCTGGTCTTGTTTTGCTGACTGTATAGAGCTTCTCCTCCTTTGGCTGCAAAGAATATAATCAATCTGATTTCGGTATTGACCGTCTGGTGATGTCCATGTGTAGAGTTGTCTCTTGTATTCTCGGAAGAGGGTGTTTTCTATGACCAGTGTGTTTTCTTGCCAAAACTCTGTTAGCTTTGCTTTCTTCATTTTGTATGGCAAGGCCAAACTTTCCTATTACTCCAGGTATCTCTTGACTCTCTATTTTTGTATTCCAGTCCCTGATGATGAAAAAGACGTCTTTTATTTGGTGTTAGTTCTAGAAGGTCTTGTAGGTCTTCACAGAACCATTCAACTCAAGCTTCCTTGGCATTAGTGGTTGGGGCATGGACTTGGATTACTGTGATGCTGAATGGCTTCTCTTGGAAATGAAGTGAGATCATTCTGTCGTTTTTGAGATTGCACCCAAGTATTTCATTTCAGAGTCTTTTATTGACTATGAGGGCTACTCCATTTCGTCTAAGGCTTTCTTACCCACAGTAGTAGATAGAAGAGTGACGTGGCTGTGAATATTCGTGTGGAAGTCTCTGTATGGACATGTACTCTGTCACACTTGTCATGAGTGGATCCCTAGGCGTGGACTGCTGAGCCAAATGGTAACTCTGTGTTTAACTTTGTGAAGAACTGCCAAAGAACTGCCAGACTAGATGTACTATTTTCCATCCCCCCCAGCAAGCTGTGAGGGTTCCTATTTCTCCATCTTCTTACCAGTATTTATTATTGTCCATCTCCTTTACTATAGCCATCCTAGTCAGGGTGAAGTGTTACCTCATTGTGGGTTTTTATTTGCATTTCCCTAATGACTGATGATGCTGAGAATCTTTTCATGTGCTTATTGGCCAGTTTATACATCTTTGAAGAAATGTTTTCAGATCTTTTGCCCATTAAAAAAGTTTAAAAATTCAGCTTTTTACACATTCACCTGCAATCACAGAAATAATGCCCAGTGATCACATGTGCCCTGTACACTGTTTCTGCCAGTGGTAATATCTTCTACAACAGTTGACCCTTGAACAACACAGGTCTACTTATATGTGGATTTGTTTCAATAAATATGTGCTACTGTATTACATGATCCAGGGTTCATTAATCCATGGATACAGAACTGTGTATATGGAGAAACCCAATTCCAAAGTTATAAGTGGATTTTTGACTGCCCAAGGGTCAAAGTCCTTAACCCCTCCATAGTTCAAGGGTCAGCTGTGTAGTTCATCATCACTAACAGCACATCGACAGGTGCACACTGACAAGAGACAGGCAAGACGCAGAGCATTTCAATCCGCACAGGATCCCAGGGGTGGCCCCTTGATAGGCACACCTACCTCCCTCTCACTCCCAACCCCCTGGAATTCATGAAAACCACTAATCTGTTCTCCAGGTCTACACTTTTGTAATTTCAAGGATGCCATGTAAGTGAAATCACGTAGCACATGACATTTGGGATTGGCTTGGTGGTTCAGATGGTAAAGAATCTGCCTGCAAGGTGGGAGACCCAGGTTTGATCTCTGGGTCAGGAAGATCCCCTGGAGAAGGGAAGGGCAACCCACTCAAGTATTCTTGCTTGGAGAATCCCATGGACAGAGGAGCCTGGAGGGCTACAGTCCATGTGGGGTTGCAAACAGTTGGACACTTGTGAGCAGCTAACACTTTCACTTTCTTTTACTGGAAAATAATTATCAAGATTCAAGTTGTTATCGATATGTCCTTTTAAAATTGCTGAGTAGAATCCCATGGTTTTGATGAACCACAGTTGTTTAACTAGTCGCCCATCAAGGGACAGGTGGGTCATTTGCAGTTTGAGGCTATGACAGATTGTGGCAGGATGAATAACAGCCTCCAAAGAGTCTGAGTTCTAATTTCTAGACCCTGTCACTCTCATCTGGAAAAGGAGGCTCTGCAGATGTGCTTAAATTCAGTATCTTGTGATGGAGAGGTGATCCTAGCTTATCCAGGTGGGCCTGGTGTCACCATAGTGTCCTTCTGCAGAAGGATGCAGAAAGGGACGTGACCCTGGAGGCAGGGCAGAAGAGGCAGGGTGATGGGAGGAAAGGGTTATGAGCTCAGGAATGTACTTGACTCCCAGCAGAAAAGGCGAGGAAACAGATGCCCCCTGAGGGGCTCCACAGGAATCAGCCCTGCCAGGGACTTTGTAGTCCCGTAAGATTAATTTCAGACTTCTGGCCTCAAGAGCTGTAAAAGAAGAAAGTTATGTTGCTTTAAGCCACTGTTTGTGGTCATTTATCACAATGGCAGTAGGAGACTGATACACAGATAAAGCTGGTATGAAAACCCATGTGCAGGCTCTTGTGTGGACTTAAGGTTTCATTTCTCCAAGACAAAGGCCCCAGAGTGTAACTGCTGAGTTGTGGGGTGGCTGCATGTTCAGTTTGGGGGCTTTTTTGTTTTGTTTGAGAAACTGCAACACTTTTCCCAATGGTACACTTTTTCCAGCTGTACCATTTTATGTTCCCTCCAGCAACATATGAGCAATTCAGTTTCTCTGTGTCCTAACCAGCATCTGGTATTGACACTATTTTTCATCTGACATATTCTCAAAGGTGTGTGGCTCTGTCTCCTTGTGGTTTTAATTTGCATTTTCCCGGTGGCTAGTAATACTAGAAGTTGTTTCATACACTTATTTTCCATTTTATATACTATTTAGTGAAATGTTTGTTCTTATTGTTTGTTCATTTTGCAGTTGCATTATCTTTTAACCATGGAGTCCTGAGAAGTCTTTATATATTCTAAATTTGTTGTTGTTTAAATCACTAAGTTCAGTCCTAATTTTTGTGACCCCATGGACTGCCACGGGTCAGGCTTCTCTGTCCTCCACTTTCCCCAGGAGTTTTCTCAGATTCATGTGCATTGAGTCAGTGATGCTATCTAACCATCTCATCCTCTGTCATCCCCTTCTCCTCCTGCCCTCAATCTTCCCAGCATCAGGATCTTTTCTTATGAGTCAGCTCTTCATATCAGGTGGCCAAAGTATGAGAGCTTCAGCATCAGTCCTTTCAGTGAACATTTAGGGTTAATTTCCTTTAGGATTGACTGGTTTTTCTCCTTGCTGTCCAAGGGACTTTCAAGAGTCTTCTCCAGCACCACATTTTGAAAGCATCTGTTCTTCGGTGCTCAGCCTTCATTATATTCCAACATTCACATCTGTACATGACCACCAGAAAAACCATAGCTTTGATTATATGGGCCTTTGTTGGCAAAGTGATGTCTCTGCTTTTTAATACATTAGGATTGTCATGACTTTCCTTCCAAGGAGCAAGTGTCATTTAATTTTGTGGCTGCAGTCACCATCCACATTGATTTTACTTTAAGAAAATAAAATCTGCCACTGTTTCTATCTTTCCCCATCTATTTGCCATGAAGTGATAGGACTGGATGTCATGATCTTAGTTTTTTTAAATTAATTTATTTATTTTAATTGGAAGCTAGTTACTTTACAATATTGTAGTGGTTTTTGCCGTACATGGATGTGAATCAGCCATGTTTTTTGAATGTTGAATTTTAAGCCAGTTTTCTACTCTCCTCTTCCACTTCATCAAAAGGGTATTTAGTTCCTCTTTCCTTTCTACCATTAGAGTAGTATCATCTACATATTGGTCATTGATATTTCTCCTGGAAGTCTTGATGCCAGCTTGTGAGTCATTTAGCCCAGCATTTTGCATAATATACACTGCATACAAGTTAAATAAGCAGGGTGACAATATACACCCTTGATGTACTCCTTCCACAATTGTGAACCGGTCCATTGTTCCATGTCCAGTTCTAACTGTTGCTTCTTGACTTGCATACAGGTTTCTCAGGAAGAAAGTAAGGTGATCTGGGATTCCCATCTCCTTAAGAATTTTCCATAGTTTGTTGTGATCCACACAAAGACTTTAGCATAGTCAGTGAAACAGAAGTAGATACTTTTCTGGAATTCCCTTGCTTTTTCAATGATCCAATGAATGTTGGCAATTCGATCTCTGGTTCCTCTGCCTTTTCCAAATCCAGCTTGTATATCTGGAAGTTCTTGGTTCATTTACTATTGAAGACTAGCTTGAAGGATTTTGAGTGTTACCTTGCAAGCATGTGAAATGAGTGCCATTGAGTCAGACACGACTGAGTGACTTCACTTTCACGTTTCACTTTCATGGATTGGAGAAGGAAATGGCAACCCACTCCAGTCTTCTTGCCTGGAGAATCCCAGGGACAGGGAAGCCTGGTGGGCTGCCATCTATGGGGTCGCACAGAGTCAGACACAGCTGAAGCGACCTGGTGGCAGTGGCGATATGATAGTTTGAAGATTCTTCGGCATTGCCTTTCTTTGGGACTGGAGTGAAAACTAACCTTTTCCGGTCCTATGGCCATTGCTGAGTTTTCCAAATTTGTTGGCATCCTGCAGGTAGCACTTTAACAGCATCATCTTGTAGGATTTCAAATAGCCGAGCTGGAATTCCATTACCTCCGCTAGCTTTGTTCATAGTGATGCTTTCTAAGGCCCACTTGACTTCACATTCCAGGATGTCTGGCTCTAGGTGAGTGATCACATCATCATGATTATCTGGGTTGTGAACATCTTTTTTTGTACAGTTCTTCTGTATGTTCTTGCCATCTCTTCTTAATATCTTCTGCTTCTGTTAGGTCCATACCATTTATGTCCTTTATCATGTCCATCTTCACATTAAATATTCCTTTGGTGTGTACGATTTCTTGAAAAAATCTCTAGTCTTTCCCATCCTATTGTTTTCCTCTGTTTCTTTGCATTGTTCACTTAAGATGAGTTTCTTATCTCTCCTTCTATTCTCTGGAACTCTGTATTCAAATGGGTATATCTTTCCCTTTCTCCTTTGCCTTTCACTTCTCTTCTTTTCTCAGCTATTTGTAAAGCCTTCTCAGACAGCCATTTTTCCTTCTTGCATTTCTTTTTCTTTCGGATGGTTTTGGTCACTGCCTCCTGTACAGTGTCATGAACCTCCATCCATAGTTCTTCAGGCACTCTGTCTACCAGATCTAACCCCTTGAATCTATTTGTCATTTTCACTGTATAATCAAAGAATTTGATTTAGGTCATACCTGAATGGCCTAGTGGTTTTCCCTACTCTCTTCAATTTAAGTCTGAATTTTTTCAGTAAGGAGCTCATTATCTGGGCCACAGTCAGCTCCTGGTCATGTTTTTGCTGACTATATCTTTGGCTTCTCCATCTTTAGCTGCAAAAAGTATAATCAGTATTGAAATTGTTATTGGCCATCTGGTGATGTTCATGTATAGAGCCATCTCTTGTGTTGTTGGAAGAGGGTGTCTGCTATGACTAGTGCATTCTCTTGGCAAAACTATTAGCCTTGGCCTTGCTTCATTTTGTATTGCAAGGCCAAATTTGCCTGTTACTCCAGGTATCTCTTGACTTCCTACTTTTGCATTCCAATACCCTATGATGAAAAGGACATCTTTTGGGTATTAGTTCTAGAAGGTCTTCAAGGTCTTCATAGAACTGTTTGACTTCAGCTTCTTCGGCATTAGTGGTTGGAGCAGAGACTTGGATTACTGTGATGTTGAATGGTTTGCCTTGGAAACAACCCGAGATCACTCTGTCAGCAAAGTGATATCTCTGCTTTTTAACATTTTGCCTAGGTTTCTCATGCTTTCCTTCCAAGGAGCAAGAAGCAAGTGTCTTTTAATTTCATGGCTATAGTCACCATCTACAGTGATTTTAGACCCCACGAAAGTAAAAATCTGTCACTGTTTTTACTTTTTCCCCATTTGTTTGCCAAGAAGTGATAGGACCAAATGCTTTGATCTTAGTTTTTTGAATGTTGAGTTTTAAGCCAGGTTTTTCACTTTCCTCTTTCACCCTCATCAAGAGGCTCTTCAGTTCCTCTTCACTATCTGCCATTAGGATGGTATCATTTGCATATCTGAGGTTGTTGATATTTCTCCTGGTAATCTTGATTCCAGTTTGTGATTGATCCAGCCTGACATTTTGCATGATTTATTTTGCACATAAGTTAAATAAGCAGAGTGAAAATACACAGCCTCTCATACTCCTTTCCCAATTTTGAACCAGTCTGCTGTTCCGTGACCAGTTATAATTATTGCTTCTTGACCTGCATACAGGTTTCTCAGGAGACAGGTAAGGTGGTATGGTATTTTAGTCCTACATCAAATATGTGGTTTGCAAATATTTTGCCAAAACTGTAGCTTTGCTTTTCATCCTTTTAACAGATTTTAATTTTGATGAAGTCCATTTTTTCCTTTTTATGGATTGTACTTTTATGTTAGGTCTAAAAACACTGTGCCTCACTCAAGACCCTGAACATTTTTCAGTAAGTTTTTCTGCTGATAGCTTTATTAATATATAATTCAGTTCAGTTCAGTTCATTCAGTCACTCAGTCATGTCTGACGCTTTGCGACCCCATGAATCACAGCACGCCAGGCCTCCCTGTCCATCACCAACTCCCGGAGTTCACTCA
>SJYV01026964.1:0-21765 GCA_006410875.1 Neotragus pygmaeus | reverse complement strand
CTGTCTCTCCTGAGTGTTCCCCTGGATCTTGCTGGGGCTGGATCTCGGCAATGGACTGGTTGGATCTCCTTGCAATCCAAGGGACTCTCAAGAGTCTTCTCCAACACCACAGTTCAAAAGCATCAATTCTTCGGCGCTCAGCTTTCTTCACAGTCCAACTCTCACATCCATACATGACCACTGGAAAAACCACAGGCTTGACTAGATGAACCTTTGTTGACAAAGTAATATCTCTGCTTTTCAATATGCTATCTAGGTTGGTCATAACTTTCCTTCGAAGGAGTAAGCGTCTTTTAATTATTAACTACTAAGGTGTAGTTAATAAATTAAAATTATGTATATTTAAGGTGAAAAACGATGTATGTACTTGATATACATATATCTTATGTGTATGTATATCACATGTACATGTATATGTAAATAATTACCATAATGATAATTAGTCTATCACCTCACATAGTAACCATTTTCTTTCTCCTTTCTTCCTTTTCTTTTTTCCCTTCCTTCTTTCTTTCTTTCCTTTCTTCCAGGATCCTTAATATCTATTTTCTTAGCAAATTTCATGTATATGTTAATAATACAGTACTGTTAGCTATAGTCATATACATTAGGTCTCCAGAGCTTATTCATCTTGTATAACTGAAACTTCTCACCTCTTAACCAACATCTCCACATTTCCTCCTCCTTGGAGCTCCTGTCATTCTGCTCTCTGCCTCTGTGTGTTTATTTATTTTAGATTCCACCTACATAATCTTGCAGTATTTGTCTTTCTGTGTCTGATTTCTTTCATTTACTATAATGTCCTTCTGACTCCTCCATTTTACTTCAATTGACAGGATCTTTAATGACCAACTTTATTGGTTGAAAAGTCATTCTATGCAGCAAATAAGGTCAAGATACAGCTCCACTGTGTGGACTATAGAAAAATTTAGCCAAATACTTTGAAAATTCTGATACAACAAGAGTTGAAATGCTACATGTTTAAAATAACTGGAAAGAAAATTGATGATCACTTTTATCCTTTCTTTTCATCTACAAATTACTCTTCCCTTTTGGCTCTTTTAAACATATTCTTAGAGCTTACCACATCAGTTCATTAATTCTCTTATTTCTTTCCTGTGGTTTATAGTGGAAAATGGGTGGTTCAGGAGGTAAAAGACCTGCCTGCAATGCAGGACACACAGGAGACAGGGTTTCAATTCCTGGGTCGGGAAGACCCCTGCAGAAGGGCATGGCAACCCGCACCAATATTCTTGCCTGGAGAATCCCATGGATAGAGGAGACTGGCGGGCTACACTTTATAGCGTCCCAAAGAGCCAGACATGACAGAAGCAGCTTAGCATGCACTTATAACAATATCATACAATAAAATGTCTCTTTATCCGTCAATATCCTGTGACATCCAACAGCAGAATGAAAAGCTTTTAATGGGGAAAAAAATCTTTGCACATAAGTAACTGATAAAATTATAAATATAAAAACAAATAGGAAAAAATCCAAACGCACAAAAGTTTTTTGAACATATTAACGTCTAACTTCATCAAGCAATAATGTAAAACATCATTCTATTATTGCAAGAATCTAATTGAGTGCTTTTATTTAGTATATTTCTTCTCTGTGCTTCAGAAGTTGTAGGTGGCAGAGGATATTGTAGATTTACTGAATTTACTGAAAATTTCTAATAGATTTTTTTGTCCCTCTAATATCTTATTTTCTCAGTTTTCTCTCCTTCAAAAAGATACATGGATCAAACTCTCTCTATGTCTTTGATGGACCACTTCTGGCGCTATTGCTTAGTCGCTTCAGTCATGTCTGGCTCTGTTCGACCCTATGGACTACAGTCCCACCAGGCTCTTATGTCCATGGAATTCTCTAGGCAAGGGTACTGGAATGGGTTGCCATGCCCTTCTCCAGGAGATCTTCCCAACCCAGGGATCAAACCCAGCCTCCTGCATTGCAGGCAGATTCTTTACCACTAAGCCACCAGGAAAGCCCTGATGGACCACATCCAAGCTTAAGTTCCAGAAAAGAACAAGTTTCCTATTCCTACAGGCTTCCCTCTCTTCCACATTCTATTTAAGATATAATTTATACCTGCTTTTCTCATCCTGATGATTAACTCTACTCTTTTAAATATGGTGGTGATTGTCTAGTCACTAAGTTGTGTCCAACTCTTGCAACCCCATGGACAGTAGCCCACCAGACTCCTCTGTCCATAGCATTCTCCAGGCAAGAATACTGGAGTGGGCTGACATTTCCTTCTCCATTTTGAATATAGATATGGAAGAAAAGAGACAATTACACATTTATGACCAGTAAATGTTTCCCCAAATCACTCAAAAACTGCTGTTTGAATATATAAAATTGAGTAACACTCATTCATTTAGTTGCTCAGTTGTGTCCAGCTCTTTGTGACCCCATGGACTGTAGCACATCAGGCTTCCCTGTCCTTCACTATCTCTGAGTTTGCTCAAACTCATGTCCATCGAGTCAGTGATGCCATTCCACCATCTTATCCTCTCTGGTCCCCTTCTCCTCATGCCCTCAATCTTTCCCAGCATCAAGTCTTTTCCAGTGAGTTGGCTCTTCACATCAGGTAGCCAAAGTATTGGAGCTTCAGCTTCAGCATCAATCCTTCCAATGAATATTCAGGGTTGACTTCCTTTAGGATTTACTGGTTTGATCTCCTTGCTGTCCAAGGGATTCTCACGAGTCTTCTCCAGTACCATAGTTCTAAAGCATCAATTCTTGGGTGCTCAGCCTTCTTTATGGTCCAGTGCTCACATCCATATATGAACTACTGATAAAACCACAGTTTTGGCTATATAGACCACTAACTTTAGTAAAAATAAGGTTCAAATTTGACTCAATCCACTCAGTATGGCAGAGATGTGCACTATTGTATTCCTAAAATATGAAGAGTGAATGCCCCCACTTTTCTTTCTTTTGGTTTAAGTCTATCTTTCTGTGATGGTTCACACACAAAGAACTCTCCTGTTTATCTTTCTTCTCTGCTTAGATTTAATAAGTTTAATATGGTTGTAGAAATTAGCATGCTGTCACTATTCTCTAAACCCAATCTCATGGTTGACTTCACAGGGTGGAATTGAGCTAAATGTTGGCTTTGGAAAAAAAATCTACTAACGAAGTATTTAACCTCATTAGAAATTTTCAAGGAAATATTCAGTAGTGCAGATTTTGTCAAGAACTGTGGCCACATCTGTTGTACTATCCTGATTTCTTCTCTGTGCCCCGTTTACCATGACCATCACCACCACCACTTGGTGCCTCCCCAGATTTGGGAAAGTTTTCTCCAATATCACCTGCTAAGCACTTCTCTGTGTTGTCTCTGTACCTGGGGAACATTTTATTTCTCTTCATTGAAAATATTATATTTCTCTATATTGTTCCATTTTCACATGCTCTTCTTCTCTTCCAAGGGATGATGCCCTTATGTACAGGGTCCGTGTCATTCATCTATGTTATAAAGAGAGGGAACAAACTGTAATAGAAGAAAAGGATTGTAAACAATGATATGATGGGATGGTTTCTGATATCCAAAAGAAGTGGGCTGGAATTTAGTGCCTAGACTTTCTACTCAAATTTTCCAACACCATTAGCATAACTTTCATGTCTACTTATGGGAAGTAAACTGCATTTAAGAAGTTAGTTAAAAATACATGAAAGCAGCAAAGCATGCTCCAAGTCTTTCCATTCTAGGGCTTGGGCATTTCATCATGTTCTCTATTACCAGATTATGTACCCCCAAGTTACACTTTAACTTCACTGCCTTTGGCTCCTGATCTGTTACCACAGCAATGTGCTGCCATACAGACTCAGTCCATCTGGAGCTACAACACTCTGCTGTGAAGGTTTAAAGATTTAACAACTTATACAATTCCAGATTTATTCTGTTAGGAAGATGTTTTACTGTAACCCCATTTCTGCCCAGCATATTTTGTTGAAGATTCTCTGAGCTCCCTGAGAAGTGAAACTTCTATTCAAATAAGGCCTTTTCAATAACTCAAACATACACAAAAATGTAGAAAATAGTATAAAAACAGATTTTTCCTCACTGTGTGCAAAAGGGCACTGAGGTGTGGCAAATGGGCTATGGGCATACTGGGATTTTATGAACACTTCGGGCCTCAGTCATAGCAAGAGTGTTTTGGGGCTACTAGCTTTCCCAAGCCAGGCTCATTAAACCCCAAAGCTTCATATATTTATTCATTGTGCTATAAACAGTTCATTATATTTGATAAATAAATATATTGAATTAGTTTATGTTCCATTAACTGAAAATTGTCATGAAATATTGATATAAGACATTTGTATATACATCAGTTATATTTAACATATATTTTCATTTTTGTATGTTTATTTTAGATTTTGTGTGTGTGTGTGGAAATAAAACATCCCCAATACAGCTAAAAGTCTGTATTCTCCCATTTATTCTTTCCCACTCTCCTTAAAAGTAATCACTATCCTGCAAGTCTTGTGTAACATTTCTGTGCATGTATAAGACTAGAGTTATACATGTATATTCATTTAATAACCTACATTATAATGTGCTTCTAAATTTTTCCCAAGTAATCTCACACTGTATATATTTCACATTATTTCACAATTTAGTTATGAAGTTATTATTCTTATAATTCTTTCTGTATTGACTTATTACTCTGAATATTTTTATATTTTATATTAGAGTTAAAAGTGATTTTCCACACTTTTTATGTTATCAGAGTATCCTGTATTTGTCTAAATATTTACCATAACCAGTGAGTTTTATGCTTTCATTTGTTTCCTCTCATTTCTACTAGAATAACTCCCTTCAGCATTTCTTAAAGGACAAGTCTAGTGGTGATGTACAACCTCAGGTTTTATTGGGGAAAAACTATCTCTCTTTCACTTCTTAAAGACAGCTTGCCATATATAATATCCTTGGTTGGCAGTTATTTTCTTTCATCACTTTGAATCTATCATGCCACATCACTCTGACCTGTAAAATTTTGGCTAGAAAATCTGCTGATGGTCATAGTGGTGTTTTCTTTCTACTTCTGGTGTATTTCTCTTGATGCTTGTAAAATTCTTTCCTTGTCTTTAACTTTTGAAAGTTTAATTATAATGCATTTTATTGTTGATCTTATTTCTGAAATTCATAGATCTGGAATTTCTTTCCCTAAGTGTGGGACATTTTCAGCCATTATTTCTTTGAATGAACTTTTCCTCACTCTCTCTTCTCCTTTTGGGACCACTATAATGTGTATGTTGCTTGCTTTATTGTGTCCTTTAAGTTCCTTAAGCTATTTTCATTCTTTTTTTTTTNTTTCCATGGTCTCCAGCAGCAACATGGTTACAGTCCTGATAGCTGAATTGCTGAGGCCTGTCCAAGCCCTTTCTTTAAATTCCTGAGTGAGGAGAACATGCAAGGAATTTGGAGAGAGATGTCATAAATCTCATGCTTATGTCACAGGTCACGGGGATGGCTCTAGTCCAGCTGTGTTCCCGCTGGCTTCTGCCTGGCAGTCTCCTACTTACAGCAGCAGAGCCCTCTGGGAGACAAGATGCCTTCTCAACTCTGCTGTCCTATGGAGGCATCAGTGCTTTGGTTATGGATTCACTACTGCAATGGGTGTACCACCAACTCGGAAACGGACACCCTTGTGCCAACAAACCATCTCCTGTTTTAGATCCACCATCTTCCCCAGACACTAACCGGATCATCACACATCAGCCATAGGATATTTTTCTAGAGTCAGACACGACTGAAGAGACTTAGCACACACAGTAGAATTTATCAGCAGCTTTAGGAACACCTGATACATTGCAGACTTTCACTGTATTTGCTCTGAACCACTAACTTCAAATCATACAGTCAAATGCAAGATAAACTTTGTTTTAGTAAATCCTAGCTAAAGGATTACTGGCTATTGGGATCGTGGGGCTACACCTAAGTGTCAATGTACTCAAATATTGGCCAAGCAGCCTCAAAAGTACCACTGAACTTACAGACCCAAATCAATTACATGCTGAGGAAACGCTGACCATGGGGTCAAATGCAGGTCACTGAGCTATTCGTAGCCTATACTAAAACACAGCTGTTAATAGAGTAGCAACACAAAGGATGGTCTGGCCACCCTAGCAACTTCTACGCATTCAGCAGCTGCAGCAGAGCAGCCTTGTTCACATCATTTGGATAGAACGATGGGTCACAGGTCTGGCAGTGTTGACAGGCCACAGCATCTTCTCACACAAAGAAAAATAATGCATAGACAATTCTTAGCCACTGGATGCTGATTTTGAAGATGCTATTAGATAACTTTCTTTTTAAAAAGAAGCTATGTTTTTCTAAGTTTTTTTTTTTTAACAAATCTAAGGCTGTATCCGATATCTGTGTATCTTCTTGATATCTAATAATATCCTATATGTTTATGCACACCCACCAAGTCTAGCCATGTACCACTGTTGGTGAATTGTGAATCCAATTTCAGTAGGCTTGAAAGTACTCGATCTAAGTTAATTTATATTAATTTTACTAGTAAAGTTTTAATAAATATTGTGTTACAGCTAGGAGTTGTGCTGAGAACTTTTAACACTGGTGGTGGTTTAGGTGCTCAGTCGTGTCCAACTGTTTACGATCCCATGGACTGTTACCCTTGCAGGCTCCTCCGTCCATGGGATTTCCCAGGCAAGAATACTAGAATGGGTTGCCATTTTCTTCTCCAGGGGATCTTCCCGACCCAGGGATTGAACCTGGGTCTCCTGCATTGCANTACGATCCCATGGACTGTTACCCTTGCAGGCTCCTCCGTCCATGGGATTTCCCAGGCAAGAATACTAGAATGGGTTGCCATTTTCTTCTCCAGGGGATCTTCCCGACCCAGGGATTGAACCTGGGTCTCCTGCATTGCAGGCGGACTCTTTGCTGACTGAGCCAGCAAGGAAACCACCCTTTTATATTATCTTATTTTCATAATAATCATATGTTTAAAATATATGTTAAGGAAAAGAGAATATAAGGTTAAATAACTTGCTCACAGCCAATAGTTCTGTTTGATTTTAGAGCCCACACTCCTTCAAATTAAATGAAGAGGAAAAACTATTCTCTTCCAAAACCAGAGCTTATACCTGCTCCCTTGCAGAAAGTTAAAGGAAGCCAAGCAGCCCTGGTACCTCTTTTTCTTAATAATAAATCTCCAGAACTTATTTTGCATAACAGAAACTTTATGGGAGAGGGAAGGGCTGGGAGTTCAGGATTAGCAGGTGCAAGCTATTATATATATGATGGATAAACAACAAGGTCTTACTGTATAGCACTGGGAAATATATTCAATATCCTGTGATAAACCATAATCAAAAAGAATGTGAAAAAAAGAATGTCTACATCAAACCAGGCAATCCTAAAGGAAATCAACCTTGAGTATTCATTGGAAGGGCTGATGCTGAAGTTCCAATGCTTTGACCATCCAATGCGAAGAGCCAACTCATTGGAAAAGACCCTGATGCTGGGAAAGAATGAAGGCAGGAGGAAAAGGAGGTAAAAGAGGATGAGATGGTTGGATGGCATCATTGACTCAATGGACATGAGCTGAGCAAATTCTGGGAGATACTGAAAGACAGGGAAGCCTGGCGTGCTGTGCAGTCCATGGGGTCGCAAAGAGTCAGAGATGACTGCACATGAGATGACTTTGCCATACAGTAAAGACTGGCACAACACTGTAAATCAGCTGTACTTCAGTAAAAAGGTAAAATTGTAAAAAGATCTGCATAACATTTATTTTACATAAACTTTGTAATCTTTAGCCAACACCTCCCCACTTTCCCCTCCCCTAGCGGTTGGCAGTCTCCATTCTGTCTCTGCTTCTGTGAATTTGAATCCTTTTGATTCCACACACAACTTGTTTCTGATTTATTTCACTTAGCGTAACACCCTCAAAGTCCATCTATGTTGCTGCAAATGGCAGAATTTCCTTTTTCCAGGGCTAAATAATATTACACCTATATCACATTTCCTTTGTCCATTTGTATAGCAACAGATACTTAAGTTGTTTCCATGTCTTGGCTATCATGAATAATGCTGCAAGGAATGTGGGAGTGCATTCAACTATCATTCAACTATCTCTTCGAGATCTTGGTTTTACTTTCATTGATTCCATTCCCAGAAATGAAATCACTGAATCAAATGGTAATTCTTTTTTTAATATCTTAAGGAACCTCAATATTGTTTTCCATAATAGTTGCATGAGTTTACGCTCTCACAAACAATAAGGGTTCCCTTATGTGAGGTTTTGTTTTGATAACAGCCATCCCAACCGGTGTTAAGGTGATATCTCATTGTGGTTTTGGTTTGCAGTTCCTTGATTAGGGATGCTTCCCAGGTGGCTTAGTTGTAAAGAATGTGCCTGCCAATGCAAGAGACTCAAGAGACACAGGTCCAATCCCTAGGTCAGGAGGATCCCCTGGAGTAGGAAATGGCAATTCACTCCAGTATTCTTCCATAGGAAATCTCATGAACAGAGAAGCCTTGCCGACTACACTCTATGGGGTCACAAAGGAGTTGGATACAACTTAGCAACTAAACAACAAAAATGATGATTAGTGACATTGAGCTCTTTTTCATATATATATGGTGGCCATTTGTATGTCTTCTTTGGAAAAATGTCTATTCAGACATTTTTTTAATCAAATTTTTACATCAAATTATTTGGGAATTTGCCCACTTTTAAAATCAAATTATTTGGGGGTTTTTTTGGTTGTTGTTGTTGTTTTTGCTATTGAGTTATAGAAAGAAAGTGAAGTCACTCAGTCATGTCCTACTCTTTGCTACCCCATGGACTGTAGCCTGCCAGGCTCCTCCATACATGGCGTTTTCCAGGCAAGAGTACTGGAGTGGATTGCCACTTCCTCCTCCAGGGGATTGAACCCAGGTNAAAAACTAGTTAACATAATTATTGTTCCTTTGATGATATGATGATAGTGCTTAGATAATGTTCTTCTTCTGTACGGATATACTTCAGGTTTTTTTCTTTGTCTTTAGCATTATGTTGCTTTATTACAACAGCTTTTAATTGAAAATGGTTTTAGCACTTAGTCTGCTTAAAAGTATTCAGTATGAGAGTTAATGTTAAGAATGAACTGAAAAATCCCAGTTGTTACATCTTAGAATTTTATCTCTTTTGTTCTTCTGATTTCTTTTTAGACATTCTCTTAGTCATATATTCAACTTTCTCATACTAGCCCAATGAGTCCTAATTTTTCTTTAATTATTCTATCATTTTACTTCTTATATTACATGCTGGATAATTCCTTGAATACATACATTCTGTTTCCCTAATTTCTCCATCAGCTATGTCTAGTCTATTTCTAGGGTTTTATATATATAGTCAGAAATTCTGTGTATGTTTTCCATTGCCTTTTCATAAAATATATTTATTCTTTTGTCTTAATAATGTTATATATTTTGTATGTCAACTCAGTTATGTGTTTTGGCTATTATGATATTGTTCTGAGATTGTTCCATTGTCTTCCTTATGAAATTGTCTTATCTCAAATGTCCTATCATGTCAAATATTTCAAGGACTAATTACTTTATTTTTGTGTGTTGATACTGCATTATAATGGACAATTTTTATTTATGTCAATTAAAATCTTTGATCTCACTGTGAGTGGAGATTACTTTTCTTCTGGGAATTCCATGCAACTGGATGTAAGAGCAATTCTGCAGTTATTTCTGCTGTGTGCACTAGATATATTACGGTCTATCAATTTCTTGTTTCGAAAACTTAGGCATCTTGTTCAGTTCAGTTCAGTCACTCAGTCGTGTCCAACTCTTTGCCACCTTATGAATCTCAGCACCTCAGGCCTCTCTGGCCATCACCAACTCTCAGAGTTTACTCAAACTCATCTCCATTGAGTTGGTGATGCCATCTAACCATCACATCCTCTGTCGTCCCCTTCTTCTCCTGCCTTCAATCTTTTCCAGCATCAGGGTCTTTTCAAATGAGTCAGCTTTTCACATCAGGTAGCCAAAATATTGGAGTTTCAGCTTCAACATCAGTCCTTCCAATGAACACCCAGGACTGATTTCCTTTAGGATGAACTGGTTGGATCTCCTTGAAGTCCAAGGGACTCTCAAGAGTTTTCTTCAACACCACAGTTCAGAAGCATCAATTCTTCGGCGCTCAGCTTTCTTTATAGTCCAACTCTCACATCCATAAATGAAATGACTACTGGAAAAACCATAGCCTTGACTAGACGGACCTTTGTGGACAAAGTAATGTCTCTGCTTTTTAATATGCTGTCTAGGTTGGTCATAACTTCACTTCCAAGGAGTAAACGTCTTTTAATTTCTTAGCTGCACTCACCATCTGCAGTGATTTTGGAGCCCGAAAAAATAAAGTCAGCCACTGTTTCCACTATTTCCTCATCTATTTGCCATGAAGTGATGGGACCAGATGCCATGATCTTAGTTTTCTGAATGTTGAGCTTTAAGCCACTTTCATCAAGAGGCTCTTTAGTTCTTTTTCACTTTCTACCATAAGGGTGGTGTCATCTTGTACATAGTGTAAATTTGGACACCCCACTCTTGTATGTCCTAGGCCTGAAGTTTCTATTTCTCATGAGAAACTTTTCCCAACCCAGATACCCATACAAAAATAAATCTCCTTGATTGTTTTCCTGTGATAAGGGTAAAAGTTCTTGAAGATACCATTCCACTCAAAGGGTACTTCTCCAAGCTCCATACTCTATGTGGGAGTCATACTTTGAAATTTGCATGTCATGTGTTTCTGATGCTTAGTTAGGATTTCAAATTCTAACCCCATAACCCATAGGATCTCTTTAGCCTAAATTTTCTTCTGGTCATCTGATATCATCTTATGTATTTACTACTTTAAGTTCCCTTTTCATTTCTGAGTCCAATAATTTCCAATTGCTTATCCTGAATTCAATTTATATCATTTTTGCTACATTTACCCATAGTGGGAAAATGTGAATATTTATCAGTATCAGCCCAGTCTACCAGATTGCTAGAACTAGAGGCCTCTCAATACTGTTAATCTTAAAATTGAGAGACTTTTGATAATTTCTACAGAGTCTTCTTTTATTATGTATTATTAATCAAGATATGTGTATACACACACACACACATATCAGGTATATTCACATTTCAATCATAGGGGATTGGAATGCAAAACTAGGAAGTCAAGAGATACCTGGAGTAACTGGCAAGTTGTCTTGAAGTACAAATGAAGCAGGGTAAAGGCTAACAGAATTTTTCCAAAAGAGCACACTGCTCATAGCAAACACCTTTTTCAAAAACCACAAGAGATGATTCTACTATGGACATAACCAGAGGTCAATACAAAAATCAGATTATTATATTCTTTGCAGCCAAAGATGGAGAAGCTTTCTAGAGTTGGCAAAAAAAGAAAAAGACTTTGAGCAGACTATGGTTAGGATCATGAGCTCCTTATTGCAAAATTCAGACTGAAATTGAAGAAAGAAGGGAAAACCACGATTCCTTTCAAATATTACCTAAGTCTAATCACTTATACAGTGGAAGTAACAAATAGATTCAAGGAATTAAATCTGATAAAGAGAGTGACTGAAGAACTATGGACAGAGGTTCATAACATTGTACAGGAGGCAGTGAAAAAAATCATCCCCAAGAAAAATAAATGCAAGAAGGCAAAATGGTTGAGGAGGTCTTGCAAATAGCTGAGAAAAGAAAGAAGTAAAAAGCAAAGGAGAAAGGAGAAGACGTACCCAACTGAATGCAGAATTCCAAAGACTAGCAAGCGGGGTAAATAAAACCTTCTCAAGTGCACGATGCAAAGAAATTGAGGAAACAAATAGAATGGGAAAGACTAGAGTGACTTCACTTTCAATTTTCACTTTCATGCATTGGAGAAGGAAATGGCAACCCACTCCAGTACTCTTGCCTGGAGAATCCCAAGGACAGAGGAGCCTAGTGGGCTGCTGTCTATGGGGTTACACAGAGTCAGACATGACTGAAGAAACTTAGCAGTAGCAGCAGCAGCAGAGATCTGTTCAAGAAGTTTGGAGATTTCAAAGGTACATTTCATGCAAAGATGGGCATGATAAAGAACAAAATGGTAAGGGCCGAAAAAGAAGCAGAAGAGATTAAGAAGAGGCAGCAAGAACATATGGGAGAACTGTTCAAAAAAGATCTTAATGACTCGGATAACCACAATGGTGTGGTCACTCACCTAAAGCCAGATATTCTGGAGAGAAGTCAAGTAGGCCGTAGGAAGCATTACTATGAACAAAGCTAGCGGAAGTGGTGGGATTCCAGCTGAGCTATTTCAAATCCTTAAAGGTAATGCTGTTAAAGTGTTGCACTCAGTATGCCAGCAAATTTGAAAAACTCAGCAGTGGCCACAAGCAGGAAAAGTCAGTTTTCATTCCAATCTCAAAGAAAGACAATGCCAAAGAATACTCAAACTACTGTACAGTTGTGCCTATTTCACATGATAGCAAGGAAATGCTCAAAGTCCTTCAAACTAGGCTTCAATAGAATGTGAACTGAGAATTTCCAGATGTTCAAAGTGGACTTAGAAAAGGAAGAAGAATCAGAGATCAAATTGCCAACATCCGTTGTATCATAGAAAAAGCACAAGAATTCCAGAATGCCATCTGGTTCTCCTTCATTGACTATGCTAAAGCCTTTGATTGTTTAGACCACCATAAACTATGGAAAATTCTTAAATTTAAGAGATGGCAATACCAGACCACTTCACCTGCCTCCTGCAAAACCTGTATGCAGGTCAAGAAGCAACAGTTAGAACTGGACATGGAAAAATTAACTGGTTCAAAATTGGAAAAGAAGTAATCAAGGTTGTATATTGTCACCCTGATTCTTTAAATATATGCAGAATACATCACGTGAAATGAAGGATCACAGGCTAGAATCAAGATTGCTGGAGAAACATCAATAACCTCGGATATATGGAGGTTTCCCTGATGGGGCTTCCCTGATGGGGCTTCCCTGATAGTTCAGCTGTTAAAGAATCTGCCTGCAATGCAGGAGACCTGGATTTGATTCCTGGCCTGGGAAGATCCCCTGGAGAAGGGAAAGGGTGGCCAATCCAGTGTTCTTGACACTGTATAGTCCATGGGGTTGCAAAGAGTTGGCCATGACAGAATGACTTTCACTTTCAGTTTCATGCAGATGATACCACCCTTATGGCAGAAGGCAAAGAGGAAATAAAAAGCCTCTTGATGAAGGTGAAAAAGAAATGCAAAAAACCAAAATGGCTGTCTGAGGAGGCCTTACAAACAGCTGTGAAAAGAAGAGAAGCTAAAAGCAGAGCAGAAAAGGAAAGATATACCCATTTGAATGCAGAGTTACAAAGAATAGCAAGGAGAGATAAGGAGGCCTTCCTCCGTGATCAGTTGAAAGAAATAGAGGAAAACAATAGAATGGGAAAGACTAGAGATATCTTCAAGAAAATTAGAGGTACCAAGGGAATATTTCATGCAAAGATGGGCACAATAAAGGATAGAAATGTCATGTACCTGACAGAAGCAGAAGATATTAAGAAGAGATGGCAAGAATATACAGAAGAACTATACAAAAAGATCTTCACGACCCAGATAATCACAATGGTATGATCACTCACCTAGAGCCAGACATCCTGGAATGTGAAGCCAAGTGAGCCTTAGCAAGCATCACTATGAACAAAGCTAGCAGAGGTGATGCAATTCCAGTTGAGCTATTTCAAATCCTAAAAGATGATGCTGTGAAAGTACTGCACTCAATTTGCCAGCAAATTTGGAACTCAGCAGTGGCCACAGGGCTGTGAAAGGTCAGTTTTCATTTCAATCCAAAAGAAAGGCAATGCCAAAGAATGCTCAAACTACTGCATAATTGCACTCATCTCACACACTAGTAAAGTAATGGTCAAAATTCTCCAAGTCAGGCTTCAATAGTACATGAACTTCCAGATGTTCTAGCTGATTTAGAAAAAGCAGAGGAACCAGAGATCAAATTGCCAACATCCACTGGATCATCAAAAAAGCAAGAGAGTTCCAGAAAAATATCTATTTCTGCTTTATTGACTATTCCAAAGCATTTCACTCTGTGTACCACCACAAAATGTGGAAAATTCTGAAAAAGATGGGAATATCAGACCACTTGACTTGCCTCTTGAGAAATCTGTATGCAGGCCAGGGGGCAATAGTTAGAACTGGACATAAAACAACAGACTGGTTCCAAATCAGGAAAGGAGTACTTCAAGGCTGTATACTGTCACCCTGCTTATTTAACTTATATGCAGAGTACATCATGAGAAACGCTGGGCTGGATGAAGCACAAGCTGAAATTGAGATTGCTGGGAGAAATAAAAATAACCTAAGATATGCAGATGACACCGCCCTTATGGCAGAAAGTGGAGAAGAACTAAAGAGCCTCTTGATGAAAGTAAAACAAGAGTGAACAAGTTGGCTTAAAGCTCAACGTTCAGAAAACTAAGATCATGGCATCCGGTCCAATCACTTCATGGCAAATAGGTGGGGAAACAGTGGCTGACTTTATTTTGGGGCAGGGGGGCTCCAAAATCACTGCAGATGGTGATTGCAGCCATGAAATTAAAAGACGTTTACTCCTTGGAAGTAAAGTTATGACCAACCTAGACAGCATATTAAAAAGCAGAGACATTACTTTGTCCACAAAGATCTGTTTAGTCAAGGCTATGGTTTTTCCAGTAGTCATGTATGGATGTGAGAGTTGGACTATAAAGAAAGCTGAGCGCCAAAGAATTGATGCTTTTGAACTGTGGTGTTGGAGAAAACTCTTGAGAGTCTCTTGGACTTCAAGGAGATCCAACTAGTCCATCCTAAAGGAAATCAGTCCTGGGTGTTCATTGGAAGGACTGATGTTGAAGCTGAAACTCCAATATTTTGGCTACTTGACGTGAAAAGCTGACTCATTTGAAAAGACCCTGATGCTGGGAAGGATTGAAGGCAGGAGAAGGGGACGACATGGTTAGATGGCATCATCAACTCAATGGACATGAGTTTGAGTAAACTCCGGGAGTTGGTGATGGCCAGGGAGGCCTGACGTGCTGCGGTTCATGGGATCGTAAAGTCAGACACTACTGAGCAACTAAACTGAACTGACAGAATATTAAAAAGCAGAGAAACCACTTTGCTGACACTGGTCCATATAGTGAAACCTGTGGTTTTTCCAGTCATCATGTATGGATGTGAGAGTTGGACATAAGGAATATTGAGCACTAAAGTACTGATGCTTTTGCACTGTGGTGCTGGACTTTAGAGTCCAGCAAAGAGTTCAAATCAGTCACTCCTAAAGCAAACCAACAGAGGACATGCGTTGGAAGGACTGATGTTGAAGCTGAAGCACAAGTACTTTGGCCACCTGATGTGAAGAGCTGACTCACTTGGAAAGACCACGATTTGGGGAAAGATTGAAGGCAGGAAGAGAAGGGGATGACAGAGGATTAGATGGTTGGATTGCATCGTTGTCTCAGTGGACATGAGTTTGAGCAAGCTCCAAAGCATAATGAAGGACATGGTAGCCTGTTGTTTTGCAGCCCATGGGCTCACAAAGAGTTGACTAGGACTGAGCAACTGAAAAACAATTTTCGTATTAAATATAAATATAATATGATATATACATATATACATATATCATACATATATCATATATGATATACATATATCATATATGATATAAACCTGAACATACCTGGTTTTATTAAAATTTCAATCCCATGAAACAATGTATGTGTGGTATTTGTGTTACCTATTTCATTAATCATCTCTGAGCTGCTTCTTATCTGTTGCGTATAAAACCAGACTGATTTCTTGGCGATTACAGATAATCCAGACCCTGGGGAAAATGTGAAAATTCATCTTTATAAAGGCTCTGAGATTTCTTTTTGTTAAAGAATCATAGAATTTTGTGTCTGTACATGTCACCAATCAGCTCTCATTGGATATCTTATCATCCTCCAATACATCCTCGAGTAGAGAACACCCATTCTCTCCCTAAAGGTTGTTAAGAATGGGGATTGTGTCACTTCCCAAACTAGCCTGTTCATTTTCAGACAGAAATGATTATTAGAACAATCTTTATTTTGAGCTGAAGTATTTTTCTCTGTAGTGTCTATTTATTAATTCATTATTAATTTTTTGAGGTAACATAAAACCAGTACATGTTTTTTTATATGACGATTCTCAAATGTTTGAGAATAACATTATCAGTTTTTTTCTTAGTGAAATAATTCTCTTTTTTAAGGACTCCTCGTATCTCTTGACTTTAAACTTCATTACTATTTTGGTTATTTTCTTCTTTATCTGTTTCGATTTTTTAAGGCTCTTCCTAAGATGCTGTTTTCAATGCATAGTAATCCATATAGTAGATGAAAGAGTAGTGCAGAACCATGGATATGTTTCTACATTTCTTTTCCTAAAAGAGATTCTATTGAAGGTTGGAGTTGTCATGAGAATTATTAATATACAATACCATGAGTCAGTGAGAATTCATTTTAGATTTTTAAGACTAATTTATTAATCTTCATAATTATCATATGTGACACAACTAAAGACATATTAATTAATAAATTATAACTTTCAGGGAAGCAATTTGGAAAATTGAGGTAGTAAGACATAAAAGAGAAAAGACTTCTTTCTTATCCAAATTATCCATACTTTGCTTTCCAGTGTGTAGTATTAGTGTTTCACACTCTTTGTGTTAACCCAAATATTTGTACAAATGGATCATTAAAAACAAAAGGTCCCAACAGAAGTTAAATTCACAGTGAGCTTTTCTGAGTCTCAAAGAAAAAGCACTTCTACAGCAGTCAGTTTTTCCTATTCACATACTAGTGACCAAATTTATAAAACTAGTTTATACTTTTCAGCTTTATGAAAGAACTTTCCTAGGATTAAAAATATTGCCGTTAGCTTCAAGCAAGTATTTATTCCAAAAAAGGCAAAATATATTTAATAATAAGTGTTATTTATATTCTAGAGGTTATGTTAAATAGGTAGAGCATAGAAGTTAGTGGTTCTAGACTGTCAAGATTCAAATTCTATTGGGTTTGATAAGACAATTCTAGATGAAAAAACATCTGTTTGGAACAATACTGAGGTACAGAGAAAAGACACAATCCCCGGCATTGTGCTGAGACAGAATATTGACTCCAGTAAGGTGGGATGAAATTTAGACAAGCTTCCAGCTCTTACAGGGAACTGAGCATAAAGTTAAGGCATCATCATTGCATTCAGCTAAGTAGTCAGTTTTTGCTGTTTTGTTGTTGCTGTTTGTTTGCTTTGTTTTTGACCACCCCACCCACATGTGGGATATTAGTTCCATGACTAGGGACAAATACGTGGCCCCTGCATTGGAAGTATGAAGTCTTACACTCTGGACCACCATGGAAATCCCAGTGGTCAGTTTTGAGATTTACATTGATAAGGTTAGGCAGATATTGAGTTAAACTTGGGGTAGAAACATGAATAAGGTAGCATGCTTTATCTTCAAGGATCTTGATATTAGTGGAAAATACAGGTTTACAAGCAATTAATATGCCATGATAAGTGTATATTAAGGTGCCCTTAAGTGACAGAAGGATAATGGAGAGCAATAGTTTTGGCAATTGGGGACAAAGTGATGCATTCAGTTTTAAGACATGATGAGTTTGGAATGTGTATCCAGCTGCTGCTGATAAGTCACTTCAGTCATGTCTGACTCTGTGCGACCCCATAGACGGCAGCCCACCAGGCTCCCCCATCCCTGGGATTCTCCAGTTGAGAACACTGGAGTGGGTTGCCATTTCCTTCTCCAATGCACGAAAGTAAAAAGTCAAAGTGAAGTTGCTAAGTCATGTCTGACCCTCAGCGACCGTATGGACTGCACCCTACCAGGCTTCTCCATCCATGGGATTTTCCAGGCAAGAGTACTGGAGTTGGGTGCCATTGCCTTCTCCGGTGTATCCAGCAAGCAGTGGGATATACATATCTAAAGTGTGCTAGGAAATGATTGGAGTTAGCAGATGTTTAAGGAGAGCAGGATGCAGGGGTGCAAAAGAATTTATGAGATACCATATTTTGGCAGTCTATGGGTATAAATGGGGCTGGAAAACATGCATATGGCAGAAATTCAGCTCAATCAAAGATGTACAAACAACACATTCCATACATCACCCTTTGATGACAGTTGGGCTTAACGTCCCTCATGTTGTCAAGGTTGACTGAGGACCTCGGAAGGACTGCACCTTCAGAAGAAAACCTTTATTGAGTACCACTAATCAGGGAATGGAGACAAGAGGCAGAAAAATGCAGGTTTAAGTAATTTTGTGTTGTTCAGTCGCCAAAGTGCATCTAACTTTTTCAGACCCCATGGACTGTAGCATGCCAAGCACTTCTGTCTTCCAGTATCTCCCACAGCTTGCTCCAGTTCATGTCCAAATGAGCTGGTGATGCTATCTTTTTCATTCTCTGCCACTCCCCTTATCCACATGTCTTCAATCTTTCCAAGCATCAGGGTAGTTTGAAATGAGTTAGCTCTTTGCATCAGGTGGCTAAAGTATTAGAGCTTCAGCAAGAGTACTTCCAATGAATAATCAGGGTTGATTTCCTTTAGGATTGACTATTTTGATGTCCTTACAGTTCAAGGAAGTCTCAAGAGTCTTCTCCAGCACTACAATGTGAAACATCAATTCCTTGGCACAAACCTTTATGCTCTAACTCTCACATCCATACATGACAACATGGACCTTTGTCTGCAAAATGATGCCCCTGGTTTTTAACATGCTGTCTAGGTCATAGCTTTCCTTCCAAGGAGGAAGTTACTGTAGTCACTGTCTGCAATAATTTTGGAGCCCAAGAAAATAAAGCCTGTCTCTACTTCCACTTTCCCCCAATTTTCCATGAAGTGATGGGAACAGATGCCATGATCTAAGTTTTTTGAAAGTTGAGTTTTAAGCCAGCTTTTTCACTCTCCTCTTTCAACCTCATCAAGAGGGTCTTAATTACTCTTCATTTTCTACCATTAGAGTGGTGTCATCTGCATATCAGATTGTTGATGTTTCTCCTGGCAATCTTGATTCCAGTGTGTGATTTATCCAGCCCAGCATTTTGCATGATATACTCTGCATATAACTTAAATAAGCCACGTGACAGTATACAGCCTTGTCATACTCCTTTCCCAATTTTGAGCTAGTCAATTATCCCATTTCCGGTATTAATTGTTGCATCTCGACTTGCATACAAGTTTCTCAAGAGGAAAGTAAGGTTATCTGGTATTCCCATCTCTTGAAGAATTTTCTACAGTTTGTTGTGACCCACACAGTCAAAGGTTTTAGTATAGTCAATGAAGCAGAATTAGATACTTTTCTGAAACTCCTACTTTCTCCGTGCTTCAACGAATGTTGGCAATTTGGTCTCTGATTCCTCTGCCTGTTTTAAATCCAGCTTGTGCATCTGGAAGTTCTTGGTTCATGTACTGCTGAGCCTAGCTAAAAATATTTTGAGCATTACCATGCTAGCATGTGAAAGGAACACAATTGTATGNAACGAATGTTGGCAATTTGGTCTCTGATTCCTCTGCCTGTTTTAAATCCAGCTTGTGCATCTGGAAGTTCTTGGTTCATGTACTGCTGAGTCTAGCTAAAAATATTTTGAGCATTACCATGCTAGCATATGAAAGGAACACAATTGTATTGTAGTTTGAACATTCTTTGGGATTGGAATGAAAACTGACATTTTCTAGTCCTGTGGCCATTGTTGAGTTTTCCAAATTTGCTGGCATATTGAGTGCAGGATTTTAGCAGTAGCATCTTTCAGGATTTGAAATAGCTCAGCTGGAATTCCATCACCTCCACTAGCTTTGTTGTAGTAATAATTCTGAAGGCCTGCTTGACATCACTTGTCAGATGTCCAGCTATAGGTGAGTGACCACATTATCATAGTTATCTGAATCATTCAGTTCAGTTCAGTTCAGTCACTTAGTCGTGTCCGACTCCTTGCAACCCCATGAACTGCAGCACGCCAGGCCTCCCTGTCAATCACCAACTCCCAGAGTTCACTCAAACTCATGTCCATCAAGTTGGTGATGCCACCCAGCCATCTCATCCTCTGTTGTCCCCTTCTCCTCCTGCCCCCAATCCCTCCCAGCATCAGAGTCTTTTCCAATGAGTCAACTCTTCGCATGAGGTGGCCAAAGTACTGGAGTTTCAGCTTTATCATCATTCCTTCCAAAGAACACCCTTAAGATATCTCATAGTTCTTATAGGTACACCTACCACTTTTTCTTAATCTCTTCTGCTTTCGCTAAGTTCTTTATCATCTCTGTCCTTTATTACGCACAACTTTACATGAAATGTTCCTTTGGTATCTCCAGTTTTTTTGAACAAATCTCTAGTCTTTCCCATTCTATTGTTTTCTCCTCTACCTCCTTGCATTGTTCATTTAAAAAGGCTGTCTTATCTCTCCTTACTATTCTCTGCTGCTGCTAAGTCACTTCAGTCGTGTCCGACTGTGTGACCCCATAGATGGCAGCCCACCAGGCTCCCCCATCCCTGGGATTCTCCAGGCAAGAACAATGGAGTGGGTTGGCATTTCCTTCTCCAATGCATGAAAGTGAAAAGTGAAAGTGAAGTTGCTTAGTCGTGTCCGACTCTTAGCGACCCCATGGACTGAAGCCCACCAGGCTCCTCCAGCCATAGGATTTTCCAGGCAAGAGTACTGGAGTGGGGTGCCATTAGTTGGGTATGTCTTTCCCTTTCTCCCTTGCCTTTCAATTTTACCCTTTTCTCAGCTATTTGTAAAGCTTACTCACACAGCCACTTTTCCATCTTGCATTTCTTTTTCTTCGAGATAGTTTGGTTACCACCTCCTGTACAATATTATGAAATTCTTCCCACAGTCCTTCAGGCACTCTGTCTACCAGATCTAATGCTTTGAAGCTGTTTGTCAGCTCCACTGCATAATCATATAGGATTTGATTTAGGTCATACCTGAATGACATACTGGTTTTCCTCACTTTCTTCAGTCTAAGCCTGAATTTTGTAATATGGAGTTCATGATCTGAGTCACAGTCAGTTCTAGGTCTTCTTTTGCTGACTCTTTATTACTTCAACATCTTCAACTGTAAAAAAAAAAACATAATCAATCTGATTTTAATATTCACCATATGGTGATGTCCAAGTGCAGAGTTGTCTCTTCAGTTGTTGAAAATGGGTCTTTGCAATGACCAGTGTGTTCTCTTGACAAAACACTGTTAGACTTTGATCTGCTTCATTTTGTACTCCAAGGCCAAACTTGCCTGTATTCTGGGTATCTCTTGATTTCCTACTTTTGCATCCCAGATCCCTATGATAAAAATGACATCTTTTTTGGTGTTAGTTCTAGAAGGTATTGTAGTTCTTCCTAGAACCATTCAACTTCAGCTTCTTCATTATCAGTGATTGGGCATAGAGTTGGATTACTGTGAAGTTGAATGATTGTCTTGGAAACAAATTGAAATTATCCTGTTGTTTTTGAGATTGCACCCAGTTATTGCATTTCAGACTCTTTTGTTAAGTATGAGAGTGACTCTATTTCTTCTAAGTAATACTTGCCCACAATAATAGATTTAATGAGCAAATGAATAAAATTCTCCTATTTCCATCCATTTTAGTTCACTGATTCCTAAGGTATTGATGTTTACTCTTGTTATCTCCTGCTTGAAAATGTCCAATTTTCCTTGATTCAAGAACCTAATATTCCAGGGTTTTT
>SJYV01026957.1:27339-43539 GCA_006410875.1 Neotragus pygmaeus | reverse complement strand
AGTGCCTCTTACAGGGCCAGACACACAGCCAATGCTCAATAAAAGCTTCAGAAGACAACAGTGCTGGTGGGGACTCTGCTTCCCAGCCTTACATCAGGAAGTTGACGGCAACGTCAAATTCCAACACATCCATTCAGGAGACCTAGTGAGTGCACCGTTCTCAGTGGAAAGCAGTCTTCTGACATCTTTCCTGCTCTTTCCTGGGAATCAGGTCTGAAGGCACACAAAAACATCCAGTTAAATTTCTTGTATATCCAGAAGGCCTGACCCAGACTGCAGCAGAAGAAAATAGGAACCTGACTGGCTGAAAACACAAAAACCTCTCTGAAACTAACTCTCAAGAACAAGTAGAGAAGGAAGGGACATAAAGCAACTCTACACAAGCCAAGAATACCCTTCCCCAGGAAAGAAAAGACATGGCAGGCCAGACCCCAGGGATGCATGACCTCCTGAGGAGCCCCCAGGCCTCCAATGAGGCACTATATCTTAGCCGTCCCTATAATTATTATGACGCAGGAGCAGGGGGCGGAAGAGATCAATATTCCACTATCCAACAAACAAGAAACCCCCTAGTTTCAGTGTTGAGAAAAAGAAGAGTCATTTAAAGAAAACTGTGCCAAAGAAGCGGATAAGGCGATGGCACCCCACTCCAGTACTCTTGCCTGGAAACTCCCACGGACGGAGGAGCCTGGTAGGCTGCAGTCCATGGGGTCACGAAGAGTCGGACACAACTGAGCGACTTCACTTTCACTTTTCACTTTCATGCATTGGAGAAGGAAATGGCGACCCACTCCAGTGTTCTTGCCTGGAGAATCCCAGGGACGGGGGAGCCTGGTGGGCTGCTGTCTATGGGGTCACTCAGAGTCGGACACGACTGAAGTGACTTAGCAGCAGCAGCGCCAAAGAAGTACAATGTTTAGACAAAATGCTGTGTCAGGAAACTGACTGTGAAAGGAGGTAGGAACTCACCTCCTGCTGTAATACAAGCTCCACAAGAGGAAGGAGTTTTATCTGTTTGGCTTGCAGCACCTAGAACCATGCTTGGAACCTAGAGGCACTCAGACACTTGCCGAGTGAACAACAGAAAGAGGAAGTGGCATCTACATGACATGATTAAGGGCACAGACCCGTGAGTCAGAGTTAGATTCCAATCCTGTTTGGTTCTGTTACTTAAGTCTCCACATCTCGGAAATTCAAAACCCCCATCAGAGGATTTTTGTTAGGGATTAAATGACAATGTGTTTAGCCACTCAGAATGCCTAGCACACAGTAAGCTCTCGGTAAATGGTAGCTCAGTGATTAATATAATCATCTCCTCTCTCCTGTCCCACTCCTCACACCCCCTGGTCGGAGGGAGAAAAGAAAGGCAGAGTATCAGAGAGCTGGTCTGGGGCCTGCTCCAGCCTAACCCGAATCACAGTGTGTCTGCCCCGCCCCCAAAAGCCTCTCCGCCCTCCTGTTCCCATGAGACCAGTGCCCACCCGTCCCTTCTTCACAGGGAGCGCCTTCTGTCCCAAGGAGGTGGACATCAGCACAGCCAGACAGCAGGCACCCCCACCCCCACCCCTGGGAGAAGCCAGAGGAGCACGAGAGACAGACGTCGTCTGAAAAGGCTCCCAGCCGAGACCTCGCTGCGACTAAGAGCCAGGATGGCCTCCCACCACTCACACATGGATCCCCCACCAGCGGCCCTAACACGCTAACAGGGTTTTTACAAATTAGCACTTTGTCAAGCTCCTAAGACCGCCATTTCCTAAGCTGAGCCGCACAATTCTCCCGACAGCTCCACGCAAACGTGCGCCATAGCTCAACCGTCAGGGCAACTTAACGGACAACTTCAGCTGGGGTGGGAGGGAGAAACATCTCCTGCCCGAAGGGCCCCCAGATGGCATCTCAGAGCTGCTGAAAATTCGAACTGGAAAAAAGATCTGAGAAATCCCCAATTAACTCACTGAGCTGAGCATAAGATCCAGGTTTCCTAAGAACATACGTGCAGAGAATCTAAGAATTTCAGACTTATAGTCCTAACCCAAAATCCTGGGCCATTAGGTGGTGTTTGTGAATTTGTACGTGCAAAAGGGGAAGGAATGAGCAGGAACCTGACTCCTGCGTGTGTCCTCTGCACTGCTGACCTCCCAGGAGACACAGCTGCAGAGGGACACATGTCAGCTTCTCACCCTAGCGACACCACACCCTCTCATCCGAGGTCCTGACAGACACTGCACTCTCTCGTCCAAGGTCCCCAAACCACACCCTCTCATCCAAGGTCCTATAGCAGTGAGTGAAGCAGCAAAACCAGGGGGCACACATCAGGATCACAACTTCTGAACAAACGGCTCAGGGAGGTGAGGAGAGCACAAGATGTGAGAGGAGCAGCCCCCAGGTGTGCTCAGGCCTGCCTGCCCTGCCCCTGCTGCCAACTAAGATGTCCCCTCCAGAAACAACACACCCTTCCACCCACCGCGCTGCCAATTGACTCCCGCACCTGGATTACCATTCAACTGGAAGGAGAGACGCAAGGACAGGCAGTTAGCACCCGAAGAAAGAATCAGTGACCGTCTCTATGCACGTGGGAGGCAGGGCAGGCGGGGGCGGACCCGCAGGGAGCAGGGCACACTCGTCACCAGTTCCAGCAAAGAGGTCAGACATAGGCACTCACCGCAGAGGACTTCTTGCTGAGCAACAGACCCCCAGCTCCACCAGGACCAGCAGCGTTACAAAACCCCACTGCCCAGCCCTCCTCGAAGCTGGCTGTGACCATGCGTTCCATGTGCTGCCAACAAGACGTGGGCAGAAGTGTATGAACCTTCCAGAAAGACTGCTCTTGGGGAGCTTCTCACCTGGAGCTTCTCGTCTCAAAGAAGAGCACCTTTTTGTCTTTCTCTCCACTTCCTCCCTTTTGTATTTTTCCGAGAAACAGAAAGATGATGGCTGGAGCTCTGGCAGCCATGTCTGACCAGACACAGTAACCTAGAGGAAGGCAATCACGTGTCAGGGCAGTGGAGTTAAGTCCGTTACACTCTCACCTGGCAATCCACGGAATGGACCACAGGCTGCAGCTAAGAGGGCTAGAACTTCTCTCTTTTCAGACAGAAGGAACCAATGTCCTGATGACCATGGAAATGGCTACTGGCTGAGCTTCCCACCTCCGAGCTTCTCTACATAATGGAGAAAACTTTCTTACACGTTCAGGCCCTATTCTGCACTGACCTTTATTTACTAAAGGAAGCTCTGAAGGGACAAAATGGTGCACGGTCTTGCATGGAGACAGGACGGACTCTGACTAGGGTCTGCTTACACAGAGCGACCTTGGCTGGACGTTCCTAAGTGGAAGCCCTGCTACTAAAAAAGGAGCAGAGCTTTTCTTGGCATTAAGAGGAAAGAAGCTTCATCCTCAAGAAACCAAATATTCCACATCACCCATAACTGAACTCTCAGAAGAAACTGACCCAGTGAGGGGGCATGGATTTGATCTCTTGGGTGATATTAATCTATAGATATTCCTCAGCAATTAAAATATTGCAAACCCCATGACCACCAACTTCTAATGCTTTCAGGCCAGCTTATCTCCTACTACCTTCTGCAGAAAAGCCTCACCATCACAGAGCCAGCAAACCTTGAACATTTTTGTTAACTCACCAGCTAGCACACAGCCTTCCTTGTGGTGGTGCTCAGTTCATGTGCTGCTCTGTCTCCCAAAATGCAAACGCCTAACAGGGACAACAGGGCTGGAGGCACTTATGGAAGAAAGAAACAGAACTGTCCTCCCCGCAAAGGTGTCGCCCCTGCTGGCCCAACCTCACCCTCCTCTCCTTCTAAAGCAGGAGCGGACGCACTTCTCTGCCCCAGAGCCAAGGTCAAGTTGAACTGTCCAAGAGTGAGAAAGACCATACTACGGCCACACTGCAATCAGCAGGGCCAGAACAGGCCAGAGAATGGGGCTCAGGCAGTGGTGGGTGGCCCTGGGGCCTGTTTTGCACCACACGTGATTTACAATGACTGCTTACCCTTTGCAGAGGGGAGGAGAAGGCAGGAGGATTTTTTCATGTCAAATATTAAGTAGGTTAAGGAAATAAATTCCCCCAAGTAGGGACAGAATCCTTCTAAGGCAGAAAAACAAACAAGGGAGGAAAAAAAAACTGGAAAGAGTACAGAAAGAAAAAAAAAAAAGATGAACTTTATGTAAGACAGACCTTATAAGGAAAGGTTACAGGAAATAGAGTCATTTGACATGAAGATGAAAAAACTCAGGACACCTTCCCTGCCTTCAAGATCCACTAGTGTTCCAACGCCTAGAAGAGTACTTTGCATGCAAAAGGGCATTTACTGTTTGTTGTGCATGAATGGTGCTCATCGTGTTTGACTCTGCAAACGCATGGACTACATACAGACTGCCAGGCTCCTGTCCCTGGGATTTCCCAGGCAAGAGTACTGGAGTGGGTTACCATTTCCTCCTCGAGGGATCTTCCGGACCCTGGGATTGAACCCGTGTGCACACCCTGTGGGCCCCAGAGCCTACTTCCTTGAACATGATGGGTGCAGAACAAACGGACATGAACGCAGCCAACCTGTATTTGCTGTTCGCGCCCCATGTGCGTGGCACCGGGACCAGAGTGAATAAGAGAGACACCCCTGTCCTCAAGTAGCTTTCATTCTGGGGGAGAGGGCATCAGGCAATCCCAGTGTCAGAGGGAAGCACGTGCCATGGAGGAAAACGCAGTGTGGGAGGGGACGCGCCGGCCGCGGCAGCTGCTGCGTCACCCGGGCGGGTCCGGGACCAGGACCCCTCTGGCTGTGACAGACACCGAGGGCACACGGGAGGAAGCAGGGAGAGCAGTTTGGAGGAGGCAAAGGAGGCTAACTGCAAAAACCCAGGGAATGCATGACCGTGACTTGGTAAAGAACCGTCACTGCAGACCGTGGGCAGATTCTGGACCAAAACACACAAGTGGAGTAGACAGAATACGCTAATGGATAGAGTGTGAGGGATGGGAATAAGAGAGGGTGACCCAAAGAGTTTGGGCCTGAGGAGGTAAAAAGATAAATGAAGAACAAACACAAACTTTCTTTCTGGCAGGCCCCACTGACGGCAGCTGGAGTAATCCCTGGGCCATTTGCACCGTGCAGCTGTGTCTGCCCCAGGGACGTGGGTTCTCTCCCACACTCCAGGTCTGACCAGGGCCGGGGGTACCTACCTTCAGATCCAGCCTCTCACCCTGTCCCCTACCCCACTTCCAACTCTCCAGGCCCCGTGACCCTTGGCTAAGTGGACGGGCACATTGCTCACAGCCAAGGAATCTGCTCCCTTATCAGTGCTGAGCAGGTCCAGAACAGGTCAGTGCAGATCCTGATAAAAAAGGTCCACATTCTCAGCACGTTCACCAACTGCTAGAGTTTCCTCCCCATACTTTGTGCCACCTAAGGAGGCAACATCATCTCCAACACGGCAGGAGATGGCCCAGACTCAGGAGTAGAGGTGGAAGAACAGGAGATAAGAAAGGGAAAACAAGAGAGGCTGGAAGGTCTGCACCCCAAACCCACCCTCGAGCTATGCCTGCCCTCAGCCATTCAAGAGCATCTCTTGTTCAAAGGAAGGCCTCCCGTCCCCACACACACCTGCCACCACCACCATCACCAAATCACCCATTAGGACCTAGCCCTCTCCTCTTCCACCCAACTTTCCAAAGAACAAAAGAGTATTTAGCATTTCCATGAGATTCAGGTTTAGAAGTATACTGTTTGGGGTTTCTTTTCCTAGCCAAACCCATATAAGCTGTGTCCTAAACATTCGGCCTGAGAAAGTATGACCTGCAGAAAAAAAGGATTCAAAATGGGGCAAAAGTAGGAAAGTGCTTCTTACTGATTATTTTCTAGGCCATTGACTCAAAGTCGTGCTAAGTGTGTCAATGAAGTGTTTGCTGACTGCTCACGAAGTGGCCAACAGACAACGATCCCTGGGAGAGACATGCAAAAAGACAGTATTCCTACCCTCCAGAGGCTTACAATCCAATTAAGGAAGAAATAACCACAGGCACCACAGCAAACAAGCAAACACTGGCTCCCTGTACTGGGGGGCCAGGCAACCGGAGCGAGGATGATTGGGGTTTGGGTGAGAAGACACAGAGGAGGCGCAGACAAGACTGGAGGCACGATTCCACACAGCACGTGCAGGGGGCTGGGAGCAAGGCGACAACCGCCCGTGGAAGGTCACAGCCAGGCAGAAGAGCTGACTGGGGCCTTGCAGGGAGCAGCCCAGCCCTCGAAGCAGAATGGCTTGGCCACAGTCAGGAGAGTGGTACCAAGGAGGATGGAACTGCAGTCAGGTAATGTCCAGGGGGCCTGAACAATCACTTGAGCATGAAATGAAGGGAGAATAGACTAGAATGACAGCAACGGGAACTGCAATTTTAAAAGGAAAAGTTCTTACAATACCGAGCACCAATGTTGCAGGTATAGTTTTAGATGCTGGACATAAGCAATTTCCAAAGGCAATTTGAACAAAGAAATAACAAAGCAGATTAGCTATAGTGGGTATACAAACCAACTGCTGACTTCATTATCTGCAACCTGCTCAAGGGTGGGAAGGCTGACAAATACTTTATACCCCCGTCAGTGGCTTAACTTTATCTACAACTTCCCTAAAAACAGAACGTTTAAGATGCTTTGGTTAGGGACACACATGCACGAGATGAAAGGACAGTCATCGTTAATCCTTCATGGAATTATCAATATTTTTGCTCCTTTGTGTTTTACATAAGTTTGGATGAAAAGATCTGAAAATCTCCATCTTCCAAGCAGTAAAGCAAGGCTGTTATTACCATGCGATGGGCCTCCATCACTGTTCCTCACCCCGCCACCGCTGAGCTCACCTTCCCTCTGCAAGAGCCTGAGGAGGTGGGGCTGGAAGACCTCTGACAGCTGGTGCTGAGGGAGGCTTTCGCCCATCTGAGCCCCTTTCACCCTCAAAGCGCCCCAAAGCCTCAAGGGTGATGACAGCCCTGGCACTTTGGCCCTTACTGAAGACACAGCCACGCGCACTGAGGGCCGTGAGAACGTCTCTGTCGTCTCTCATTCTAGCCCAAACCCCAAAAGGCCACAGGCTGAACAGGAGCCTTCAAGGTCAGATGCTCCAGCTTCAGACAACTGAGCGCCAGCTGGGGGTCAGATACCTTGCGGTGTATTGCAAGGATGTGGCCCCTCTCTTGCTGCATTTACAACACAGGGCAATTGCAATTCTGAGCCCCTCAGAGACTCTTCAGCACAACAACAAGGACAACTAAGACGCTAGCAGAGACTCCTACACGCCCCCGGGCAGGTGGAGGCATATTTCCTAGCCCCAACCACAGGACTCTATACGTGGAGTACATTCAAAACGATATAACCGCTGGAGCTGCAATCCTGTGCCCTAACAAGAATGCAGAAGCCGAAACACCAACCTCTCCTCCGCAGCCCCAGAGAGACTCAAGGAGGGCAAGGATGGAGGAAGAACAGTCTGTGGCCTTCACTCTGGTTGACAGCACCTAGCCCTCCTCCGACAGGCTGTCCTCCGCCACATCCCTCTGGCAAGTTCCTCTTGCATAGTTGCAGCCAAACATGCACAAGCCCAGTCTCCTGGCGACGCACAATGTGACTGCTAATGGAGGTACGGTTCCACGGAAGACATCGCTGTCCCCACATGAGGCACCTTCTATTTGACCATCTGCCCATGTGGCTCATGCATGCATCTGGGTTTTGTTCACCAGCTCTGCACATGGCACATGTCCATACTTATTACCAACTGTAATGGGTTGGAGGCGGGGAGGGCAGGGGAGTCAAAGGGATTAGCTCCACAAGACTCTGACCCTACTGAGATTAAAGTCTTAAAACCAGACTCATACACCTCTGCCAGCCACCACCCATCTCAGTGCCATCGCAGCCTACACCGGAATCCTGCAGACACTAGGTTCCTTGGACAGGGAACGTGAATCCACAAATAAACTGTCCCTTTAAAGATCCTCAGCAACCTAAAAGCAGCTGGTTTCTGGTATGAACCAGTCCTCAGAAAGCAACTTTCACTTCATCCATAAAGAACAAAGTCCAACAATTTGAGTTTTGTTTTAAAAAAAAATTAAAGGAAAAGAAATAATTGCTCCACACAGATAAAGACTCAGACACAATCACTGGTTCAAGAACAAGGCTTGGGGGTTTTCAAAGCGGCCAGAAGGCAGGCAGTTTTTGCTCTGCTAACACTAAACACGGCTAGTCGAGTTCTGGGTGGAGTGGAGGGAAATGGCCCTAAGCAGAAGCCCTGGCCTGCAGCAGCACAGAGCAGATGCGGGGCTCGCGGTGGTGCCTCCGCGCCGCCAGGGCAGACCAGACCCAGCACAGCTGACCTCGCCCGCACAGGCGAGCAACTCCCACCTGCAGAAGCAAGCCCTCCAGTGTTGGAGGAAACCACGGCCAGAGGAAACCCAGGCATCCTCCTCTCTCCTTTTCCTCCCTCCTCCTCTCTATTTAAAAGAGAAGGGCAGTATTTCTGTGCCTAAGAAATGTGATTGCAAGAGTCCTGTATCAGAAAACAGCAACTGAGACATTGCTCTGGCAAAATTTCCAGTACTATCACCTGCTGAAAGTAATCATAAAGCCTTCCTTCTCTCGGAAGAAAAAAAAAATGATGACTAACTTTTTTAAAGGATTTCAGTAATACCTGGGATCTCTGAAAGATCCTTAAACTGGCACAAGATGGTTATAATTTCAGTGTTTAAGGGAAGCTCTGAAGTCACATCACTTTTACCCAGTGATCAGAGCTAGTTTCTTACCATATATTTGGGAGGCTTTATGTTTTGGTCTCCTGCCTCAAAGAAAGTACCACTCCAAACCAAGTATTAATACTGTGATGATGGTAGTAATGATACTACTGAAAATAGCAGCTGCAATTTATTAATCACATTACCACATGCCCAGGCATATCTCAGAGCCAATTATCTACCTTTCCTCAATTAATTCTCCTTGCAAGGTAGGTACAATTATCAGGCTGATTTTACAGATGAGAAAAAGGAAACACAGAGAGGTTAAGNCGCACAATGTGACTGCTAATGGAGGTACGGTTCCACGGAAGACATCGCTGTCCCCACATGAGGCACCTTCTATTTGACCATCTGCCCATGTGGCTCATGCATGCATCTGGGTTTTGTTCACCAGCTCTGCACATGGCAAATGTCCATACTTATTACCAACTGTAATGGGTTGGAGGCGGGGAGGGCAGGGGAGTCAAAGGGATTAGCTCCACAAGACTCTGACCCTACTGAGATTAAAGTCTTAAAACCAGACTCATACACCTCTGCCAGCCACCACCCATCTCAGTGCCATCGCAGCCTACACCGGAATCCTGCAGACACTAGGTTCCTTGGACAGGGAACGTGAATCCACAAATAAACTGTCCCTTTAAAGATCCTCAGCAACCTAAAAGCAGCTGGTTTCTGGTATGAACCAGTCCTCAGAAAGCAACTTTCACTTCATCCATAAAGAACAAAGTCCAACAATTTGAGTTTTGTTTTAAAAAAAAATTAAAGGAAAAGAAATAATTGCTCCACACAGATAAAGACTCAGACACAATCACTGGTTCAAGAACAAGGCTTGGGGGTTTTCAAAGCGGCCAGAAGGCAGGCAGTTTTTGCTCTGCTAACACTAAACACGGCTAGTCGAGTTCTGGGTGGAGTGGAGGGAAATGGCCCTAAGCAGAAGCCCTGGCCTGCAGCAGCACAGAGCAGATGCGGGGCTCGCGGTGGTGCCTCCGCGCCGCCAGGGCAGACCAGACCCAGCACAGCTGACCTCGCCCGCACAGGCGAGCAACTCCCACCTGCAGAAGCAAGCCCTCCAGTGTTGGAGGAAACCACGGCCAGAGGAAACCCAGGCATCCTTCTCTCTCCTTTTCCTCCCTCCTCCTCTCTATTTAAAAGAGAAGGGCAGTATTTCTGTGCCTAAGAAATGTGATTGCAAGAGTCCTGTATCAGAAAACAGCAACTGAGACATTGCTCTGGCAAAATTTCCAGTACTATCACCTGCTGAAAGTAATCATAAAGCCTTCCTTCTCTCGGAAGAAAAAAAAAATGATGACTAACTTTTTTAAAGGATTTCAGTAATACCTGGGATCTCTGAAAGATCCTTAAACTGGCACAAGATGGTTATAATTTCAGTGTTTAAGGGAAGCTCTGAAGTCACATCACTTTTACCCAGTGATCAGAGCTAGTTTCTTACCATATATTTGGGAGGCTTTATGTTTTGGTCTCCTGCCTCAAAGAAAGTACCACTCCAAACCAAGTATTAATACTGTGATGATGGTAGTAATGATACTACTGAAAATAGCAGCTGCAATTTATTAATCACATTACCACATGCCCAGGCATATCTCAGAGCCAATTATCTACCTTTCCTCAATTAATTCTCCTTGCAAGGTAGGTACAATTATCAGGCTGATTTTACAGATGAGAAAAAGGAAACACAGAGAGGTTAAGTAACTTGCCCAAAGTCAAACAGTAAGTGATACAGCTGGCACTTAACCCCAGGAAGTCTGGAACCAACAGCTGAACAGCCTCTGTCCTTATATCTGCTACCATCTTCATCCCATAACAGCCCTTTGAGTCATCACTATCATCTGCAAATTACAGATGGGGAAAAAGAATGAAGAAAGGCCAAATGATCTGTCCATCTTGTAAGCTACAGGGTCAGGAGTCCGCTCTGGGTCTCTCAACCCCCATGGTCTACAGTTTCCACTTCCCCACAGTCCAGGGCAGTCTGACGAACCAACACAGGACATCTGTAGAGAGCAGTTCTAGGACCGGAAGAGGTAACACTGGTCCCGAGGGCATACAAGCAGGGAAGAATGAAGAACCGTCATGCCATAGGGAATCTGCTGTCTGCTGTCCAGCCCACGGCTCTTAAACAAAACCTACTCTGTCATATCCTGCTCACGACCCACAGACGTGCTTATTATTTCCCATGGTATCTCCAGTGTGGTGTGACTTACCCAATCTCATCTCCCACTCTCCCGGAGAAGCCCAGCCCTCCAGCTTGGCCACCGCGCCCCTTCCCCCCAGCACCGCTCTGTCACTCAGACGGATGGACGTGGTTCGGCGGTTCACGGCACCTGAACTCGCCCGTGCCCTTCTCCCTTCCACATTTCAGAACCCCTCGCCTCCTTGAGTCCTGCCTGAGCTCCTCCGCCTCTGAGCGCCTTCGCAGTTTCAAACAATTTCACACTTATTCACATCCAAGCAGCACTGTCTGCCATTGTTTCTGTTTCTCCAGTGGAAAATTCCTTAGGGGAACAGCCGACCGGGCAGGGCCTCGGGAGGCACAGCCACCAGAAGGCACAGACTTGGGAGTCAGGCTGAGCCTGGATCCTGACTGCCCTGCCCAGCTGTCCAGGCCCTAGGCAGGCACCTATAAAACACGGGTGAGAACAGAACCTCCTTCAGAGTACTTCTAAGAAGTAAATGAGAGACTGCATCTTGACACTGTTTTCCACAATGCTGGCAAAAATGCTCAATAAATAATTTCTTCAACGATAACACATCAGGCCAGAGCCTGGCCTAAGACTTGCTGAGAGTGCAGCTGGAGTGTGACAAGCAGCGTCAATCCACTGACGGGCGATTCCTGAAGGTTAGGGTTACTTGTTAGAACTAGACAAGAGAAACAGGGAGCTCAAGGAAGTAAAATAGTAGAGTGGAACAGGAAAAATAGGATCCAAGGATGAAATCAAGTTGGTAAACACCTCCTGGGTACTGACTGTGTAAGCACTCCAAGGGGGACACAGGCGTGTAAGACAAAGGCCCCCACTCACAGGGCTTACAATCTAGCTAAGCAGTTAAGACAATGCATAAAATAACTAAAAACACAAATAAGTACATAACTGCTAAACAAATGGTACGGCTGGGATTTCCAGCTTTTTTCAGTTATGATGACTCCTTTTACCATCAACTATTATTTCTGATCATTATGTGATATAAGGCATTCCTTACAACACTTTGTTGATTGAAAAAAATGCCTAACAATAAAAACAATCTACTCTTAACATTTTTCAATGAATTTGTATTTTGTTAATCACTACAGCATCTATGTACACTGCAAAAAAAGTAGAACATATATACATCATTAACTCAAGCTCTGACGTGTGATGAGTCTACTCAACAGATTCACAAGCCTGGAGGATGGGCAGTAAAGACACACACACGCGCACACGCACACACATGCACACACACACACACATGCACACACACGCATGCACACACACAATCTCTGCCCAAAAGCATGGGGAATCACTCAAAGAAATTTACTGATAACAGTTCAGAAGCTGGTAGAGACTAGATGACAAACTTCTAACAGATTCAACTCAATGAAAATTTAGCTAACTTAATTACAACAAACATTAAATATTATAATGAATAAGAGATAGTGGAAGAGGGATGGGAATGTGAGCAGTGGCCCAGCCTGAAGCCTTCTCAGTGGCCCACTGAGAGGAGGGAGGAGGTGGTCATAACCCGGGCACAGAGTCAACCTGCCATCCGGAAGGGACACGCCTGCTCAAGACACAAGCAGGGCAGACACCAGGAGCTCCCGTGCAAAGAGCACAGGCTCCAGAGGCCATGGGTCTGGACTTGAACCTGGGACCCACCCCTCACTGGGTCAGGTTAGTGAGGGAGGCTCCTAAGCCCAGGCTCGGCTGTAAAACAGAGACCAACACTGCCTGCCTCACAGGGAAAGAGGGGTTTTGAAGTGAGGCTAAAATAAGTAACCCTCATGAAGAGAGCACAGTGTCCCAGAAGGAGGTAACACCACGCTCTCACGACCACACCAGAGGGAGTGAGTGCGAAGGTAGGACCGAGCCCAGCGTCCCTCCAGCAGAAATCCACAGAAGGAAGAGTAAAGGAGTTCAAGAGGCATGAGGCACGCAGACGAGCACGGGACGGCAAAGCAGAGAACACCTAAGGATCCAAACTACGAATTCAACGTTTTGGGTAAATTCTTAAACTATTTTATTCATTTATTGTGTATTTTATTAACCACAAATCAAAAGGTCTCATGCTGCAAAACTGTTGTGAAAATGACTAATTTTTAAAAGCTTTATAAATAAAAGAACCTTTGCTACCAAAGAGAAAGAACCTCTCCCTACCAAAAAAATGAGTAAAATTCAATCATCTTAAGAATATGCCTTACTTTCGTCCAGATCATTTTATAACAGTCCGTGTACAGCTTCAGAGTGGGGTGTGGAGCTGAAATAGAGGACAAGATAGACAGGAGCGATAAGACACAACAAGCACTGGTCTACACTTGTGTGAACACTGGCAAGTTAAGCGTTTAGACAGAACAGCACTGGGGGCCTCTTCCCACCACCCCCGACATAAGGACTATGAAAACATGTATCGTGCACCAGGAATGCGACAGGCATTAGGGGACAGGACATCTCAGGGGAGAGGATGGGACACAGGAAAAGGCAAGGAGGAGAAAATCATCAAATTCTGTTCTGAATTTGGCCTTTTTTTAAATTTTGGATTTTTTTTTAATGTATATATGATATTACTATAGAAATCAGATGCTTTTTCAGAAGTGAAAACTAAAACTTAAAAACAAGACAACATGCCACTGTAGTGAAGAACACAGTTCTGATTGCAGAAGCTTCTCTATCTGTCCCCCAAAAGGGGGCTCCGACCAGTGTGGCCTGGGGTGAAAGATGGAGACGCCCCAGGTGGGCGCCACACCAATGAACTGCCCCTCAAGGACGCAGAACTAGGCCCAAGTCCACCAGACGATGAGCAGGAGAGCCGCCCCTCCCTATGGAAGGCAGCTGGAGGTCCCACGGGACCAGGGCCCTGTCACACAGCTGCCCAGCACACCAACGCCAGGCCCTCAGAGCAGCGGTTCTATGCCACCCAGGCCACTGTGCCAGGGGGGGCGGGAGAACCAGCGCAGGGGACTTTCTGCTGCGGNAAGGCAGCTGGAGGTCCCACGGGACCAGGGCCCTGTCACACAGCTGCCCAGCACACCAACGCCAGGCCCTCAGAAGAGCGGTTCTATGCCACCCAGGCCACTGTGCCAGGGGGGGCGGGAGAACCAGCGCAGGGACTTTCCGCTGCGGATCCTGGGAGCCTGAGCACCAAGAGAAGGCAAACCCAGGGCAGGGAAGAGGACCAAAGCAAAGTCCGGTTAGCAACTGCACTCTGAGTTTACATAGTGCCTCTTTCTTCCATCAAGTGCTTTGGAGACAGTACTTGACCAGGCTCTTCAGGTTCTTTATTTAAACATTTTCACAGCAAGTCACAGACATCTCAACCACCCAAGAAAGCCGTGTCCACTCTTGGATTAGGAAGGGCCCACATGCCCATACCAGTTTGCTGAAGGGGAATCAGCAGAGTGCCAAGCCTCAAAGCACCCCTGCTCCTTGCTGTCCTGGCCAGGAGCACAGGTTGCTTCTCAAAAAGGATTGTGAGATTTTAGGGAAAACTGAGTATCCCACAGGTCCCAAAACAAGCATCTAGAATGACAAAGAACAAGAGTCCCAGTCCTGCCTCACCCACAGCACAAATCAAGAGCCCAAGGGGCCTTGAATTATTGCTAAAACAAATCCAGAGAAGGAATACAGAAGAGGGGGAAACCGAAGGAGAAGGAGAGGAAGAAAAAAGCTCATGCGTTGTGCTGAGGTCACAGCACATCTCCTGAGGTCCACTTTCATCTCAAGAGAGGGGCACCAGGTGCTGCCACAAGCCTGTCTATTGCCAGCCAGCCAGAGCAGCAAAACCTGGGGGATACCCCGCCAGTCATTTTACACTCTTTCTATATGAATACTCGATTGTTCAGCATTGACTGTGAGTCTACAAATAGCAGGCATCATGCTGGGTCTGAGTACAGAAGCGAACAAAACGTCTCCCACGCCCCAGAGAAGGGAATGCGGTGGTGGACACAACTGTCAGGATAAAACATCAGCACACAAACGAGTTCATACTTACCCAGTGTAAGGAGGTCTGTTGAGGGAGAGAACAGAGATGGTAAGAGGAAACACCAGAAGGGCCCCTGGGCTGGGTGGTCAGGTGGTGCATGCTATCTCACCTGAGACTAGAGGAGGGAGCTGAGGGAGAGTGGGAGCTCTCTGCAGGGGCTGAGGAGGCACAGGTGTGCGGCCCCCCAGGAACCCTGGGTTCGGAGCTCCCCAGAGAGGACGAGCAGGATGGCAAGGCAGGCAAGGCCACGTCATGGACAGCCAGGCTCGGCCTCTTGAGGAAAGTGGATTTAAGGACCTTGCTTCTTCCTGTGTCCCTCAGAGTTCTCAGCCCAATGCCTTCCTCATGGCAGACACTAAGAGCACACACACTTCATTATAAACCACTGACCACTTAACAAGCAATGCAATCACTTAAAATCTTGGCCCTCAAGAGTCTTCTAGAAAAGAAAAGAAAAAACAAANAGTTCTCAGCCCAATGCCTTCCTCATGGCAGACACTAAGAGCACACACACTTCATTATAAACCACTGACCACTTAACAAGCAATGCAATCACTTAAAATCTTGGCCCTCAAGAGTCTTCTAGAAAAGAAAAGAAAAAACAAACAAAACAAAACAGACCACCCCTCCCCACCAAGGAACAAATGTTCCCGAGACAACAAGAAAAATATCCTGAGACAGCATCTGATTAAACACCCAGTGAAACATTCAAGTCGCATGTGGGTCCCTGGAAGGGAGCAATTTCAGGCCTCAGTAGTGACAACAGGTCTCCCAGAGAAGGCAGGGCTCCAAGGGGAAATTGAAGCTTGGGAGAATTCAGCGGAGCCAGCTGGGAGGAAGTTCCAGGCACACAGATGGGGTAACCTCCAGGGCACAGCTGGACACCCTGGACACCTGGACAGCAGTCCAGCCGGAGCCTCTCCAGGCCAGCCAGCCCAGCCTCGGGGGCCTTGCAGCCTGGCACCAGCCGGTCTCCTGCCTGGCACACTCCGGGCGAGCTGCCGGGACAGGAATGTGAGGGAGACTGTCTGCCCCAGGAGGAGACAGGAAGGCAGAGAGTGATGGATATCATTCACTGGGATTAAAAAAAAAAAACACACACACAAATGCCAAGAAGGAGAGTGAGAAGAGGAAAACATCCAAATTGTTGTAGAATTATGCAACTGAAATTCCACGCATAAGCCAGGAAATTCAACGGTCACAGTTCCCACAGCAACTGTAACCTGAG
>SJYV01026957.1:0-23890 GCA_006410875.1 Neotragus pygmaeus | reverse complement strand
GGGGGAGAGAGTGCTGGGGGAGGGGTTGCTCCCCTTCCCTCCTAGGTCTGAGCATCCCACACCTGCAAAACCCAACCAACTGGGAGACAGGGCGGGGCCAGGGCAGCAAGGCAATGTCAGCTTCAAAGGATACCATCATAGCGGTGCGAGGATAACCCACAGAATGGTAGACGATTCCTGCAAGCTATTCTCCTGACAAGGGCCTCATCTCTAGAGAAAATGTAACTTGAGCACATGTTCCTTCCCCAGAGAGGCAGGGCCAGGCCTCCCGAGGCCCTGCAGGCATCCTGAAGCAGCCTGTATCCTGACAGTGAGGGAAGGGCCTGAGCTCCCCTTCTACCCTGCCCCCGCAGCCTGGGGTCAGTCCAGGCTGCGGGTACCTGCCTGTGGGGGGACAGAAGACCAACAGGCACCTGGTGATCAGGGGCCTTTTCAAAGGACAGGGTTCCTGAGGTTCTTCTCGCCGTTCAATCATCACGACAGAAAAGACACACCCCTAGAAAGCTGACATCCTGGAAATCATTCCTCTCTTCAGGTAACGTCATATGCGAGCAGCTGAAACTACAGGCTCCGGGCAAAGGATGACTTGCCTGTTCCTGTGGCTGCCAAGGCGGCCACAGACAAGAAAAGCATTAGGGCTCTGCTCCCAGCAGCTGTCTGACCTGAGCACGGCCGTCCGTGATGTCACGAGAGATGACCGGACTAATGCAGGTAAGAGCCACGCTGAGGCCCTAACATACAGGAGCTCAGCACGTGGGAATCACTGAAGTGTTGCCATTTCTTCTCACACCCAACCTGATGACCCACTTCACTTACAAGAGCTGGGTCTAAACTAATGATGTGGTTGCTTCAGCAACCAGAACAGTAACAATAACTGTGGCTGACTAGCATGTGCTGACTCTGTGAAGAACTTCACACGAGATTTCACTGATCCTTATGATCACCCTATGACACAGATGCTATCATTCAGGCTTTGGGTGAAGAAACAGGACAGAAATGTACTCGAGGTCACACAGTGCTAACTGGTAGAAGATGGAAGTAAACCCAAGCCACTTGACTCTGCAGCCCCACATGTGACCACACCGCAGCCATCTTCAAGCACCTGCCTCATCAAGAACAAAGCAGGCAAAGACCTTCCAAAAACACCCCGAGGGTGACTTCCGTGAAAGAACTGCCAGTCTCAGGTCGATCCAGCAATCTCAGAACCATGTGGAGGGTTCGCTTCTATAGATGAGAAAGGACAGAAACAATCCAAGATACAACCATCGCCTACTGATCACAGGTAGCTCTGCTGAAAGTGGGAATGCAGAACTAGGCTTCATTTCACAAGTACACTTGCTATTAAGGCATCCAAGCACTCTAGTGCCTCACAGGTGACTCCAGCCAACGAGCCTGGGAATTTCAAACTGCCTCACACACTACTTGTTAATGCTGTTGTTCAGTCCATGTCCAACTCTATGCAGGACGCCAGGCTCCTCTGTCCTCTACTGTCTCCTGGAGTTTGCTCAAACTCATGTCCATTGAGTCAGTGAGGCCATCCAACCATCTCATCCTGTTTCCCTCTTCTCCTCCTGCCCTCAATCTTTCCCAGCATCAGGGTCTTTTCCAGTCAATCAGCTCTTCACATCAGGTTGCCAAAGTATTAGAGCTTTAGCATTAATCCTTCCAATGAATAGTCAGGGTTGACTTCTTTTAGGATTGACTAGTTTGATCTTCGGAGAAGGCGATGGCACCCCACTCCAGTACTCTTGCCTGGAGAATCCCATGGACGGAGGAGCATGGTAGGCTGCAGTCCATGGGGTCACTAAGAGTCGGGCACGACTGAGTGACTTCACTTTCGCTTTTCACTTTCATGCACTGGAGAAGGAAATGGCAACCCACTCCAGTGTTCTTGCCTGGAGAATCCCAGAGACAGTGGGCCCATGTCTACGGGGTAGCACAGTCGGACACGACTGAAGCGACTTAGCAGCAGCAGCAGTTTGATCTTGTTGCAGTCCAAGAGACTCTCAAGATCTTCTCCAGTACCACAGTACCAAAGCATCAATTCTTCGGTGCTCAGCTTCTTTATGATCCAACTCTCACATTCATACGTGACTACTGGAAAAACCATCACTTTGACTATATAGACCTTTGTCAACAGGTGGCATCTCTGCTTTTTAGTATGCTGCCTAGATTTGTCATAGCTTTCTTCCAAGGAGCAAGCATCTCTTAATTTCATGGCTGTAATCACTGTCTGCAGTGATTTTGGAGCCCAAGCAAATAAAATCTGTCACAGCTTCCACTTTCCTCCTTCTGTTTGCCATGAAGTGATGGAACCAGATGCCACGATCTTAGTTTTTTTAATGTTGAGTTTCCAGCCAGCTCTTTCACTCTCCTCTTTCACCCTCACCAAGAGGCTCCTTAGTTCCTTTTCACTTTCTGCCATTAGAGTAGTATCATCTGCATATCAGAGGTTACTGATATTTCTACCAGCAAAATCGATTCCAGCTTGTGATTCCCACCCTGTTTCCTAAACCCCATAACTGTCCTGCATTTGGACAGACAGGACTTCTGCCTTCTCCACTGTCTTTACCCAGGTCTCCTCCCCATCACAGGCCTGTTCCTATGTGCCATACTCTCTCCAGGCCCCAGCAACACGGTTTATACCTACTTGTTTAGATTACATGCAAAGGAAAAAAAAAAAAAAGTTTTATACCTACTTGTTTAGATTACGTGCAAAGGGAAAAAAAAAAAAAACCACATTCATTTACCCCAGCTTAGAAATGGAAATACCCAATTAAGAAAGGGATACAGAACAAATGAGGCACTGGAATACCACATATGCAAAGTAATCTCAAGTATGTCCCCTCAAAGAGACCTCAGCTTTCCCACCGACTGGGAATGTGATCTTGGATAAGGAACAGCCCACTTCCTGAACTGGCTGGCTCACAGAGGAGACTTACTCCTTACTGCTACAGGCAGTAGGGGGCACATGGTTCAGCCAACACAACACTGTCATGGAAGTCAGACGCCTACTTCTTTTCAGTCTTGTCTGAACAACACTGGAAGAAGGTAGACTGCTAAAATGTCTTGCAGGATCAGGGTAGGAGACAGTTGGCATTTTTCATTACAGCAACTTACCTACATAACCCAGATACACCTCTAGTTATTAAATTCTATGTCTTACACTAGAGTAGATAGAGCTGAAAATCTCATTAGATAACACAAGAGAGTTAAGGTTACAATGGGAGGGAACACTGCTCTACTTTCCTGACTTGTGCTGAAATACTTCAGTATACCGTGTTCAACCTTAAGCTACTCCCAGAAGCCTGGTCCCCACTCTGAGTGTTTAAGAGCCATCAGCTTATGGCTGTTTTTATCAGCAACATGATTAGTAAAATGCTATGAAGAGTCTACATGCTTTAGTCTTTGCTTTCATAAGATTTTAAGTTTCTAAAAACTAAAACAAAGTCACCAACATAAGAAGTGCTATGCTTAGCCGCTCAGTCATGTCCAACTCTTTGCGACCCCATGGACTGCAGCACGCCAGGCTCCTCTGTCCGTGGGAAGAAAGTCTGATTAGTAAAGGCTATGAAACTGGTTATAGACTATTCAGCTGTAGAAATCTGTTGAATAAAACAGGAACACCTAAACACATAGAAATTTGTCATGTAAATCTGAGTTTACTCAAGAACTGACTGCAAATTTGACTCATCAAAATTAACAACTTTTATACTTCAAAACTATCAAGAAAGGACAACCCACAGAGGGGATAAAATGTTGGCAAACCATCTATCTCATTAGAAACTCATATCCAGAATATATAAAGAACTTTTACAACCTGATAAATAAAAAANAACCCCATGGACTGCAGCACGCCAGGCTCCTCTGTCCGTGGGAAGAAAGTCTGATTAGTAAAGGCTATGAAACTGGTTATAGACTATTCAGCTGTAGAAATCTGTTGAATAAAACAGGAACACCTAAACACATAGAAATTTGTCATGTAAATCTGAGTTTACTCAAGAACTGACTGCAAATTTGACTCATCAAAATTAACAACTTTTATACTTCAAAACTATCAAGAAAGGACAACCCACAGAGGGGATAAAATGTTGGCAAACCATCTATCTCATTAGAAACTCATATCCAGAATATATAAAGAACTTTTACAACCTGATAAATAAAAAAGTAACCCAAATTTTCTAATAGGCAAAGGATTTTAAGAGATATTTCTCCAAAGAAGACACACAAATGGTCAAGCACACAAAAAGCTGTTCAACGTCATTAACTATTTCAAAAAGGCTCATCAAAACCACATCGAGCTACTCCCTCCCACCCACGAGGACGACTGGAGCCAAAGGATACCTGCAAGAGGTGGCAAGGGTGTGAGGGAGCTTGAACCCTTGGACAGTGAGGCTGGGAGTGGAAAACTGCAGCCGTGTGGGAAAAGTCCCGCAGCTCCTCAGAATGTTAGACACAGTTATCACGTGACCCAGAAATTTCACTCCGAGGTATATATACATACAAGAGAAGTGAAGACACACACCCACTCAGAACCTTGTACATGAACGTTCATCATGACGTTATTCAAAACAGCCGAAAGCCAAATGCCTATCAACTGTTGAATGGATAAGGAAAATCCATAAAACGGAATTAATATTTGGCCACAAGAGGAAATGAAATTCTGATACAGGCTACAACATGGATGAACTCTGAAACATGATGCTGAGTGAAAAAAAAATCTAGTCACAGAAAACCACACACTGTATGACTTCATTTATATGAAATGTCCACAATAACAAATCTATAGAGACAGAAAGTGGTCTAGCGGTTGCCTATGGCTCAGAGGAGAGAGACTGGAGAGAACAGAGTTACTGCCATGGGTACAGAGTTTTTTTACGGGATGATAGAAATGTTCTAGAATTAACTGTAGTGACGGTTGTATAACTCTGTATACTTAAAACCAGGGAACTTATACTTTAAATGAATTCTATGGTACGTGAATTACATAATAAAACGGCTTTGAGCAGTACCATGTCTTTTGTGTCCTTGTATTCTCATAAGTAACACAGGCTCTAGCACACAGTAGGTACTAAGCAAATGTTAAAATAAAGAGGACAGAAGCACTGAGTCTTTTCACCAAAGATTTCCTTAGAGGAACTCCGCCACCACACTAAGGGACTTCTGTGAGTCAGCCTCAGCCTAGGGGAGACAGGGAGTCTGCTCCAGCTCCTACTCCCAGCCCAGCACACCCCTAAACATCAGGATGACAGTTTCTGTCTAAGGTCTCTTCTAAACCCCTAATTCTAGGATCCCTTACTGGTGAATATAGAATATCTATCTATCTATCTATCTATCTTTGAAAGCACATAAGCTATTGGTCAGGTACCACGAGAAAGAGCCCCCACCCCCACCCCTCCAGCAGTCTGGTTATAGAAGCAGAATCAGCATTCATGAAATAATCAAAGACTTCAGGGCATTTATCCCTAGACAATGGGGATAAATCAGGAAATAAAGACAGTAAGGGCTTTTGGTCAAATGCAGGGACACTCTTCCAGGGTTCCCCAAGCAGATTACTGAAAACTACTTCCCAGCTTTGTCTATATGGCATTCCCGCTCCATAACCAGAGTGAACTGCTTTCTGCACAACATTTGTTCAAAGTCACCTTATGTTACAGTTCACTGTACATATTTCTGGCTCTCCTACCATAGAACACATTCCTATAGAACACATTCCTAATGGACAAGGACAACGTTAATAATTTATGTCTCCTTGAAAACTGTTAGCACAAAGTCCTGCACACAGGAAATAGATAATTTGTTTGTGTTAAATTTAAGTATCAACTTCACAAAAACATTATTAATACCTATTTTCCAAAGCCAAACAGGGAGTCACGTTTACATGCCTGTAGCAGCTAAGCAGCCAACAGGCCTAAAAGCAGGATCCTTGACAGCTAACACGACCTTCACATGAGCAGCAGGAGGCCACCTGGTCCACGCCCACCTTTCTTTCCAAAAGCCCCACCTGCTTCCTCCTCATCATTGAGTACCCCCTAAGCCCTCACAGTCCTCCCTGGCTCCCCAGCAGCTGGGCCCTCCAGTCAGGCCCCTCTATTCCCCAGCCTACAGCTCTGGCCAGACTAAGTACCTCGTCACAGTTTCCCAGGCCCTGCCCTGGGCCTTCCTCCAGGCCTTTTGCACACTTATGCATGTCTGTGATTTATGGCTCATCTATACTAAACTGTGAACNAAAGGGGAGAGAGACATTTCATTTTCCCAAGTATAAACTGAAGCTGAATGCACTTTTCCAGCTATTCATGCTGCTCTCCCTGTCTCTTATACACATCTCTTTTGCACACTTATGCATGTCTGTGATTTATGGCTCATCTATACTAAACTGTGAACTCCGTGAAAGTAGTATTTGTTTAACTCACTATGGTGTTGTGCGGGTAAATGCCCAACAACCTATTCTCTAAACCATTTTTGTGTTATTTATATGCACGTACATTTATTATAAAATTTACTGATACAAAGTTGTATAACATATAATAGCAATAAAATACATATTAATAAATATGTGGTAATAAGTAATAGAGCACAAAATACATAATAGTAATATATGTATAGTAAGAAGTGGTGGTGTAGTCACTAAGTCGTGTCCGGCTCTTGTGGCCCCATGGACTATAGCCCACCAGGCTCCTCTGTCCATGAGATTCTCCAGGCAAGAATACTGGAGTGGGTTGTCATCTCCTTCTCCAAGGGATCTTCCTGACCCAGGGGTTGAACCCAGGTCTCCCACATTGCAGGCAGACTCTCCTGACTGAGCCACCAGGGAAGCCCATAGTAATAAGTAATAGAGTATAAAATACATAATGTTCTTTAGTCCATATAGTCAACTGATTCTCAAAGTTTTTGGTTGGTTGTTTAATTCATATCTATGGCCAATCCACAGAAAGGCCCTTATGGTAGAAAGCGAAAAGGAACTAAACAGCCTCTTGATGAAAGTGAAAGAGGAGAGTGAAAAAGCTGGCTTAAAACGCAACATTCAGAAAACAAAGATCATGGCATCCAGTCCCATCACTTCATGGTAGATGGGGAAACAAGGGTAACAGTGACAGACTTTATTTTATTGGGCTCCAAAATCACTGCAGATGGTGATTGCAGCCATGAAATTAAAAGACACTTGCTCCTTGGAAGAAAAGCCTACCCAGCATATTAAAAAGCAGAAATATTACCGACAAAGGTCCATTTAGTCAAAGCTATGGTTTTTCCAATAATCATGTACGGATGTGAGAGTTGGACCATAAAGAAAGCTGAGCGCTGAAGAACTGATGCTTCTGAACTATGGTGTTGAAGAAGACTCTTGAGAGTCCCTTAGACTGCAATGAGATAAGCCAGTCAATCATAAAGGAAATCAGTCTTGAATATTCATTGGAAGACCTGATGCTGAAGTTCCAGTACTTTGGCCACCTGATGCAAAGAACTGACTCATTGGAAAAGACCCTGATGGTAGGAAAGATTGAAGCCAGGAGAAGGGGTCGACAGAGATAAGATGGTTGGAAGGTATCACCGATTCAAAGGCCAAGAGTTTGAGCAGGCTCCACGAGTTGGTGATAGACAGGGAAGCCTGGCATGCAGCAGCCCATGGGGTTGCAAAGAGTCGGACACAACTGAGTGACTGAACTGAACTGAAGTGAACTGATGGCCAATCCATAGATTCAACTGATAAATAAGTGAATGTTGGTTATCATCATTTACCTTAAGGAGTAAAACAAAACGGGACAAGGAAGATATATATCAGGACTCCCCTGGCAGTCCTGTGGTGAAGACTTCATGCTTCCTCTGCAGAGGGGCAATTTCGCCCTGGTTGGGAAACTAGGCTCCTATATGCTGTACTTGATAGCAAAAAAAAAAACCTGTATCAAACATGACATAAGCAACTTCTCTCTGAACTGGACCCTAGCTTTTCAAATACTAAAAGAATTATTTCCTCAATTTTTTGTGCTATTCACAATATACTGGATATGGACACAAAACATTTTTAAGTTTAAAAATGCAAAATGTTAACATTTTTCCATCGCTTTCTTAGACAATGAACAAAACAACAAATCAAGCCCCAATGTGTAGAGTCTGTTGGTTTCTATGGTATAAATACACCCACCATGGCCAATTTCAAGCTCTGGACTTGACATCTCTCAATACAGAGCTGGGAGGAGATGTACCATAGTTCGTAATTACACCATATGTGGGCAAGAGTCCTGAGAGCATAGTTCACGCTAAAATAATGAGGAAGGAATAAACTTTGAGAATATATTACCCTTGTTTCCAATACAATTTATTTAACTATAAGCTTATAAACTTAATTTTTAACAACAGCTGAATTTAACAACCAACTTGCAAAATTTCTGAAAATTTAACCACAAGGTATGAGCAAGCTCTGGCAGGCCATGGTTCACTCCTACACTCCCAGTGTTTAGTACACAAAAGATGCTCATGCCTGTCTGTGGAAACAAAGTATAATCCTGCAGTGACTTCACCCCTAAGACTCCAGAGAGAATCAAGACTTTCCTATGACAATGCTTTCCCAGAGCTGGGAATTTTGAAAGCCAGATAGACCAGCACAATCTTCCCTCTAACACACTTTCACAAAGGGCAGGGGGCGGATCTTTTAATCCTTACTATAAGAGTTCGATCCCTGGGTCAGGAAGATCCCATGGAGAAGGGAATGGCAACCCACTCCAATATTCTTGCCTAGAGAACTCGACGGACAGAGGAGACTCGTGGGCTGCAGTCCATGGAGTCACAAAGGGTCAGACATGACTGAGTGAGTAACACTTTTTCACATAAGCTCAAATCTATGACACCTTTTTTGATACATTTATTCTCCCTGAGGTATTTCTCTCAGAACACACTCAGCAGTGGGAGGCTAATTTTAAACCCCTCAGTCTGATCTGGTTTAGCATCCTGGGTGGCATTGTTCACAGGGCATTCCTTAAAGCTCTCTTAAAGTTCTGGCTCTCACACTGGAAAAAACAGAACCAAACAAGCACCCACTGATCCAGGTTCCTGGAGCTCAGTTTGGTCCTTTCCCTCCCTCTCAACTGTCTCTGCTCTGCATGTCTCTGCCCGGTTCCCTATGGGTCCTGCCCAGCTGCCTTCCCAAGAGTGGGTTTGGCCCCCCATGCTCCCCGCTTATGACCACTGCCTGTCACTAAGGACTCCTTGGTCTCCATCAGACCTCACCCTCACCTGAACCCTCCTCTCTACTGACCAGCTTCGTGACAAAGCCTGAAGAACTGTTCCTCCAAAGATGCAGCAGACAGACTCCAGCCCCACTGGCCAGCAGCTGGTGGGCCTTTACCTTCCACAGACTGTACTGTGAATAAAAGGGGAGAGAGACATTTCATTTTCCCAAGTATAAACTGAAGCTGAATGCACTTTTCCAGCTATTCATGCTGCTCTCCTCCCCAGAAAGCGGCACAGTTCCCCCCACCCTCTCCCTTGTCCCAAGTCTCCTGGGTCTGCATCTCTCCCGTTTCTGGTCACTTTGCCCTCATCACCCTGCAGTGAAAATTATTCCAGACTGACTGCCCACAGGGCCCTGGCCTTCAGCCCAACAAAAGCTCCTTATGCCACTCTTTTCTGAAATTATATCAACATAAGGTTACAAAAACAAAAAAACTAAACCCTCATCTTAGTGTCAAAGTTTGATAATAAGAGCTCCTTCTCATGGCCACATCTCTGATGCCTTGTTTTTGTCCCTCTCTCTACACCTGGACTCAGGATTTCCCCTGCTCCTCCCTGCTGCCTGCTTCCTTCACTGACTCACAGCTTCCAGGGGGACTGAGGAAGGAAAGGAACTAACACTCACTGACCATCTGCTGCCAGCCAGGCGAGAGCACGTTTGGCACTCAGTGTGTATTATTCATCCAATCCTACTGAGGGCTCTACTAGGGAGCTGACGGTCTGAGACCTAGAGCGGCGAAGACACAGGTCCAGGACTCCACAGTCACTAAAGGCAGAGCTGGAATGGGAACCCAGGTCGGCAGAGGGAGAAGGACGCAGCAAATGGGACCAAAAGTAAGTAATAAAATCTCATTAACAAACAGATTAGGGAACAGATGCAAAGGAGCCGCCAGCACTGCTCTTACCACATCTCTGTAAGTCTGAAACTACATCACGTTATCCAAGAACTACACTTCTCCTGTGCCCCCACACACAGGCGGGCACACCGACCCAGTGAGGCCCCTGGAGGCCCAGGCAGCTCAGGTGTGCAGCACAGAGACTTCACGTGGAGGCGTTGGAGCACCTCAGTGCTGCCAGCCGAGGGCTCGCTGTCTCTGGAGTTTTGCTCCAGAATCAAGCCATACTTTTGGCGCATGGAAAAAGTGAAGTTGCTTAGTTGCATCCGACTCTTTGTGACCCCATGGATTGTAACTTGTCAGGCTCGTCTGACCATGGGATTCTCCAGGCAAGAATGCTGGAGTGGGTTGCCATTTCCTTCTCCAGGGGATCTTCCCGATCCACGGAACCTGCATCACAGGCAGATGCTTTACCATGCTGAGCCACCAGGGCTCACGGAAAGTAAGATCGATCAGTTTACCGGAAGAGGGGCTGGGAAGACACAAAACCTGACACTACTGTGCTCCCTGGGTCTCTCCCCTCTCCTTATCTCCTCCATCTAATCAGTGTCTCCTTTCCAAAATGTCTCTGGCATCAAGTCCCTGCCTTACTCCATCGCCAACATCCTGTTCTAGTTGGTCATTCACACCCGAATTATTACCATGACCTGTGGGACAAATCCAACCTACAAGTGAAGGACTTTTACATTTTTTTAATGGGTGGAGAAAAAAATCGACAAATAACTATTTTGTGACATGTGAACTCAAACTTGGGGGGGTGGGGCATAAAAGCTTTACTGGCACACAGCCACGCCCATTCATCTACCAATTATCCGCTTTCCTACCTGTAATAGCAGCCACGTGGTTGCATCAGCTATCATATGGCCCACTGACACAGAAAATATTTACTTTCTGGCCCTTACAGAGAAAAACCTGCCAACTTCTCCAACAGCTGGTCTTGCCCAACTTCCATCTTCCCCGACTCCACCAGATCAGTCAACACAAAACAACTCCTGTGCTGTTCCTCTGGGTCCACAAGCCTCTGATGAACTAACTTGATTATAAATGCCAGTGTTTCCTGGCATTCATCAGACCAGGTGAACAAACTTGCTTTGAGTAAGAAAAGCCCACAGTGTCATGCCTTTTTGCTCATGCTGTCCTCTGCCTTTCAGAAAACTCTTCTTTGTCATACTGAGTGAAGTCAGATGCAGGAAGACAAATATCATATGATATTGCTTATATGTGGAATCTAAAACTCCAGGTACAAATGAACTTATTCACAAAAAAGAAACAGAGTTAAAGATGTAGAAAACAATCTTATGGTTACCAGGGGGAAGGGATGGAGGGATAAATGGGAGAGCAGGATTGACATACACACACTAATATATATAAAATAGGTAACTAAATAAGGACTTACTATGTATAGCACAGGAAATGCTACTCAGTACTCTGCAATGGCCTAATGGGAAAACAATCTAAAATAAAAAAGTGGATATATGTATGTGTATAACTGACTCACTTTGCTGTACTGCAGAAACTAACACAATGTCGTCAGTCAATGATATGCCAACAAAATTTTTTTTTAAAAAGGAACAAACAAAAGAAAATTCTTATTGCCTTCCAAGGCACACTCACCGTTAACTTGCCTTTTAAGATCCTGGGAAAGAGCGTTTCCCAGTTTCCTCTCCTCTGCTCCCCAGCACCCTATACTTACCCTCATCACAGTTCCCACCACACTACACTGCAAGCATCTATTTGTGTGTCTGTCTCCACAGCTACAGAAAGATTCCAGAGGACGAGGAACATGTCTCACTCATCTCCCAACACCCAAACCAAATGGGGCTCCGAGGCCCATACACCCTGAGCTCAGCTCCGACCCTGCCAGGCTGGCCTCCTCACTGCCGAGCCCCTGGTGCACCATGCTCACTCTCGCTCCAGGCACCCCTGCACCTCACCGGGGCTGAGACGCAGCCCACACAGGCCCACGCGTCAGCAGACCAGGGTCCAAATGCCAGCCTCCTCTCACTTGTGTGCCCTTGGCCGAGACACCTGGGTGTTCGTCTTCATCTGCGGAGCAGGAACGAGAGCAGCATCCGGAATGCAGGGCTGAGGAGGCGTGAGAGTGTCTGCACCAGCGCTGCGTGAGCAAGAGCTCAACGGCAAGGGCCTGCGTTCGTCCTCCCCAAAGGATGGGGCGCCTGCCCGTGCCCTCTGGCATCTCACTGCCGTTCTTCTCCCTTCACCCAGCCGTCCCTTCTGAAGCAGGGACGTCAAATACCCCTGGGACTTGGGCCCTGCCTAGTACCCACTGCAGGACAACATGCAGAGAAGGGGCCCAGGAGATGACAAAGTCATGAACAAATTACTCCAGGAAGTCCAAAGGGGTGCTAACAGGGAAAGCAAGGCAGAGCCGAGGATGCAGCAGGGGGCACTGAGACTCAGAATGCGATGGGCTGCGTGGGTGCCTCACAGCTAAGTGTGGGGCCAGCCAGCGTCACCCGAGACGGCCCCCTCAGTCAGCCGCAGCACCAGCGCCACGCGTGGCGTTCACTGCGGCTTACCAGGTGTCGGCAGGATTCTCATTGCTCACAACCACACCAAGCACAGATGACTGTTATGTCATCGCACAGATGGAGACACTGAGGCCCATGGGGGTGAAAAACACATGCAAGGCCACATACCCTAGTACATGATGCCCAAGAAGTTCCGGAATTCACGCTCCTTACCGCTATACATTTTGGCGGCTGGGCGGGGGGGTGTCTGGGAGACACAGAGAAAGAGGGTGTGTGTGTGATAAGAGGAGGGGTGTGTGTCTCTGAGACGGTGTGTGTGTGAGTGTGAATGAGAGAGAGAGTGTGTGGCGCAGAGAGGATGTGTGAGAGAGGGGAGGTATGTGTGTGTGCGAGAGTAGGTATGAGTGTGAGAGATTGTGTGTGAGAGAGGGTGTATATAAGAGAGAAAGGGGTGTGTGTGCAAGAGTCTGTGTGAGAGAAAAGGTATGTGTGTGAGAGACAGTATGTGTGTGAGAGTGTGTGTGTGAGAGACTGTGTGTGAGAGGGTGTAATGAGACAGAAAGGGTGTGTATGTGAGACAGAAAGTGTGTAAGAGAAAGGGGTGTGTGTGTGTGCGAGAGTGTGTGTGTGAGAGTTTGTGTGAGACAGAAGGTATGTGTGTGAGAGATTGTGTGTGAGAGAGGGTGTATATGAGAGAAAAGGGGTGTGTGTATGAGAGTGTGTATGTGTGTATGGAGAGAGAAGGTATGTGTGTGAGGTATAGTGTGTGTGAGAGTGTGAGAGAGGGTGTATATGACAGAAAAAGGGGTGTGTGTGTGTATAAGAGAGAATGTGTATCTGTGTGTGTGAGAGAGAAGATATGTGTGTGCAAGTGTGTGTGCAAGAGTGTGCGAGAGAGTGTATGTGGAGAAAGAAGGTATGTGTGTGAGAGGGTGTCTTTGTGAGAGAGAGAGGATGTGTCAAGTTCACCAGGGAACCTTTCTGAGGACTGTAGCCGGAGGGACAGCCTCTCCAATAGCTCAGAGGGCCTGCTCCAAAGGAGAAAGGAAGGAGCCAGGATATATATGGACTTTTTTGCTGAGAAAAACGTGTAGTCAAGCATAAAAAGATTACTACTACTCACAAAGAACAGACATCTCAAGTTAATGATTTTAGTGCTTTTCTATGTACAAGAAGATGCAGGAATGTGGGCTCAATGAAATTCTCCCTCAGTATCCAAGCTATCTTCACTATCCAGGGGCCGGCATGCCCAAAGCGCAGAATGCTTGTTTTTCTCCACTGTGAATTCCTCTCAGGCTGCACTGTCAGGGGGCAACCGCAGTGACTAATGCCTTGATCCTTGTAGAACTGGAATGGTGGCAACATTTTTTCCTTTACAGAGACATGGAATCCAGGAAAATGTCACTCCTTTCTTTTCCTCTTCCTTTGGATTTCTTTCTCACGTAAGATTATTCAGGCAATCCCTGAAACCTAGGCGTAATGAAGCAGAGCTAGATATGAAGCACAGGCACGAACCAAAAAACAGAGACTCAGTCCCACATTCTGGGTTTTAATCTAATCTGGCACCACCCTTCACCAGCTAAGAGATCTCAGGCAAGCCACCTAACCTCACTGAGCCTCATGGTTCCTAACCAGTTAGTTAGGTGGGCATCACATATGAAAGACTCTTTTGTAAGGCCTAAAGGAGGTCTTGTCATGCAGTGTACTGATAAAGCACACTCCTGATAAATTAGTTCCCTTCCCACCTTTCCCATACCTCAACACAAGCAAGGTTTTAAGCCAAACCCCTTACCCTCCTTTATGTCCTACCAGGGAATAACCTCTACCCTACCCTGGGTTTTTCTGCCTGGTTGGTACCTATGCCCACGCGTCTGGGCTTCATAAAAGCCTGCAGAAGCAGCCTGGAAACAAGCACAAGGAAAGCAACTTTGTATCCAGAGCAAGGGAGGTAGCAACAGGTGCAGACGGTCCAGATGGCCCCGGGGTGCAGGGGTGCAAATGAATACTGCGTGGGGAGGGGCTGGCCGGCCAGGCGCTGCCAGGACACGCCCTGACCACAGGACAGCGCCTGGAGGCCTGCAGGGGCTGGGCCCAGGACTGTGTACAGCTCTGAGGCTGCACCTATGTGGGGCATGGAGAGGGCAAGGCAGGTAAAAATGACGGGAAGCCACTTCCACCAAGAGTGGAAGAGGAGACTCATCAGGAGAAGCTGTATACAGAAAAGCAAAATTCCGAATTCCTCAAGAAGGAATTCTGCTGCAAAACTCCTATCCTATGGAGAATTCAAGAAATACAGACACACACAATTATACTTTGGAGGTCACTCCACATTTTCATACACCAACTTTGCTTGAAGCAAGGATATCTTTAAGCTAATGAACTCTTCTCTGAGGTCACTGGTCCTGGACACAGGGAATTTCATTAGCAACATGTGAAAGGGTCCTAAATGTTATTAGCAAATGGAGCCAACTCAAGCAACACACCAGGGAGCAAAGGGGAAGATGCTTAACCATTTCCAGGAGACGCAACAATTTCTATCTGATACATCTGATCATAGTGATCCAAAGGTCTTATTAAATAAAAGATTAAACATAAGCAAAACCCATGTCTCACTGAGCATATCCAGAAAGAAGTCCTAACAGGCCTTTTCCATGATAGATCAGCTTCCAAATACAGCATTTGACAAAGAGATACTCAAGGAAGGAGGAGTGGGAGAGCTGCCAGGTACCAGTACAAGGTGACCATGGAGTTCCAAGGTTGGATAAAGTGGCCTGATCTAATTCCCAAAGCATCGGTTAAGCGCCTCTTGCTCAGGCTTGCTCCCACCCATCAGAGCACCAGGGAAATGGTAGCCTGGAGCCTGGTACCTCCAAGGCCACAAATGGCAGTGGCATTGAGCTGAAGGGCAGCCGGCAGGAAGAGGAGGTGGGCCCAGCCTTTCCTGCAACTAAGCTGCCTAGCTGGACCTCAGAGAGCAGCAGCAAAGAGATCCCCTGTTTGCAAATATACAAACTTTACTCAAACAATAGCCAAGGGGGTAAACTCTAGAAATTCTCAATCTTACCTGCACAAAATTAACAAAACCAAATGGAGAAAAAAATACTTTGCCTGATAATATATATTTTCTTACCACTCCTTGTTCAGGGCTCTCTGGCCAGTGGAGTCACGAATCACAACACGTTACAGTTTTCTGCATCTGCGCCTACTCTCCCCCCCCCCACCCACACCCCCGCCCCAGGCTGCCTGCAGGCAAACAGCATCTTACTGTCCAGCACTCACCTTACATACAGTAGTTGCTCCATAAACACATGCTAAGAAGAAGCCCCAGCATGAAGTCAAAGCTCTCAGATTCTGGGCCCTCTGTCCCCAGGCTCCCTGAGGGTGGTCCATGCGGCAGCATCTCTGGGTCCTGCTCAACCCACAGAGGCACACCGAGTCCAGTGAGCCCTGGAGGCCCAGCCATGCTGCCATCTCACCAATCTCTCTCCCCTGCCTTTACTGTCCTTTTCTTCCTTGCTTCCTCTTCTGTTTGCTCCCTCCACACATCACCTCACAGCAAGGTGATTAAATGCACAGGATCTGCAGTCATCCGGCCTCTGCAGAGTATCTACGGTTCTGGACCTCAGCCTCTCTGGAAGTTTCCCGAATGGGAAGCAGGAGACTAGAAGTGGTGTGTGCTCACAGGTCTGGCCCACAGTAAGACTCACTGAGTGAGAGCTGAGCCGATATAATTGCCTATGGTATCCACTTATCTAAAGGTGTTTAAAATGCCAAAGGCAGAAGGTTGTTTTTTTCCCTACATACGCAAGTCTGGTTTTGAGAAGAGCCTCTCTGCTTTGGAAACAAACTGAAACAGGTCCATGTCACGAGTTCAAATACTTCCTATTCGTTTTTCATACGGAAACAAATGACTCTGACCAGGCATGACCAAACTGGGTAAAGGGTTCTGTTCCAAACAGTGGTTAGGATCCCACACTAGTTCGTTTAAAAACAGAATAAAATAAAAATCATCCATAAAGTAGTTGAGCTAGGACAGTGATAGGGTTTGCACGAGCTCTTGGTTTTAGTGATCAGAAACCCACGCTAGGCAAAAAGTATAGGAGGGAAGGGGACAGGTTTCCTGAGCTTTTCTGGGAGCAGACTTTAATCAACACTCTTTCCAGATCCCACGGCCCAGCCCGAGGTCCCTGAAGACCCTACACTGTGCTAAGTGTACCTTCTGGGGGACCCACAGGTGTTCCCCTCTGGATGCTTCAGAGTCATCTCCTCCAACTCTGCCCATTTTGACGGAATACGTCAGTTTAACCTAAATGCACCTTTCATAGACCACTTCAAGCAGATAATGCAAAAGTGAAGAGAAGGACAACATGAAACAGCGCAGGGATGGTTGGAAGAGGGAAAGGGTGGCCACCAGACGGAGGTAAGTCCACCCCAGTCAGTCACCTTTGACTGGTCTGTAACACCACAACTCTGGACCTGAATGCCTGAGTCTGAAGCTGAGCCCACTGTTCCCACCGGGGCCATCACTGAGCTCTCCGCCTCAGGGTCCTCATGCAAGAGACAGGGGCGCCATGAGGACTGAGTGTGCAGCCTCCACCAAGCAGCCACTCACAACAGGCCCAGCACACAGCCACTCTCCTCCATGCACTCTTGCAGAGACCGCCATCGAGGCACTGCTTACCCACTTCTCCTCCTCTCTCACTCACAAACCCCAACAACGCAATCACAAGGCAGCTGGAGGGGGTGAAGTGAGGGAAGGCAGGGAGGGGTGCCGCTGGGACCTGCATAAGTGGGCATTTTGTAGGCCAGGACAGCCTGCGGAGGCGTGTTGTCATAACCCAGGGGGTGATGGGCTGGAGAAGTATCGTCCACCCTGGTCCTGCCTCTGGGCTGCTCCGCCCCTGTCTTCAAGCTCCAATGCTGACGTAACAGTAACAGAAAAGAGGCAGGGGAAAAGACAGGATGAAGCCAGACCAACCAAAGTTTCACACTGCCTTTTGTGTAGTTAGGTGTTTCAAGATAGTAAAGAAAAATCAATAAAAGCTACTAGTCAACCGCCTGACAGAATGCTGCTCCCCTCCTTCCAGAGTCCACCAGACCAGATCCTTCCCTAGATACACAGTTAAACAGACCTCTGTAGACCGGCCTAACGCAAGAAGACCCTCTCCTGGCCTTCAGCCAAACACACACACACACACACACACACAGACACACACACACACACACACACACGTACGTCTGCTCTTTCCTCCTGCCCACAAACAGTGAGGAGGTACCTCTAAAGACTGACCACTTAGCAGATGCTCCCATGCTCCTACCTTTCCTCTTCCACCTTCCTCCAGAGTTCAAACCAACAATCCTACTTCTCCTTTCTTTAATCTGATTATTACCACTTTACTCTTTTTTTTTTTTCAATTGTGGCGATTTTTTCTTCTCTGTGAAGACTGACACTGACAAAAAGTGAATGAACTGCAGAGTTTTTAGGGCAATAGTTTCCCTGTCCTCCCTCCCGTTTCTTGATTCTCATAATAAGCCTTAACACCAGAAGACAGCTAAAGCCCACACCAAGAAAACAGCAAGTCACGTGCAGCTGAGCCCCAGAGGGAAGCGATGTTGTTCTGTCCTCTCTACCACCCACTCCACTCCACAGGATCAGAGCTGAATTTTGAAAAGTGGAACCAAAGGTGACAGAAGGGTGCATGGAGGCAAAGGAAAGCCCAAAGAGAGTTTAGGTAAATTTCTGAACAATATCCCCACCACTCCCAGTGTACCACATTATTTGTAGAAGTTAGAAACCAAAAAGGAATCAGATTTTCAACTCTGCCACCTAAAGTAGAAACTGAGAGTCTTATTTACTGCACAGATTTTAGCCCAAGTGCCAGGCCTCCAAGTTTACAATTTCAACCTGCAGCTTAAGTTTAAAGGCCTAGGTACTAAAGGAGTTACCTGGGTTAGAATATCACATATTTCTCTCATCCACAAACCATTTCAATTGTCTCCCTCTCTATGTTCCCCATCTGGCCTCATAAAACATTTCACACTCTCCAAACACAGATATTTTTTCAACTTTTATTTTTTCCTAAAGTAATGACCTGGCTAAAGAATGCTTCTGGCCCAGGAATAGTCCAGAATCTTTTCCACTACTCTACTTCAATGAAAAATGAAACCCTGGACAAGCACAGCCAATCAGAGCCAGGCAAGCAGTGGCAACAGGTGTCAGGGACTCTGCTGTCTGCTCCTCGTCTCCACGAACAACCAGGGAGGTGAGAAGCACACACTTCAGAACCTGCCCAGCTTTGAGGCCTGACCTGCCTTGTCACTGCCTTGACCTGCATCTCACCAAACCCTAGTTCATCATCTGTAAAACCAGGGAAAATAACATGTCCTACCTTGTAGACTGTCATGGGGAACAAATGAGGTAATGTACCTGAAGCGCCTGGCACACACAAGCCCCCACACATAAGCACCCAGCAAATGTCAACTATTCTCAGCTCTCTAGTAATCTGAAAAGCATAATGGTTTGGTATCTTTAAGTTTTCCAGGTTTCAAAAAAAGAGGGGTTTTTCCCTTATGAAAGTATTAGTGAAATTCCATATGAAGGAAAAATCGAAGTCCAACTTAGCCGTCAACTCACAACTTAGAACAAATCATATCCCCCCCCATTTCTTTATCCATAAAGTGGGAAATAATACACTGCACTAAACCTGAGGACCTCAGACAAAAAAGAATCAAGTGAGATAACAGGCGATAAAAAAGCTTTCACTTCCTCAAAGAAAAGCAGTAAGGAAATCCAGTATGATTATTACTGAAACGGTCACATCCAGTATAACGGGACATACATAACCCACTGATGTTACTCAGGCTTTCAAGAACATTAGGTCTGATAGCCTTTTAATCTGGTCATAATGAGCCTGGTACAGTAAGAGGGGGTACATGGCTGCTCCCCGCAAAGCCCAGTTCAGAGGTACAGCCCATCAAATCTAAGAGTGCGCCCTGTTTGCTGGTTAGGTGTCATCCACCCAGGCCCTTTCTTAGATGCCAGTGCCAGGAGAAACTAAGAAAGGCTTATGGTTCCACCTGGACAAGTTAAACCAACAGCAACCAAAATCCTTACCCATGGGAATTTTCAACAGACTCAAGAAAGGGTTCACTCTGACCCTTTATTCTCCTGTGCTGAGCGAGTAAGATCTCGTCTACGGTGCATACCATCCTTTCTGGAAAAAAAAAAAGCACATGTGAGCTGGAAGGAAGAGCTCAATTGTTTCTTGTTTGATATTTACTTCTAGGTTCAGAGGTCTGAGTTTCATTTTTAACTGATCATAAAAATTTTGGTGTGAGAGCTAGAGGTTGAGATGGGAAGAAGAGTGGGGGGATTGGAGGGTTGGTCTTAACTTAAACAGGGAGCATGCAAACAAAACTGTATCCAATTTCATCATCCACAGGTCTCCCAAACCCAAACAGGAATTACTTATGGTTATTAAACATTTAATATGTGCCAGATATACTTGCACGGAATATTTGGAACACATTACTCTAGAGCCCATTTTCTGCCCCACACCTAGAAACACCATGATCACCTGAACCATACCAGGTGTGGGGAGGGGAACCTCGCAATCTAGATATTTCAAAGGCTAGCATCGTGAACACAAAAAGGCAGCTTGGCTAGGAAACCAGGTCTAAGTTTCTATAGATTCTCTGCAAGAGGACCATCTAAACCCTGTCTTCCCTGTAATTCTGGAATTAAGCCATGGTGTTTAGTATCCTATCCAAAAAGTAAAAACAATTTAAAATCCTGGAGCACAAGGAGAATTCACTCTAGGGCCACAGCAACCTGAGCCAAGTTTCTGACCAAGTCCACTTGACAATGAAGTAAGACATGTATACAAGCCTCTGGAGGGCCCTTTACAGAGGTGCTCAGAGAAGAGCCAGCACCGAGAGCTGCCGTCTGCGTGGCCAGGTAAGGAGGGCAGGGCCTCCCCGCCGGCCCAGCACAGACGCGGAAGGTCCTGCTCACTGCAAAACCCATCGCACCTCACCCGCACCCCCGGGGTACGATCCAAACGGCTGTCTCCCGAGCAGACTGTCAGATGGGACTCGCCAAATTTAAACGCGCCATCTCCCCATCCACGTCCCAGAAAATGAGAAGGTGTAAGCCTCGAGGAAAACACCGCTCACAACTGGCTTGCATTTCTCAGCACTAAGCACTGATGTCACCGTAACCGATGCCTGCGGTAAACAGCCGCCACCTTAGAGCTCACGGGCTGTGTGCGGGGCTGCAGACGCCTTCCTTCAAGCGAGTCTGTGGGGAGTCGGGAGACCAGGGCGGCCCGTGAGCCTNTTGTTTTTTTGGCTCTGTTGAATAAGGCTATTATAAACATTTGTGTATAGAGTTTTGTAAGAACATAAGTTTTCATTTCTCTGGGAAGTATGCCAGGAGTGTATTTGGTACATCATATGGTTGTTGCATAGTTAATTTTTTCTCTTTAGGAAAGTGCAAGACTCTTTGACAGTGACTGAGTAGTATTACATGTGAGTAAGCAGAGTATGAGTGATTCAGTTTCTCCACACTATTTTTTATTTTAGCCATCATGATGTATGTTTAATGCTATCTCATTGTAGTTTCAATTTGCATTTCCCTAATGGCTAATGATGAATGTCTTTTCGTGTTCATCTGTATATCCTCTTTAGTGAAATTTCTGTTTCTTATCTTTTGACAATTGGATTTTTGGTTCTAGTATTCTAATTAGATTGTTTTTTTTTAATTGTTGTTGAGTTTTGAGTGGTTTTTAGATATTATTCCTTCATCAGATAAATGGTTTGTAAATTTTTTCTTCTAGTCTGTAGATTATTTCATCCCCTTAAAAGGATCTTTTGGAGTATAAAAGTTTTTAATTTTGATAAAGCCCAGTTTGTCAGTTTTCCTTTTACGTGTCTTGCTTTTGATGTCAGATCCAAGAACTCTGTATAGTCCTATATCCTGACAGTTTCTCCTATGTGTTTTCCTAAAAGGTTGATATTTTACATTTAAATCTGTTATCTGTGTTGTTAGCTTTCGTGTTAGGTGTACTTAGGTAAAGGTTCATTTGTTTGTCTGTGGATGTCTAATTGCTTCAGCACTATCTGTTGAAATTCCGCCATTGAATTTCTTTTGCATCTCTGTTGCAACTCAGCTGGGATATTTTTGTGGGTCTAATTCTGGATTCTCTTCCATTCTATTGATTTTTATGTCTGTCCTTTTGGTAGTACCTCCTCGCGCAGCAGTGTAAATATTGAAATTGAGTGGACAAATTCCTCCCACTTTATCTTTGTTTTTCAAGATTATTTTCCCCCCACTATTCTGGTTCCTTTGCTTTTCAATATAAATTTTAGAATTATCTTGCTATATATGCAAACAATCTTGCTGAGATTCTGGTAGGAATTTTGTTAAATCTGTGTATCAATGTGGGGAGAATTGACCCCACTGTGAACACAGTATGTTTCTGAATTTATTTAGATCTTTTTTTTCTCTCATTATCACTTGATTGTTGTCAGCATCCAAGTCTTGTACATGTTTTGTTTGATTTCCATCTAAAAATATTTCAAGGTTTTTTGAATGATTGTAAATAATATTACATTTTTAATTTCCTTGTCTACATGTTTATTCCTATGGTGGTGGTGTTTTAGTTGCTAAGTCATGTCCAACTCTAGCAACTCCCTGGATGGTTACCTGCCAGGCTCCTTTACCATGGGATTTCCCAGGCAAGAATACTGGAGTGGGTTGCTGTTTCTTTCTCCAGGGGATCTTCCCACCCAGGGATCAAATCCACATCTGTCAAACACATTTCAGGTGGATTCTTTACTGCTGAGCCACTAGGGAAGCCCATGTTTTTTGCCAGTATACAGAAATAAAAAATACAGTGGCTTTTTAATTTTTTAAATAATAGCTTTAATGAGGTATAATTCACATACCATAACATTTCTTCTTCTTTTTTAATAAGATTTATTTTTATTTGGAGGATAATTGTGTTACCATGTTATGTTGGTTTCTGCCAAATATCAACATGAATTAGCCATAGGTATACCTATGTCGCCTCCCTCTTGAACCTCCCCCACAATTTTAACCACTTTTAAGTTTATATTTCAGTGGATTACAGCACAGCCATCAGCACATTCTTCTCCAAAAGAACTTCATCTTTCCAAACTGAAAGTCTGTAGCCGTTAAACATTAATAACATTATTAACTTTCCATTCCCCCAGTCTGGAGTTTTGTGTGTGTGTGTTTTAATTTAGGCTTGATTTTATTAACAGAAGACAATGTCAATGGGCAAATTAGATTTTGACTCAAGAATAATTTAAGTTGCTTAGCTAAAAATTGATTTTTATATATTCAATTCAAAAATGGATGGTGAATGACAATTCTGCATATTTCTGTTATTGTTATTAGTGCTATTTTTTGTGGTTTAGTTGCTCAGTTGTGTCTGACTCTTTGTGACCCCTTGGAATGCAGCCTGCCAGGCTCCTCTCTCCATGGGATTCTCCCGGCAAGAATACTGGGGTGGGTTGCTATTTCCTTCTCCAGGGGATCTTCCCAACCCAGGGTTTGATTTTGTGTCTCCTGCATTGGCAGGCAAATTCTTTAGCACTGAGCCACCTGGGAAGCCTCATTATTACTATTATTATAATACTAATATGATGCTGCTCTTAGCATTATTACTAGAACTATTACTGTTCCTTTTGCTATTACTGACATCGTTACCATCATCCGTTCTTCTCTGGCTATCTGCCTTAGCCTTCTTCCTGATCTCCCTGCTTCTACTCCTGCCCCTTAATCTTTCATTCTGATGTCTGTTTTTGATTATCCAGCTAGATTAACTGGACCTTGGATACTTTTTTAGTGACTACAAATTTAAACTCATTAAGTGTATCAGAAGTATTACTTAAAAATTATACTGAAGTATAATTCTGTCTTCTGTTTCTCTCAAAAGGATTTCTGTAACAAAGTAGAGTCACAGAAAATTAAGAAGGTGCACTATCTCACATTCGCTTTTTACGAGAGAATTGAGTTAACTAGTGCAATTGCCTGCAGTGGCTTTTATATGTCATTTCCTGTGATCTTGCAATAAGGAGCTCATGGTCTGAGCAACAGTCAGCTCCTGGTCTTGTTTTTACTGACAGTATCGTGCTTCACCATCTTTAGCTGCAAAGAAAATAGTCAGTCTGATTTCGGTATTGACCATCTGGTGATGTCCATGTGTAGAGTCATCTCCTGTGTTGTTGGAAGAGGGTGTTTGCTATGAC
>SJYV01026952.1:0-12856 GCA_006410875.1 Neotragus pygmaeus | reverse complement strand
GGCTGTGTGACGCAGTTGGCCTTCACTGAGGTTTGGGCTGTGTGCTGCGGTGGCCCTTCACTGAGGTACGGGCTGTGTGCCACAGTTGCCCTGCTCGATGTCCGGGCTGTGTGCCTCGGTCACACTGTGCCAAGTCTGATCTGTGTGCCGTGGTCTTCCTGTGCCAAAGTCCGGGCTGTGTGCCACGGTCGCCCAGTGTCGAGGTCCGGGGTATGTGCCGCGGTCGCCCTGCACTGAGGTCCAGGCTGTGTTCCAGAGTTGCCCTGTGCCAAAGTCCTGGCTGTGTTCTGCAGTCAGCTAGCTAAGAGTTCCTGGCTCTGTGCCTCGGTCGCTCTGCGCAGAGGTCCGGGGTGTGTGTCACGGTCACCATTGGTTTATGTCCATGCTGTGTTCCAGGATTGCCTTGCATCGAGGTCCAGGATGTGTGCCGCGGTCGCCCTTCACTGAGGTTCGGTATGTGTGCCGCGGTCGCCCTGCTCGATGTCCGTGATGTGTGCCATGGTCGTCCTGCACCGAGGACTGGCCTGTGTCCTGTGGTCACCCTGTGTCGAATTCCGGGCTGTGTGCCATGGTTGCCATTCGCCGAGGTCCAGGCTGTGTTCCATGGTCACCCTGCGCCGAGGTGCAGACTGTGTGCCGCGGTCGCCCTGTGCCGATGTCCTGGCTGTGTTCCTCCATCGGCTGGAGACGAGTTCCATCCTNATTTTGGAGGGGTGTGTTTTTGTTTTTGTTTTTTATTGGTAAGGTTAAGACTTTCCAAGTCAGTAGATATTGCTCAAAAAAATTTTTGTGAGCCTTGAGACTTCAACATGATCCCAGCTGCGTTTATAGGACTGGGAATACTACTTCTTTAGAGCCCAGAGCAGAGGCAGGGGCAGCCTCTTGGGCTGTGTGGAGCTGTGGCAGGCAGGCCCATGGAGGACAGGGGTCAGCAGGAAGCCCGCGCTGGTTTCTAAAGCAGTATGCGTCAGGACCCGGGCCCCGACGATGCCCAAAGTGCTGGCAAAGGGACAGACAGCTGAACCCAGTGGAGACTCAAGAGAGCTCTCACCCGGGATTCCGGGAGACCCCAGGCTCACCTCCGGCGCAGTGCTGAACACGAGGGGGTGTGGTCCTCATCTCTTACTGGTGATGTTTCCAAGGCAAGGCTGCTTCCATTTCTTCATGCTAGAGTGGGGGTCTAGCATAATGCCTGGCCCAAAAGAAAGAGTCAGGACATTCTATATGAATTAATGAATCATAGGTACGGAGACAAATTCAAAAAAAACCAACGAATCTGTGACAATAAAATCAAGATGCATTTGAGGGTACAAGAAGTAATGAACCCCAGTCTTTCAGGAGGGAATTATGAAAGGAATAAGGAACTGAAGCTAGACAATAAAAAAACTTTGATTTCATGCAAATCTAGGCTTTCTACTCTAAGTAATAAAGAGCCATGTAAAGATTTTTCAATATAACAAACACTTGGTCCAATTTTCATTTCATGCTCAGGCAACTGGATTTTATGTTATGGACATGAAAGGTTAAGGATTTTAAACTGAGGATATCATGACTAAATGGAGGTGCCACACTAAAATGTGGAGACATTTTGTTAGTGATGGTTAAAAAGATTTTAATCGGGGGTCTGGGGGCGGTTTCATGAATAGATATGGAGTTTGGAGGGAAGTAATCTGGACTTTATTACTGAGAACTGACACAATCAAACTTTTATAATTACGCTAAGGAATTTGGATTCTTGCCCATGGGTTTGAAGAAATACAATGGGGAGACTTTTTGATTGTGGGACGTAAGTAAGTAGAAAAACATAAAACATATTTTAAGGCTTTGGTTTTATGAATGGACAATGAGGAAACATTGCGAAGTTGTTGACAGAAAAGTAAAAGCCACACATTTAAGTATCACGCTAAAACATCCTTTATTAGTTGAGGGGGTGCTAAAGTCTGACTTTCAGAGCATACCAAGGAAATTTGATTGATGTTGACAGCAAAGTTGAAAGACTTTGATCAGAGAAGTTCCATGACCAACACTGGGTATACGCAGAGATGTGGAATTTACTTTGAGGCTCTGATACAATGAGATTTTTACAAGTGCCTAGGAATTTTATTTCAGCCAATAAAAAGTTCTAAGAGGGATGTGCTGAGTTTCATTGTGTTTGATAAAGAGTTTGCAGTGAAATTACCAAATAAAATTCACATTTTATGCTAAGATTTTGAATTTTTATTTCCTAATTCCACAATCAAGAGATATTGTAAGATTCTTAAGGTGAGGTGACAAGATCAAAGTTTACTGACTGTGCTAGAAAGGGTGAATTTTATTTTAAGGAATGACAAGATCGAATTTTTATATCATGCTAATAAGGGTGGATTTACACCAATAAAGGGTTTCAAGGAATGACAAGGTAAGATGCGTGGAGTTTTCTAATAGACCGATCCAATGATAAATTATATGATAAAATGTTGCATTTTATGAGTAGTTGGGATTTTATGTTATAGGCTATGAAAAAACCTTGAAGAATTTAAAACTGGAGAGTTACATGATCAAATGTACACATTTCAGGAGAGCCACAAGAGCAGATTTTTATGACAAAGATAATATGTTCAGATTTTTTTAACATGCCAAGTAGATTTGATTTTATGTGTGAATTGAATGAATTGAAGGCATTGGAGCATCTCATTCGAAGGAGGGATATGATTTCATTTTTGAACCTCGTGTAGAGGCGTCTGGATTTTAGCCAATAAAGGATTTTAAAGAATGACTGACTAGAGTTTAGTCTCCAGGGGTATTAGCTGGTGAAACGTGTTTTAGGCTAAGGTGTCTGGATTTGATGAAGCAGATAATGAATGTGCATCGACAGTTCAGGGGAGGCTCCCCTTGGCAACAATGTACCCAGTCTGTGCTTTATGCAGGCGAACTGAGCATTTATGGCAAGTCATACAGAGGCAGGGCAAGAGATACAGAGGCTATAGGGTTGAATTTACATAGCATGCTAAGAAGTTTGGGCTCTATTCTGAGGAACAGGATCAGTTTTTCTGTGTCTGGCTAAGGAATTTGGATGTTGGCCATTAAGAGATTCTCAGAGGGTGATATGGCAAAATGTCTGTGTTTCATAAACAAAGGCTGCATAGAAATTGTACAGTAAAATATGTCTTTTATGCTAAGGAGTTTAGCTCCTATATGCTAAGGACTTTAGTGACTACAGATATTATAAGACTTTAAGCAGAAGTTACAAGACCAAATTCATGTTTCTTACAAGTGTGGCCTTTAATGAAATGGTCAGACTTTAATATCATGTCTAATTACTGGTTTTGAATTAAGCCAATAATAATAATAGTTTAAGAAGTGACCTAGTGAGATTTGAGGTTTCATATCCATCAGTTTGCAGATAAATTCATAATAAAATTTTTTATTTTATCCTAAGTGATTGGAACGTCATGTTATAGGCAATGAAAAGAAACTTTTGTAAGCTTTAAATAGAGAAGTTATGGATAACTTTTCTGCATCTTGGTAAAGTTTAAATTCTATGTTAAGGAATATTAGTAATATCAGATAATATCCAGAATATAGTAATATCAGCTTTTAACAACATGCCAAGGATATCAGATTTTAGGTTGAAATTGGGAAAGTTGAAGGATTTAATCAGGTGCCTCAAATTTATAAATATATTAAGAGTAGACTTTATATTAAGAAGGGGATAATCTAGTTTTTAAATCATTGTGCTAAGGTGCTCAGTTTTAAGCTAATTAATGGTTTTAAGAGACATACTGAGCTTCTGTATTTTAAATTGTAACCAATTTAACATTTTTTTATTTTAAAATTCAAACTTAAACAATTTATTTTAGTCGATAAAGCACCTTAAAAGACATACTGAGATTTTATATTATAACTTTAGTTAATTTAAAATTTTAGCCAATAAATGGTTTTAAGGGTTGTAGGTGACATTTAGGGATTTTACATTCAAAATTTTTAATTTAGCCCATTTAAATTTTTAAAATTTAAATATTAGCCACTGCAGTGTTTTAATAATTTTTAGAGACATACGAGATTCTGTATTATAAATTTTAGCCAATTTAACATTTTTAATTTTAAAATATAAAGCTAAATTAATTTTTTATTTTTAAATTCAAATTTTAGCCAGATTGAATTCTTAAATATTAAATTTAGCCAATAAAATACTTAAGAGACAACTGAGACTTTATATTTTCAATTTTAGCCAATTCAAAATTTTTAATTTTCAAATTCATATTTCAACCAATTTAAATTCTTAAATTTTAAATTTTAGCGAATAAAGCATTTCAAGGGTTGTAAGATACATAGTGAGATCTTATATTGTAAATTTTAGCCAATTTAAAATTTTAAATTTTAGCCAATAAAGGGCTTCAAGGGTTGTAAAAGACATACTGAGATTTTCTATTTTAAATTTTAATCAATTTAAAATTTTTAATTTTTAAATTCAAATCTTAAGCAATTTAAATTTTTTATTTTAAATTTTAGACAATAAAGCATTTTAATGGTTGTAAGATACATAATGAGACTTTATGTCTAAATTTTAGCCAATTTAAAATTTTAAATTTTAACCAATAAAAGATAAGAGCTGTAGGAGACATGCTGAGGTTTTTATTTCTAATACATGAGTTGGCAGATGAATTAATTTGTCAACTTTTGTATTTTAATTAGAGACTTGGAATTTTACAATAATAATATACAGTTTACAGGACTTTTATAAAGGGGAAATGAGTTAATCTATGTGATGTGCTATATACATAATCTTATTATAATGGATATGAGGATGGTGATGACAATTTTACCTAAAAAAATGTTGTCTCTACTTGGAAATAAAAACATGATCAGAATTTTCTATTATTCTAAGACCTTAAATTTTACCCAGAAAATAATTCTGATGAGTTTATGTGTCAGGAATTTTTATGCTAACAGGTTTGCATTTAATATCATATACTTCGAATAAACAGAGAAGGCTTTAATCAGAGGGACTGCAGAATCAAATTTAACTGTCATGCTAACAAGAATGCATTTAATTTTGAGAAGCAGCATATCATGTTGGAAATGTTGGATTTTAGCCAATGAGGAGTTTTTTGCTAGGATATGCATTTTTTTTAATAGATTGGCCTGGAGGCTAAAAAGAAAATGGAGAAGCAACAAAAAGTGTTAAATGGCTCAAAAAGATAACTGTAGAGCTAATTAATTGGATAGCCAGAACTCAATTTGCCCTGCTCCAGCAGAAAAGCACGTTAACAATCCCAATCAAAACATCTCTGTCAATTCAGCCTTGACCCACTAAAGATCTTCCAAAATCAATTCTTCAGTCACTCAGATGTTAAGGTTATCTCATGCCCTCCCCACACCCCCAAGCCTTACTGAATATTCCAGCTCTACTAGCTACACCCCAATGTTGGGGGCAAGCCAGCTGAGGACAGGGAAGTGCGTCCGGGGGCAAAGGGATTGGAGGGTCTGTAAAGATTTTTGCACGAGTGGAACTCAGGCCAGATGATTGAAGTTCCTGAACCCCCACAGACAAGGAGGGCTAGTCTTGGAAGAGTGCAGATTTTAGGAGAGGTAGGGACATGATTGGTAGGTCTCCCCTGACAGCTCAGAGCTGGGGAGAGAACTTAGCCCAGGAAGTCGGTGAAANTCAATTTTAGCCAATTCAAAATTTTTAATTTTCAAATTCATATTTCAACCAATTTAAATTCTTAAATTTTAAATTTTAGCGAATAAAGCATTTCAAGGGTTGTAAGATACATAGTGAGATCTTATATTGTAAATTTTAGCCAATTTAAAATTTTAAATTTTAGCCAATAAAGGGCTTCAAGGGTTGTAAAAGACATACTGAGATTTTCTATTTTAAATTTTAATCAATTTAAAATTTTTAATTTTTAAATTCAAATCTTAAGCAATTTAAATTTTTTATTTTAAATTTTAGACAATAAAGCATTTTAATGGTTGTAAGATACATAATGAGACTTTATGTCTAAATTTTAGCCAATTTAAAATTTTAAATTTTAACCAATAAAAGATAAGAGCTGTAGGAGACATGCTGAGGTTTTTATTTCTAATACATGAGTTGGCAGATGAATTAATTTGTCAACTTTTGTATTTTAATTAGAGACTTGGAATTTTACAATAATAATATACAGTTTACAGGACTTTTATAAAGGGGAAATGAGTTAATCTATGTGATGTGCTATATACATAATCTTATTATAATGGATATGAGGATGGTGATGACAATTTTACCTAAAAAAATGTTGTCTCTACTTGGAAATAAAAACATGATCAGAATTTTCTATTATTCTAAGACCTTAAATTTTACCCAGAAAATAATTCTGATGAGTTTATGTGTCAGGAATTTTTATGCTAACAGGTTTGCATTTAATATCATATACTTCGAATAAACAGAGAAGGCTTTAATCAGAGGGACTGCAGAATCAAATTTAACTGTCATGCTAACAAGAATGCATTTAATTTTGAGAAGCAGCATATCATGTTGGAAATGTTGGATTTTAGCCAATGAGGAGTTTTTTGCTAGGATATGCATTTTTTTTAATAGATTGGCCTGGAGGCTAAAAAGAAAATGGAGAAGCAACAAAAAGTGTTAAATGGCTCAAAAAGATAACTGTAGAGCTAATTAATTGGATAGCCAGAACTCAATTTGCCCTGCTCCAGCAGAAAAGCACGTTAACAATCCCAATCAAAACATCTCTGTCAATTCAGCCTTGACCCACTAAAGATCTTCCAAAATCAATTCTTCAGTCACTCAGATGTTAAGGTTATCTCATGCCCTCCCCACACCCCCAAGCCTTACTGAATATTCCAGCTCTACTAGCTACACCCCAATGTTGGGGGCAAGCCAGCTGAGGACAGGGAAGTGCGTCCGGGGGCAAAGGGATTGGAGGGTCTGTAAAGATTTTTGCACGAGTGGAACTCAGGCCAGATGATTGAAGTTCCTGAACCCCCACAGACAAGGAGGGCTAGTCTTGGAAGAGTGCAGATTTTAGGAGAGGTAGGGACATGATTGGTAGGTCTCCCCTGACAGCTCAGAGCTGGGGAGAGAACTTAGCCCAGGAAGTCGGTGAAAGAGAAAAAAAAAAAAAAAAAATCAGCAAAAATTCCAGGTCAGAATTAAGTCACAAATGACACATCTCTGGCAGACAGTAGGTATTTTCTAGACGTTTCTGAAGGGAAGGTGGGGCGGGAATAGAAAAGCCAGAATCCAGATCACGGCTTCCACCTGTCCCCAGTGTCTCCTTTGAATCTCGGAGAAGAAATAAGAGCTCTTGGGGGCAGCTGACCCAGCTGAAGGGATCGCAGCCAAGTGCCCATTTTTCTGCTCGTGCCCTGAACTTGCTAGCTGTAGGCACCTCTCCTGGAGATTCCCACCTCAGCCCCGAGGGGGCCCAGTCTGCCAGGGGTGGCTTTGGATGGTGCTGAGATGTGCCCTCTGTGACCTTCTGGTGACCAAAGAAGGGCAGGGAAGTTGGCCAGGCCTGTGTGCCAGGCTTGGGATGAAGCGGCCAGTGCATCCTGCCAGGTGCCTGCCTGCCACGGGGCCGCTCTGGACACAGTACGCCACAGAATTTATGAACTGTGAATTTCTCACAGCCATGGGGAAGCAGGCAGACCAGACAGGCAGAATAAGCCTCGGAGATCAGGTGCAAAGGTCAGGCAGGTTGAGGATCTTTTCCCTCCACAGGATGCCCGAAGTTAGACCCAGGGAGGTTTCCCCCCGACTTCAGACTAGGTGGGCATCTGACTTGTCCTAGAGACTCTGACCTCATGAGAGCCTAAACCACTGCCTTTCTTCCCCCCCATTCTCGCTTCTCTCCCCGCCCCGGCCAGGTTCTGATCTCTGACGTCCCAGTCGCTGACCAGACGTGTCACGACCTTACCAGTCTTCAGAGGACACTCCTTTCCATCCGACGAAATGATAGAACCCTCTGAAGACTCATTTGAGACGATGATGGAGCGTAAGAATCCATCATCAAAACAAATGGAGTCCTCTGAGGGCTCATCCGAAACCACCGTGGAGACGCCACCAGGCGACAGAGCAGAGGCGGCGGGGCTGGCCGGCGGCCCGGCCCAGGAAACGGGAGAGCAGTCCATTGACCTCCGCCAAGACATGGAGGAGCCATCCAGTGGCCCACATAGGGAAATAAAGGATCCACCCAATGACCTACTCCAAGACTTGGAGGAGTCATGCGAGGGTTCTCATCTGGAAGAGGGGGGTCCATTCGGTGGGGCACCTGGTGGAACGGAAGAGGAAGAGGACAACCCGTGGGAGTCCCAGGAAGACCAAGACTACTACACTGACCTGGCTGAATCGGAAGAAGACGAGAGTCCCGAAGAGCCAGACAGCTCAACGGTGGAGGTCATGGGCATGGTGAGGTCCATCATCTCTCTGTATTTCCGGATGCAAGACCTCAGAGAGCAGCAGCGAGTGGCGGAAGAGATCCTGATGAATGCGATCAACAAAGGCCAACTGCCGACCCCGAAGAAATTCTCTGGCGATCGCAGAGAATACCATGAGTTCATCGTGCTCTGCCAGCTGATCTTACAGAGCTACCCAAGAGTGTTCTGCAACGACCGCCTGCGAGTGGGGTTCGTCATCAGTCACCTCTCGGGCATGGCTATGGAATGGGCCAACGACCTGGTGGAGAAAGAAAGCTCCGTGATTAACGACTTCCCGGCCTTCCTGGAAGCCATGAACGACACATTTGAGTACCGCCAGGCCCTGCGGGTAGCAGAAGATGCCATGTTCAACCTCAGGCAGGGGGACCGTGCCGCCATCGAATACATCAACGAGTTCCAAAGCCTGGTACCCACCTTGGGCTGGCCGGACGAAGTCCTCCAGGCCCACCTGTGCCAGGGGCTCAAGGAAGACATCAGGCAGTATCTGTTCCGCATCCCGCAGCCGAATTCGCTGGAAAACCTGATCGCGCTGGTCCTGCAGATAGAGGACAAGCTGGCTGAGAGAAAGGCGATGCTCAGGCTGCTCCCGGAGGCCCGCCCACGGCACCTGACCTGGATCGACTCACCTGTTCCCGAGAGGTGGACCGTGAGCACCTGGCTGCCCAACGAGTTCCACCCTGGCATCAAACGCAACCACCTCTTCCTGCTGCTCCTGGTGAGGGTGAACCCCTACCACAGCGTGGCGGTCCAGGCCCTGGTCGACTCGGGAGCGACCAGCAACTACATGGATGAGGGGTTCGCCCAAGAGCACTACGTGGAGCTCTACCAGAAGCCCTATGCGGAGTCGGTCCAGACCGCGGACGGCTCGCTGGTCGGCAACGAACCCGTCTGGCTCTACACCGAACCACTGGTGTGTTTGCACCAGAACCACCAGGAGTCCCTGGAATTTGACATCGTTGCTTCATCCAAATTCTCCGTGATCCTAGGCATCAAGTGGCTCCAGCTCCACGCCCCCGACATCGACTGGGTCAAAGGCCGCTGCACCTTCCACTCTCCCTACTGCCTGAAGAACTGCTTCCGCCCGCCCCCACCATGCATTGCTCTGGAACACCACGCCGTAAGCCTGCTGCCCGGATTGCCACACCAGTACTCCGACCTGGCCGACGTGTTTAACCCGAAGGAAGCAGATGAGGAGACTTCCGACCAGCCAAGCTCAGACGGATCCGATGATCTTTCTGAATCAGAGCCCTCTGAGCTTCAGCAGGCTGGAGACAGTGATCAAAGCGAGGAGACCTTTTACGACTGCGCTTCCACCGCGCCGTGGGAACCTGTGGATGCCGGGGTGCAAGAAAAAGCCAAGCAGGAAGAATTCTGGGACCCGCAGGACATGCTGACCAGCAGGCATGACTACATACAGATGATTCCAGAACTGTTCGACCAGTTACACGGAGCTACATGGTTCACCAAGCTGGAGCTGCGCGGGACCATCGTGGAGGAAAGTATGAGCGTGCACCAGACAGAAGACGTATGGAAAGTGGCCTTCGGTTTGGAGCTCCAAGACATGGCGAGCTACCAGCCCTTCCTGATCTGCGCAGACCCTATCATCCCCCAGGGCGTGATCCACTTCATCCTAAAGGACATGATCGGCCTCTTTGTCGTCTCCTATGGGCAGGACGTCCTGGTCTACTCCATGAGCCAGGAGGAGCATTACCACCACGTGCGCCAAGTTCTGGGCCGCTTCCGCTATCACCACGTCTACTGCTCCCTGCAGAGAAGCCAGTTCCACCGGCACACTGCCGAGTTCCTGGGCTTCGTCGTGACCCCCAAGGGGGTGAGACTCAACAAGAGCATCGTCAGCACGATCACAGGGTACCCCACCCCGGGCTCGAGGAAGTCCCTGCGAAACCTCATGGAATTCGCCTTCCCCTACCGGCACTTCGTGGAGCGGTTCGCCGACATCACAGAGCCCCTGGTGCGGCAGCTCCGGGCCGACCCGCCTTTCTACTGGGGGGACGAGGAGCAGGAGGCCTTCATAGGCCTGAAGAGGGCGTTCCGCAAGGCGCCCCTCCTCCACCACCCCAAGCCCCAGAACCAGTTCTACTTGCAGACGGGCGTCACCAAGACGTCCCTGTACGCCAGCTTGATCCAAATGGACAAGCGAACTGGCAAGAAGGCGTGCTGCGCTTTCTACTCCCGCAACATCTCCCCGATGGAGGTGGAGGCCTCGCCGGCGGAGATGAAGATCCTTCCAATCCGGGCTGCCTTCATGGTGTGGTGCCGCTACCTGGAGAACACCGAGGAGCCCATCATGATCCTTCTCAACAAGGAGGATCTAGCCTCTCTGAACAATGACAGGCTCACCGTACTTCTCCCCGGCCACTGGATCTTCTTCTTCGCCCACTTCAACTTCGACGTCATGGAGATGCCGAGATCGGAGGATGCCCAGCCCCTGCCCCACCGGCAGAGACTCCGCAAGAGGGCCCAGCGGCGCCGGGCCGCCACCACCACCAGGCCAACGATGCTTGTCACCATGCGGGCCCCCCCTGGGGGTCAGCCCCCAGAATCAGTGGATGAAGAGGAGAGTGAAGATGCCCTTCACCCGGACGAGCCCAACGGGCAGAACCAGCCGGGGCTCCTGGCACTGATACCCGTGGACCAGATATTCACCAGCTTCCTAGCCCACTTCAGCATGGCCCAGATCAGGGCAGTCATGCTGCACTTCTACCGAAGCCTCCTGTTCTGGAAGAACCTCCTGGCCGTGGCCGCGCTCCTCGTGATGCTGCGGTTCAGGAGGCGCCTGGCCTTGCTGCCCGCGCCTGCCGCGGACCCAGCCCGGCCGCCCCCACGGCGCTCTCTGCGCCTCTTCCTGGACATGTCCCTCCTCACCAGCAGCAGCATCGCCAGCGCTGTCACCCAGCTGTTCACCCAGATGCCACCTCTTGTAGGCGCCAATGCCCTCCCGCCCGAGGAGCTGGCCGAGCTGCTCCTGGGCCCCAGGCCCTGGCAGCTCCACGCCCTGCAGGGCTTGCGGATCACACCCAGGTTCTGGCAGATGCTGTGCCAGTTCTTCGGCATCGGGGGCCCCGCCCTCGAGGGCACCCAGGCCCACCCGAGCCCACGCCTGGTGCCGCACGTCGAGGGTGAAGAGTGTGTCGTCTTGCGAGACGCCCTGCAAGACGACCTGCAACGTTTCCGTCAGTGTGGCCTGCATGACGGCCTGCAAGACACCTCGCAGGACGCGCAGGGTGGCGCGCAGGCCCGCAGATCCCTCCAGCACCCTCCCACCCAGGCCGAGGCGCTGGCCCGCCTAGCCGACATCCTCAGCACCCAAGGGCTCTCCGTCGTGACCCACCGCGAGCTGATGGCCAGGGCCCTGACCGACTTCCTGGCCGCTGTCTCCACCCAGGCTCTGCCCACTCTGGTCGAGGCAAGCCCACCCAGAGAAGGAGCCACGCTGGAGGAACTGCCCAGCGACTCCGACGAGGATGCTGACCTCGACTGAGTGCGCCTCTTCCCCGCCACCCCGCCACCCCACAGAACCTCCCTCCAGCACCTCCCCGTGCCTCAGCCTGCTTCGCTCAGACCCCTGCACCCCCTTACTGCCCCTCATGACCCAAGGGGAACCACCTGAGAAGGGCACGCACCCAACTCATCAACCAGCAACAGTTTCCGTACCAACGGACCAACAACCGGACTATTCCACCACCAGAGACCCAGAGCCACCTCAGGGCTACACAATTCCGTCTTAATTCAACAGGTGCCAGGTCTGCAACTGGGCGTGAGATCAATGAGAAGAGGGCAGTGATGAGCAGGAAATGACCCCATGACCCAAGGCCAGGTGAAAACTCAGCACAGCAGAGGCAGCCAAGCAAGCAAGTGCCAGGGACCCACCACCCCCTGGCATGGGGAGAGGCCGCCTTGGGCCACCATGGGACACTGACCTCGGGTGCTCCACTGGCTTCTTCTACCTCCTCAGCGGTGCTCCTGCTACCCTGGGCCCCAACCCCCACCCCCCGACGTCTTGTGCTGTGTGCCGTGGTGCCTCTCCCACCCCCGCCTCCCTGCAAAGCAGCGCCTGCCCACCAGTGCCCCACCAGTCTGGTCCAGCTCCCTCAACACTGACTGTCTGACCCTGACCTCCGGCTCTCACCTGGATGGTGCTGCTCCGCAGAGGGTCCCGATGTACCAGTACTTACCAGACTCGCATCCTCAGGAGTCCCGCACGACTCCCGGGACACGGATGGAGTGACCTTGCCTGGTGCAGCTCCCTCCCCGGCGCCCCAGCACTGACAGCACAGGGGCCTGGAGGCCCATGACAAGCGGAGAGGCTCCGAGGGAGACTGAGAGACTGAGTCAGCCATTGGACAGTGCCGAATAGCTAAGAGGACTCCCACCAGACCACTGCTTTCTGCCATGGGGAGGAGACCCCGCC
>SJYV01026949.1:13696-29368 GCA_006410875.1 Neotragus pygmaeus | reverse complement strand
CTCAACATTCAGAAAACTAAGATCATGGTATCCAGTCCCATCACTTCATGGCAAATAGATGGGGAAACAATGGAAACAGTGCCAGACTTTATCTTCTTGGACTCCAAAATCACTGCAGGTGGTGACTGCGGCCATGAAATTAAAAGACACTTGCTCCTTGGAAAAACTATGACAAACCTAGCCAGCATATTAAAAAGCAGAGACATTACCTTGCTAACAAAGGTCCATCTGGTCAAAGCTATGGTTTTTCCAGTAGTCATGTGTGGATGTGAGAGTTGGACTATAAAGAAAGCTGAGCACTGAAGAATTGATGCTTTTGAACTGTGGTGTTGGGAAAAGACTCTTGAGAGTCCCTTGGACTGCAAGGAGATCCAACCAGTCCATCCTAAAGGAGATCAGTTCTGGATGTTCATTGCAAGGACTGATGTTGAAGCTGAAACTCCAATACTTTGGCCACCTGATGCAAAGAACTGACTTACTGGAAAAGACCCTGATGCTGGGAAAGACTGAAGGTGGGAGAGGAAGGGGATGACAGAGGACGAGATGGTTGGATGGCATCACCGACTTGACGGACATGAGTTTGAGTAAATTACGGGAGTTGGTAATGGACAGAGAAGCCTGGTGTGCTGCAGTCCATGGGTTCGCAGAGTCAGACACAACTGAGTGACTGAACTGAACTGAATGAACAGACACAGTGGGAGTGGAGAGAACAGCATGGTGGCCCCCCATCCCCGCTCACCATGAACGGTGTCTGGAGCAGGAGATGAAGAGGAGTCATGGGACCCCAGCATCACTGCTGAGGCACACAGATGCAAAATGTAACACTGGTGGGGGTGGGGGATTCTTCCTGTATCTTTGAGAACTGTGGGGATTCTCTGGCTCTGCTGGTGAAGGGGGCTTCGAGGACACGAGGAGCTTCCTCCTTGGTGGAGATATCAGAGCACGGACAGCAACACCCACAACATGCTGTCCAAGTGAGTGACCCAGGGAAAGGGCTCACCTAACAGAGCTCTGTCACATATAGTTACTGCATGCGGTTGAACAAAATGAGCCAGACAGAAAGAGGACAGCATTTGTGATTCCATTTATGTGAAGCCATAGAAGAGGTACATCTCATTCCTGCATTGAAGCAGACTGGCCCCTGCAAGGTGGGGCAGGGTGTGAAGGCATGTTATGGGGTGACAGGGCTGCTCTCTATCATCTGGTGACAGGGATGTATGTGTATCAAAACTTCTCCAAAATGTACGCCTAGGACTAGTGTGTTTTTGCTACTTGTAAGTTACACATCAATCAAAGTAACAATTAAAGAGATGTATTTAACAAGGATTTTTAATAACATGGGTAATTTTTAGCAAAAAAAAATACTGTACTTTTTAGCAAAAAAAAAAAAGAGCAGCATAAAGAACTGGTATGTGTGTGAGAACAATCAAAATGTATGCATGGGAAAAGGTCTGGATTAAAATATATCGTGTGTTAAGAGGGACTGTTTTGAGATTGTGAGACGATGACTGATTTTTTCTGTACTTTCTATTTTTCTGTTTTTCCTAACTCAATACAATGAGCATGATGTGTTAGTTTTAGAATTAGATACATGTTTTAAAAACTAAGAGATTCATGTGCTATTTTTTCAGCCCACCTCACTGCTGACATTGATAGAGTCAGTGTGAGCGCCCAGGGTTTCAGTTCATTGAGATCATGCAGTTGGCCCTCTGAACCCAAGAAAAGAGTAAGTGTCCTCCCTATCTTGTGCGTGATGCTCTGAGTCATGGTCCAGAGATGGCGTGGGCAAGCAGAGAGAAGCTGCCCTCAGAACTTGGGTACAATGACTCGACCTGGAGCAGCTAGTGAAACCTTGGCCAGCACCCCAGGAGGAGGGCTGGGCATCAATTCCAGAGTGGCAAACCAACAAAAAGATCATTCCTCACGGAGAGTCTGAAGGCCTGCATATCAGAACCAGAGGCCTGGAAACTGAAAGGGCCAAGGTAAAAAGATAAGCAGAGACGGGGAAACTAAGTCATGGCATGATAAACCACTGGTTTGCCTTGCTGTTGTATCCAGAGCAACAATTCACTGATTAAACGCTGAAGACCTTCCCATGGGTCCTCCCTTCCTTGCACATCCCTGGAATGAACCGCTATCCCAAAAGGTGACCTGAATATACCCCTGAAAGGGGACACACACACACTGCTAAGCTGTGCCTCCTTGTTTCAGCCTGTGAATCTTCACCCTGTATTGCCCAAATGTGTCTTTTCCAAAGCAATTTGGCCATGGAGTCATTTTGTATTTCAGGAGGGAGGTCTCCTGAGGCCCCTAAAGTCTAGCACATAATTTGACAAAATAGGAAACAGAAGCTCGGAGAGGGGTAGGATCTTGCTAAGGGCACACAATGAGTCAGCAGCACAGTCGGGGGGACTCTGAGCCTGCTTCACTGCTCTACACTGCCCTCTGGGGGTAAGCATTCCCTGAAGTCAATCACCACCCCAATGACAACCCGCAGAAGACAGGGCAAACAAACCCCAGGTCCGTGTGGTAAAGTACAAAGCAACCAAAGCCACACACAGAAACATTGTTTGTCCTGCAGCATCTAAGAGTTCCACCCAGTGTATTACCAGTGAACACACAAGGGTCTCTTCGATGAGACAAAATCACATTCCCTGTTTCCTGTGAAATTTTGTATTATTTGCTACCCATTTTGTAAATGCTTTCTCAAGCATACTTTGTACAACACCACTTAACTAGCCCACAGAGAGCGAGTACCAACAAAAGGCTCTACACTTGTTCCGTCATTTGATCTTGACCGCAGATCTGTCAAGCACATTTGTGATTGGGGGTTCTTTTGCCCCCATTTCACAGATAAGAAAACTAAGATCTGGAGAGTTTCAGTAACTTGTACAAATCAAGTGGTAAAGAGTAAAGCTGAGGATTAAGCCCAGCCTGGGGATGGCAATGGTACCCCACTCCAGTACTCTTGCCTGGAAAATCCCATGGATGGAGGAGCCTGGTAGGCTGCAGTCCATGGGGTCGCTAAGAGTTGGATACGACTAAGCAACTTCACTTTCACTTTTCATTTTCATGAATTGGAGAAGGAAATGGCAACCCACTCCAGTGTTCTTGCCCAGAGAATCCCAGGGACGGGGGAGCCTGATGGGCTCCCGTCTATGGGGTCGCACAGAGTTGGACACAACTTAAGTGACTTAGCAGCAAGCCCAGGCTGGTGACTGGAGTCTAGTTCTCAACTGCTGTCTCTTGCATCCACATACAGCATGAACTTGAACATTTTTTTTCATGATTCATTGCTCTGGTTGTAATTGCCTGTTGCTGATTCTTTCTGCCCTATTCTGGCTTTTCCCAGCAGTCATATCCCCCTACTCTGTTGCACCAGCCATTAGCTTCTCCCTTTCAGCTTCTGTTTTGCTGACAAGGACCCCAGGAAACCAATTTTATTAGAATTTTATATAATAAATCTAAGAAAGAATCACTGAATGAGTATGAGTCTGATTTTTTTTGAGTGTATATTATATGCTACATTCTCAACTTGGATGTCTCAGCAATCCTCCCAACAATCCCAAGGAGCAACTACCATTATCCAGCCCATTCCACAAATGAGAAAGCTGAGGGTAGGGGCCAGGCTTTGAGTCCAGGCAATTGACTGCAGAGGCCACTTCAGCAGGTTTGGGGTCTTCTCAGATCACAGGCCATGCTGGCGTGTGTTTCTTAGCCTGTGGCGGAGGAAACAAAAGCATGCAGAGGGCCCCCCTGTGGCTGGGGGCTGGCTCTCAGTTCTATGTTCTCAGTTTTGTTGTCAACAATTGAGGTTTTTAGGTAAGTAACCAACCACCAAGGAAGCCTGGGGTGACTGCGGATATTGAAATAGAATCCTGAACTTGACCCTTTTCTTCTGCCATTTGCTGCCTGTTTCATGTTGAAAAATTCTCAGAGAAATTCCAGATAGACTGTATCCTTGGAGTGTGGAACTCTGCTGCCTATGTCCCTGGCACAGTACAGCTACCCACAAACACGGGCTGCCTTGGAGGGCTGCAAAATGGTGAACAAGGAGGCTAACATTTTATAATGACATGCCCCCAAGGTATTTGATCTGGAGAAAGATGGGCAAAAAGTTCAGCTCACAGGTGAACGTACAGTAAAAACCCTTAAGCAACCAGCTATTTTAGTTTGCAGAGGAAAATAGTATTGGGTGGTGAGTGTATGTGTGTGAGTTGTGGGAGGAAAGAGGGGGTAGTGAGGGAGTGAACAAAGCGGGGGGGGGGTGTGCATGCTCAGTCCCTCAGTTGTGTCAGATTTCTTGCAAACCCATGGACTGTATGTAGCCCACCAGGCTCCTCCATCCATTTTTCCAGGCAAGAATACTCAAGTGGTTTGCCATTTCCTCCTCTAGGTGATCTTTCCAACCCAGGGATCAAACACACATCTCCTGTGTCAGCAAGAAGGTTCTTCACCACTGAGCCAGCTGGGAAGCCCAGGTTTAAGGGGGATCACAGGGTTAATGTGAGATGTTCCCTCCACTTTAAAGTCAGTTTCAGCTGGCTTCCACAAATACCAAGTGGGTCAGAATCTCTCACCCTCTGAGCCTCCCCATTGATAAGCCCTGCAGTCTAGTACAAATCATTTGGACAGAAGTTTCTTTCAGTAAAACATGGCCCTTTGACTAGATGCTCATGAATGTTCTTCTAGTTCTAATATCCTTTAATTCCTTCTTTTTTCTAACCACTTGGTTACTCGGGTGAACTAAGAAGCAAAAAGAAATTGCATAATCAGGGAAACCCATGAATAAAGTTTCAGATTAGAAATCTATTTTCTGTCTATTTTAAGCTCAATTTAAGAAAAAAAAAAAAAAAGGACTGTTCTCTGATGATTTTTTGCACGGCCAGATACTTATTCAGTAAAACTCCGCCCCCAACTCAGAAGAAACTGTGCATTTCCTCCTTTTATGCTGTCTATATGTTTGACTTGCACAGCTCAGCTGGTCAGAGGAGTTGAGACATCCGTTCCCCAAGAGAATCTCTCTCGGTAAGTTGTATCTCAGCTAACTTTGCCTATTTCTTAGTGCAGCTTGAGTGATGAGTAAAAGCCTTTACAGGAAACCATAGAAAACATCAGAAATACACCAGGCGTTCACTGAACTATCTTAAAATATAATCTTTAAGTAAGGAAAAAGTTTAGAATCAGTTTCAGACTGTGATAACATCAAAGATACAAAACAGGATTATGAATGGAAGACTATAAAAAGCCCTCACCTTTCAAAAGAAAGATATTTTCGGAGAATAATTACTGGCCAAAACTTTGACAGACATTATCTTTTGGTTAGGAGAAATAAAACCTCCTCAGCAGGATGCCCTCTGAACAGGTGCCCAACCAGAAGCTGTGTCTAAGTCTCCTTTTATTTCTGCCAAGAAAAGAAGGAAGCCTGAAAATTGTCCAAATTAACAACAAGTTATAAATATCAAATCAGCTTTCAGAGCACATCTAGTTGATTCTTTTTCTGGCTCAGAATTTAAAGGTGAGATTTTTCTGTGTGCTTTTCCCAGCTGCTTAATCTGAGGTAGTGGGAGCTGGAGTCTCACAGGGACTAATTAGAGAAAATCCTCAGTCAAGCGGTGGGACCTAAATAGACCAGGCAAGTTAGTGGGCTGTGAAGGAACTAAGCTAACACAGGACACACGCCAGGAGATGAAACACTGTCCACTTGACCATTTCTTATGTATTAGGGGAGGGGGTCCTTAATCATAGCAGCTCAGAAACTACAAACACAAACTTCAGAGAAAATGTGAGAACGGCAATCGGGACTTGACAACTGACTGCTGGCTCCTATGACCTTCTCCAGGGACTTGGGCATCAGTCTGTTTCATTTTGACTACATCAAGGCTCCAGGCTGACAATCCTGCTTGTAGTTCTCTCACCAAGGAGTGAAAGACAGGGACCATAGTAGATAAGTTACAGTCTGTACTGCCTGCCTTCAAAATTGCTTACTCCCTGTGGGTCTTTGGGGAAGTTATTCATCTTCTCTGTGCTCTGAGGTTCTTATTTGCAAAACGGGGACAATAAACCTGACCTGCCTCACTGAGTCACCTTGAGGATGAACTGAATGAATGAAGTGAAGCTTAGAACAGTGCTTGGCAGGCAAAGTGCCCTTGAGAACTGTTCATTATCACCAGCAAGCCTCTAACGATGCTATGTGTAAGCTAACTCCAGGGAATGACAGCTTAAGAACAGACATGGTTAGACAGTTCCTGACCCAGTTTCTGAACATTGTTATCACGGCTTCATTCACTGCACGTGGCTACACAACATCCAGTTTTATTTGGTGAGATGACTGATGCTCTCCATCTAGTAAACAGAGAGTGTTAGTCGCTCAGGCGTGTCTGACTCTTATGACCCCATGGATTGTAGCCCACCAGGCTCCTCTGACCATGGAATTCTCCAGGCAAGAATACTGGAGTGGGTTGCCATTTCCTTCTCCAGGGGATCTTCCCAACCCAGGGATCAAACCCAGGTCTCCTGCATTGCAGGCAGATTCTTTACCATCTGAGCCACCATGGAAACCCAAAGCAGAGAATCTAGCAGAAAACTAATATAAAAAGTTCATTGTTTGACCAAAAAAGGGACTTCAGTTAAATGTAGAAATCTATGTATCAATGTTTAAAACCTACTGAAGTATATAAAATGGTTTGCATCCATGATGGACTGCTAAGGACGTTCTAGGACTTTATAAAAGACCTTTTCTTTATTTACAGAGTCAAGCAAAATGGATTATCAAACATCAACTCCCCTCTATGACATTGATTATGGGATGTCAGAGCCATGCCAAAAAATCAACGTGAGGCAAATTGCAGCCCGGCTTCTGCCCCCACTCTACTCGCTGGTGTTCATCTTTGGTTTTGTGGGTAACATGCTGGTTGTCCTCATCCTAATAAACTGCAAAAAGCTGAAGAGCATGACTGACATCTATCTGCTCAACTTGGCCATCTCTGACCTACTTTTCATCATCACCATCCCATTCTGGGCTCACTACGCGGCAGACCAGTGGGTCTTTGGAAATACAATGTGCCAGTTATTCACAGGGTTCTATTTCATTGGTTATTTTGCTGGAATCTTCTTCATCATCCTCTTGACAATCGATAGGTACCTGGCTATCGTTCATGCTGTGTTTGCTTTAAAAGCCAGAACAGTCACCTTTGGGGCGGTGACAAGTGGGGTCACCTGGGTGGTGGCTGTGTTTGCCTCTCTCCCAGGAATTATCTTTACCAAATCCCAGAAAGAAGGCTCTCGTCATACATGCAGCCCGCATTTCCCATCCAGTCAGTATCATTTCTGGAAGAATTTCCAAACTTTAAAGACAGTCATCTTGGGGCTGGTGCTGCCACTGCTTGTCATGATCGTCTGCTACTCGGGAATCATAAAAACCCTGCTCCAGTGTCGCAACGAGAAGAAGAAGCACAAGGCTGTGAGGCTCATCTTCGTGATCATGACTGTCTACTTTCTCTTCTGGGCTCCCTACAACATCGTCCTTCTCCTGAGCACCTTCCAGGAATTCTTTGGCTTAAATAACTGCAGTGGCTCTAACAGGCTGGACCAAGCCATGCAGGTGACAGAGACCCTGGGGATGACGCACTGCTGCATCAACCCCATCATCTACGCCTTCGTGGGGGAGAAGTTCCGAAACTATCTCTTACAGTTCTTCCGAAAGTACATCGCCAGCCGCTTCTGCAAAGGCTGTCCAGTCTTCCAGGGAGAGGCTCCAGAGAGAGCGAGCTCCGTTTATACACGATCCACGGGAGAACAGGAAATCTCTGTTGGCTTGTGATCTGACTCAGTTTATATATGCAAACTGTGGAGGAGTAGTTCTTTTCAAGAGGAAATTACTGTCAACAAGGGTTTAAGATTCATCCATCAATTTGGCATCAGCTCTAAATATATTAGATATTTCAAGCCCATCAATTCTAGAAAGCCAAAGCAAAACGTGCTGATGAAATAGCAATCTTCTCACCGCCCCCCTCCACATACAACAATTTATTGGCAAGCTCTCCCCTCACTACAAAAGGTTCAATGTTTAAAAAAAAAAATCCTCAGAGAATTGTTAATTCCTGAGTTGGTTACCTGAACAGGAATAACAAAATGAACTGAGGAAAGTATTGTATAGTTTCTTATCTGGGTAGGGCCACAGCCAGGTTGCAAATGTGATTAAAATAGGCCCTTCTCTTGCCATGGGGAGAAAAGACATGCCAGTGATCAGATCCGGAATGACACCTTCACGTGGGATCTCCCCCAAAAGGTACGTTAGTAAGTTCCGCAGACACTGATGCCAAGGAAGAGCCCTGTGGTCTGCTGAGAGCTGGGAAGGCTTCTTCGCAGAAAAGGTACTGGAGGTCAATGGTCTGTCGGCGGAGAAGGAAGCTGAGCTCCAGGACGCAGGCACTGCACAGGCAAAACTTGGCTGTGGGGAGACGCACTGGCTGGGGGAGCTCCTGGGAGGAAAAATGAGGCTGGTGCATGAGAAAACTGGATGGCATTGCTCATCAAAGTCCGAGAGCAGAGTGGGGAGCCCTGGCCAGTGTTGCAGAAGTCTCATTCTGTAACCAAAGGATGGCCTGGAAAGGTGAGCATTCAGGTCAAGGAGACCAGCAACAATGTGATCAAGTGAGGAGGCTCCACTAAAGCTGAAGCCAGAGATGGGAAGAATGGATACCTCCTCACAGCAGGTGATGTGAGGATGAGAGGATGAGAGCCAGCAGAATTTGGGGTGGATTTGGCTTGGAAATGAAGGGCAGAGAGGAGTCAGAGACTCCCTAGATTTGAAGCAAGCATCAGAGGTGCCCTAAAAGAGACATCAAGCAGGGAAAGATGAGGAGGTTTAGGTCAAAACAGGAGTTGGTTGAAGAGAAAGGGTCCAGTTTTGTAAGCTGAACAACACCCTAGGCAGACCCTGGGCTGTCTGCCGTTGTCTGCTCCAGCCACCAGAGCAGTCCCTCCATCCTGGCTCAACCATGAGGCATCCCCAGGTGGCTCTGAAATACTAGCTTTATAAATGCACAAGTCTGAGGTCCAGGAACACTTCCAGGTCAGATATGACATCTGGGTGGTACTGACTACATAGTTAACAAAAATCCAAAGCTTTATAAGCACTGAGTAAAGAGGCCCAGGAGAGCTGGGGGAAGCTTAAATGACTGCTTCTAAGTACGGTCTTCTGGATTTAATTATCAATAGATGAAGGGAAAAAGGACACACTCATTTGGAAACAGGTCACTTCAAGCTTTTTAAACCACAGAATATACAATTTACTAACCTCTGTGCTTCAACCTGAGTGTGGGGGCTAGAGATACACATTCCAGATGGATTTCTGAACAAACCTTATCCAAACACTAAGAGACTTCTTTCAAAGGAAGAATTGTGTGGGATTTTTGCAGTTTGCTAGTTACATTATTATTTTGTATATGCCTAAGACTGTTTTGAGTCCAGCGGTAGCTAAGGCCATCACTGTAAAGATTAAGTGGGAAAACACAAAGGAATGAGAACCTCTCAAGAGATTAAGATGTCAGAATAAGAGGTACTACTGATTTTTCTCCAGCTCTAAAGTGTGAAACTTGAGGGTTGTGGCTGTCAATAGGAAGTGACTGGAAGGGTCTTTTGTCTTATTCTTAAAGTTGTTGACAGTGTACACATGGCTTATGAACTTCGTCTCTGGGTCAGTTCAAACATTCTCTCACACACACACACACATATACATATATGTGACATTATTATGTATATAGACAGTTACAAGTTGCTTGAAAGAAAATATGCATCTAATAAAAGCTCTAAAAAATAACTGACTGTATTCTTCTTCTTTCAGCCAATGCACATTTAGAATACTGCACATAAAATTGTGAGAGAACTTTTTTAAGTAGCTGATTTGGAAACTTTCACGCACATACACACACACATGTTGAGGATTATTTTTTCTGATTATTTTTAAAAGTTGACCCTCTCACTGGGTAAAATTGCCAGAGTAACTTTTTGGCAATTGTTTTTAAAGACGCTCTCTCTCAGAGTGGCGATTCTGAGCAACTGACCCTGAAAACTTTTAAATTTCTAACTTAATTCTCTACTCAAGCAAAAGAATTGACATGATTCTTCAGAAAAAATCAATGTGTGATTCAACACATGTTAGCTGTCTAGGTTGGACAATGGAAAAGACCTAATGTAACTTGGTCATTCATCTGTAATCTTGTGTTGCAGACACATGATACAGAAGGTCATCGGTGGCTGTAAAGATTGCTTTTGTTTCATTTGACAATCTCTCCCCCAAACCTGGCTGCCATTGCAGTGACGGCAACGGTGTTCACACAGACTTCTGTGCACGTGCCTCCTTCCCTCGAGGACAGGCACTCCAGGTAGAGGCGGCCTACCTGGGCACATTCACACAGCTTTCCCCCTGCTTCCCTCTCCTCTTCTAAGCACACTCTAGAGTCGGTTGCCATCCTAACCTGGAGGTCTGTGACAAGGACAGCTTCTCCCTAACAATACTGAAGGACTGCCTTCCATCTCACAGGGCACAAGGAGGCATGAGCCGAGGTCAGGTGGGAGGGGCTGGGGTTAAAGCAGAGGGAAGGACCAGGGAGAAAGAAGGCCTCCCCTGTAAGATGGTGACTGCATAGGAAGGTTGGAAGGTGTCAGTTTTATGACTGATACACATGTACTTCTCATCCTCTTTCCTGCTAAATAAAACAAGTCCAATGTGAACATGAAGAAAAGCTACCCAACGTGTCTGTGGCCTTCCCAGGGTGCATCTTGTCCCTCATAATGTGTACTCCTCACCCCTCACTTGCCTGGATCCTCCACACCCCTCGCTCTGCAGGCCCCTTCACTGTCCACCTTTTTGCCCATTGTTTAGATCAGTAAATGAATGTTAATTCTTTATGGCCCACAGGCTCTGACTTATCTCACAATGCCTCAACCCAGAGGCCATGTCAAGGAGGGGGTTTCATACGTGCCATGAAGAAAGTCCAAGAAAAAGTGAATGTCCTTAGAGGGAGGAATGATGTGCAAATTCATAAATTAGGATTCTGCTGACATCTGAATTACAAGGGTTCTCAGTAGCAGCAGGCTCTCACTAAATTAAATGCGTTGTTATTTCTAGTGACTAAATTAATGTCATTTACTTTATAATCAAAGGACAGATTCCCCCACATGAACATAGATGTCCAAGTGTTAACCCTTCTTATGAAGGCAGGAGTCTTACCATGAAGTGAGATGTGAGCCAGAGAACAACTCCTTAACTTCCTAACTGCTCTGGCTCATATTGAGAGCATATCCTTCACCAGCAGTTCAGGGTTTGTGCAGAGCATCTATAGAAGCCTTGGAGTGAGGGTAGACAGAAGAGGCAGAAAGAGGCATTTTCCATAGGTCCTTTGCAATTAAATTCACTATAAAAATCTTGCTTGTATTTTTCTAAAATACTGTCAGACTTTAATATTTTACCTTATGTATATGTCTATGCCACATTTTCCTTAATTTATTGTAAGCATTTTTGTAACTCTTATATTTGGCTCCATATTGTTACTACTTTGAGAATAAGTTCTGTGTCATTTTAATTCTGTTATGTTTCAGCAACTTATGTTTGTCTCTTATAAAGTGGCAACAATTTTTTTAAAGCACAGCTTATATGTCTTTTTCAAATTAAATGCAAACCCATTAAGAACCTTGGGTTGTACTGCCCCCCTGTGGCCACCTAGCAAACCAACAAGTGTGGTCAGCAGCCATCCTTGATCAGAGAGATACAGACAGGACATTTTTATACTCAGCTATTTCACGTCTGTCTCTGCTGGCACCACAGCTGTTGCATACAAGAAGTATCACCACAACAGGTCGGGGTGGATGATGCACTACTTGTCACTTGTGAAGAACAAGTGGAGCATCAGTGGAGGCCTCACTGATGGAATGGCAACCCACTCCAGTATTCTTGCTTGGAAAATCTCAGAGACAGAGGAGCCTGGCAGGCTACAGTCCATGAGATCACAAAGAGTCAGACACAACTGAGCAACTTTCACTGATGCCTGTAGTGAAGGTCCCAAGTGTCCAGAACCAATCTCTGCAGATCTGGCCAATTTCTGGGATTCAGATTTGAAGTCTGTGATGCAGGCTGTGGTTCTGACTTTCAGAAATTCCCCAGATGATTCTAAGTGCTGCCACAAGTTTGAACACCACTTGCTTACAGCCGGTTGAACCGAAAGCAGGTTCAGGGAGGACTGCCATCTGGGCAGGATGCTGCCCAGCCTGGGAGGGGGCGACTTGTGGGCCTAGGAGAGTCTGGACTCAGATCTTTCCATTTTCATAACAGAACACTGTCTCTGTCTTCCCCTAGGCTGATCTTAAAAGCATGTTAACCTAGACTTAATTGGAAGAATAAAAATAATCTGTATTCGAGGCTCCAAATATTTTGCTTTCACTTCTAGTTTTGGATTGTGTTTTGACCTGTCTGTTCCAAGTGAAAAGTAAATAAAAGTGGGATGTCTTACACCCATGCTGAGCTTGGGAGCTTCAAATTCAATAAAGAACACATCAAGGTCTGTCTGAGACGGTTTGCAAGTGAATATAGATTTTGCTTCCTTTGGTAAAAGAATTCTGCCCCCACTGTTTCCGTCTTCCTTCAGTAAGCCCCACCTTTAACCAAGTCCAGCGAAAACACGACTGAAGTGGCTTAGCAGCAGCAGCAGCGAAAACCATCATCCCTAAAGAACTGGATAACTCTTGAGAGTCCCGGGCAACACTGGATAAGACAATGAAAATTCTGCAGAGAAATAAAGTTTTAAAAGAGCATTGCTTCTATTTAGTCTCAAAATGCTCTACTTATATTTACTACCACTTAGCTAATATTCTTCAAAAATCCCTTTTAAGAAAATTATAACATTTTCCAACATATGATCAAATCAGGACTCTGTTCACTGGTTAACCCTCTCCTTCATGGAGGGTACAAAGAAGAGCCTGGTAGATGAAAGAATATGTATTTAAAAATCAGACTGACTTCAGCTCCAGCCTCAATACTATGGGAGTTTGCATAAGTGACTTAAAGACTCTGGATGTCAGATTCCTTTCCTGTAATTTGGTATACTATTAATATCCACTGGGAATTATGCTGGGATATAGTGTCTAGACCAGCACTGTCCAGTAGCATATTCTGTAATGATGGAAATGCTCTGCTATTTGCATTGTTCAATACAGTGGCCACCAGACCAGTGCAAAATGTGGCTAACGCAAATGTGGAACTAGGCTTTTTATTTCAATCAATTTTTTAATATGGCAAATGTTGGGAAAATAATGGAAAGAGTGACAGACTTTATTTTCCTGGGCTTCAAAATCACTGCAGATGGTGACTGCAGCCATGAAATTAAAAGATGCTTGCTCCTTGGAAGAAATGCTATGACCAATCTAGACAGCATATTAAAAAGCAGAGACATTACTTTGCTGACTAAGGTCTGTCTAGTCAAGGCTATGGTTTTTCCAGTGGTCATGAATGGGTGTGAGAGTTGGACTGTGAAGAAGGCTGAGCACTGAAGAATTGATGCTTTTGAACTGTGGTGTTGGAGAAGACTCTTGAGAATCCCTTGGACTGCAAGGAGGTCCAACCAGTCCATCCTAAAGGAGATCAGTCCTGAATATTCATTGGAAGGACTGACACTGAAGCTGAAGCTCTAATACTTTGGCCAACTGATGCAAAGAACTGACTCATTTGAAAAGATCCTGATGCTGGGAAAGATTGAAGGCAGAAGGAGAAGGGGACAACAGAGGATGAAATGGTTGGATGGCATCACCGACTTAACGGACATGAGTTTGAGTAGGCTCCTGGAGTTGGTCAGGGTGATGGACACTTGGTGATGGACAGGGAAGCCTGATGTGCTGCAGTCCATGGGGTCACAAAGTCGGACACGACTGAGCAAATGAACTGAACTGAACTGATGGCCAATGACTACATTAAAGGACAGTACAAGCCTGGTATACAATAGATAAATATCGGTATTACTTGGACTCTGGCGTCAAGGATTCCTATGTTTAAATTCTGAGGCACATTACTAAATGTTTCCAAGCTTCAGTGTCTTCATCTGTAATATGGGCCTAATAACAATACCTTCTCTATAGATTGGTTCAGAAGATTAAACAGAAACCGCATGCTAGCAACTTAATGTAGTACCTGGCACACAGAAGGAACCTCTTGTAATTGCAGGCTACTTTCCTAATAGCTCTTTGCTCTCTAGATTAGAATCCCACTCCCGCAAAAAATGCTCTTCACCATGGTGAGTGATCCAGGTTGCTTTCTGCAGGGGAACAGAAGTACTGCAGACCTGAGAAGGCTCTTTGGGTGTTAAATCAAACACCATGGGTTTAGAGTAATAGACAGAAAGGGCCTCCCAACTTTGTGGCAGTATGTTCAATCCATTCAACCTTATGGATCTCCCCTGAAAAGTCTTTTAAGGATAACGAATCTGATCAGGTTTCTGGCTGGATGCAAACCCTATGGCTCAAAGCAAAGTGAGAGATGGGTATGTGGATGACAGGTCAATTCCTCTCCCGTATTCCTGGGATTCAACAGAGGCTTATACACAAGGAGAATCAAGAATTAGATAATAGTCCATGAGCCCTGGCAAAGTAACATGGGCAGATATGGCTTAGGCAGGAAGGCAATGGGGTTTCTGACCACTGTCCTCATGAAGATCCAGGACCCTCACCCCGAGGTGTACCAGTAGAAACAAAACGCAATCGAGAGACCTCCCCCTCCCCGCCACCCCGAACCCACACTCCTCCCGCGGAAGCTGGGACAATCAGGGGTGAGACAAAGAGCCCACATCGGCCCTCCACTGAGAGGGAAAAGGGATATGGGCAGAGGTTCTGCCTTCCTTGGGCCAGAAGCAGAAACCTGGGGAAATAGGAAACGAGGGAAGTCACCCTAGTACCATTCAGCTGTGCATTCAGTTCAGTCACTCAGTCATGGCTGACCCTTTGCGACCCCATAAGTCGCAGCATGCCAGGCCTCTCTGTCCATCACCAAAGCCCGGGAATTCACTCAAACATCCATCGAGTCGCTGATGCCATCCAACCATTTCATTCTCTGTCGTCCCCTTCTCCTACTGCCCCCAATCCTTCCCAGCATCAGAGTCGTTTCCAATGAGTCGACTCTTCACATGAATTGGCCAAAGTACTGGATTTCAGCTTTAGCATCATTCCTTCCAAAGAACACCCAGGACTGATCTCCTTCAGAATGGACTGGTTGGATCTCCTTGCTGTCCAAGGGACTCTCAAGAGTCTTCTCCAACACCACAGTTCAAAAGCATCAATTCTTCAGTGCTCAGCTTTCTTACACTCCAATTCATATCCATATATGACTACTGCAAAAACCATAACCTTGACTAGGTGGACCTTTGTTGGCAAAGTAATCTCTCTGCTTTTTAATATACTATCTAGGTTAGTCATAGCTTTCCTTCCAAGGAGTAAGCGTCTTTAAATTTCATGGCTGCAATCACCATCTGCAGTGATTTTGGAGCCCCCAAAAATAAAGTCTGACACTGTTTCCACTGTTTCCCCATCTATTTCCCATGAACTGATGGGACCCGATGCCACGATCTTCTTTTTCTGAATGTTGAGCTTTAAGCCAACTTTTTCACTCTCCTCTTTCACTTTCATCAA
>SJYV01026943.1:22283-41208 GCA_006410875.1 Neotragus pygmaeus | reverse complement strand
AGTTCTGTGTAATCCTGACCTGCATAAAGATTTCTCAAGAGGCAGGTCAGGTGGTCTGGTATTCCCATCTCTTTCAGAATTTTCCACAGTTTATTGTGATCCACACAGTCAAAGGCTTTGGCATAGTCAATAAAGCAGAAATAGATGTTTTTCTGGAACTCTCTTGCTTTTTCAATGATCCAGTTGGATGTGGGCATTTGATCTCTAGTTCCTCTGCCTTTGACCAGGGATCAAAGCTAATGTCCAGCTTGAACATCTGGAAGTTCATGGTTCATGTACTGTTGAAGGCTGGCTTGGAGAATTTTGAGTATTACTTAGTATACCAGCGTGGGAGATGAGTGCAACTGTGCGGTAGTTTGAGAATTGTTTGGCATTGCCTTTCTTTGGAATTGGAATGAAAATGGACCTTTTCCAGTCCTGTGGCCACTGCTGAGTTTTCCAAATTTGCTGGCATATGAGTGCAGCACTTTCATAGCCTCATTTTTAGGATCTGAAATAGCTCAGCTGGAATTCCATCACCTCCACTAGCTTTGTTCGTAGTAGACTTATCTTAAAGAGTTTCCCTGGTGGCTCAGACAGCTACAGTCCACGGGATCACAAAGATTTGCAAGGATCACATGACTGAGTGACTAACATGCACACAGAGGCTTATCTTATATTCTTTACTCATATTTTAAAACATATTTTATAATTGCCATGTATTACTTTTGTTAAGTGAAAGAACACAACCAATAATGAAAGATTTATTTTCATGTCCAGATTGCTGACCCTACTTGCTTGCGAAATACTAAAGTCAATGGGCTCCTCTTTTGAGTTCCAAGTGAGGTAGGAGAGGGAAGTATCTGCCTTACAAATCAGTGTGAAAGGCAACTCTGTCCAGTAAGATCTTCAAATGAGGCTTCCCTGATGGCTCAGATGGTAAAGAATCCGTCGGCCATGCAGGAGACCCAGGTTCGGTCCTTAGGTCAGGGAGAACCGCTGAAGAAGGGAGTGGCTACGCACTCCAGTATTCTTGCCTGGAGAATTCCATGCACAGAGGAGCCCGGCAGGCCACACTGCTCCATGGGGTCACAAAGTTAAATGTGTACGTCATTGCTCTTTTCTTGATGGAGACCAGTGAGCCAGGCACACAACCACAGACATGAAAAGGCACCAAGTACATTCTGTTCGATGAATGTCTCGTTTTCCCCCTCAGATTCCTGCACAGACACACGGTGAGACAAAATCATATTCATCTGTAATTGAGTTTCTTCCTGCTGACTGTGTGGAGTTTCCCTATGAGCTGGTATGAGGCACTTCTTCCTGTGCCTCAGAACAAGACTCCCTGATGGCCAGTACACACTGGAGACTGCACTCTGGATTCTGTGAAGCACACAGGAAAACAGGACAGGGGCCCCCAGTTTCTCTCGGTCCCAGAGCCAGTTGACCCCTCACCCCGGAGTGCCCCACCTGGCTTCTCTGATCTCACAGGATGGGTCTGCTGAGACTCACTGCATGTTCAGTCTCTCGCCAGACTCCAGGATCAGTTCTAGCCTTGTGGTGACTGTGGTGGGGTGGAGGGGAAGGCCACGCGGAGCCCTGCGACGGTTAGTCATACTTCAACACTGAGTCATTTGGCCACACCGCCCAGTGCCCTCAGGCAGGAGGCTCTGTGCGAGCCAGTACTCCAGGTCCCAGGCTTTCTGGCTCCGAATACTCCTAATGTCCAGGGTTACCTTTGACAGGAAGCTACCCCTTATCCTGTTCTAGAAAAAAATGATACATCCAGGTACTTTAACCATATGAACGAAATGACAGGGGTTAAAGTTTACTTACTATGCATATGCAATTGGAAACAGAAAGCTCACTGCTTTACATGTTGCTGTTTAATTTAACCTCAGGTCCACAGTAGGTGAAAACTCTTTATTAATATCCTCACTTTACAGTTGAGGAAACTGAGGTGGGAGAGATGGTTAATAATGAGTCACCATTACCCAGCCAAGAAGTGATGGAGACAAAATTAAATGCTCCAAAACTGCTGCCTGCAACCCCTTCACTACACTGCATTCTTCAGATATGGAACTTTTAGTGGACCTGAGACTCTGACTGAACAAAAATTCTAGTTCTTTTTTTTTTTTTTGGTTAAGAAAAATTAATGAATGGAACCAACCCTGATAAGCTGGATGTTGAGATCAAGTAGCTTCTTTAGTTGGATCTGAGAAAAGAAAAGAGGAGATCCCAAAGACCTGGGAGCTCACCAAGAACATGAAGCCAGCTTGCCATGCTTCCATAGCTCACTCATTCCTTCAGCACTCCTGGGGGTCTGGGATGTGGGCTTCACTGTGCCAGATGAAGGGAATCCAGGAAGGCATGAATGATATGGGCCCTGACCTTGATGTGGTCCCTTAGAGTTCAGGGAGGAACAAAGAGAAACGACCATTAAATAAATGAGTGCAAAAGAGAAAATAAGATGCTCTGATGAAGAAGAGGCGAGTGGTCAGAAAAGGCCTCTCTGAGGTGCTGACACTTAAACCTAGAGGATGACACAGAAGAAGCAGTTGATGAGATCTGTTCACTTCCCCTTCATCTTTGGTAATAACTGGAATTTCTGAGTACTTTTCAAGGGTATTTACAACTTGGGTTCCTTAAAGCAGGCCAACCACTATCTTACAACAGTGCCTGTGTGCTCAGCTATGTTCATCTCTTTGCAGCCCCATGGACTGTAGCCTACCAGGCACCTCTGTCCATGGGATTTTCCAGGCAAGAATACTGGAGTGGGTTGCCATTTTCTTTTTCAGGGGATCTTCCTGACCCAGGGATTGAACCTGAGTTTCCTGCACTTCTTGCATTGGCAGACAGATTCTTTACCTAGGAAGCCCAACAATGTGTATGCTTTCTCTGCCCAGTTTAAAATATCACCAATATTACATAACAATATGGAACTGTTCAGTCCAGAACTATCCTCATTTCTTTTTTTCTCAAATACAGAAAATCACTTCAGAATCAGGGACAAGAGGAAAACTCTTCGAGTTTTGTAGAGTTCATCCAAGTGTACTATTTGCTTCTTCCCTGCGGAATTGTCATATCAGCTTTAGGAAAGATGATGAAAGACAAGAATTGGGCCCAGCGGATGCTAAGGAAACAAGGCCAAATTTGCTTTTCACGTGGGCCCTTAGGGGGAGAGTGGAAGGCAAAAGCAGTGAACTGGGTCCAGATATTTTTTTATCAGTGCTGTGTAGTGGTTAGATGAGGAACTCAAGAAACCAAAAGGCTTCTTTCCTTCACATTTCTGTAAGTGGTAATTTTATTATCTCACCAGTAGAGATTCGGCAGAGTCCGCTGAAGGCAACAGCACAGAAGACCCAGGGTTCTTTCCTCACTACAATCCAACTGTATTTCCTCTGGGAGAAGGATGCTTCCTAAGAATATGTGGGGTTGGAACCGGAGGCCACTTAAAGCTAAGAAGGGGATGTTTTTGATGTCTGGAGAGTTCCAATCATGATTAGATTTTTGGGTGCAAAGACTGCAGTGTGTACTCTCTTCACGGAGCAATCTGAAGTTATAAGGCCCTCTACTTCCTGGCTTCCAGAAGTTTGTTTTTTTCTCCATCACGATGCATCCTCTAACTACTGAATAATTAACCCTAATGACTAATCTAGTCTCCTAGGAAAAAGGCTGGTGAAATCTGTTCCTGATGCATATCGTACGTGCGGAAGGCTGTATTAGGTAATGGGGGAATTCTCCGGTGCTCCAGTGTCAGGACTCCGTGTTCTCATGGCCAAGGGCCTGGGTTCAGTCCCTGGTCAGGGAACTAAAATCCCACAAGCCAAAATAATAACAATAAGCATGGTCTGAGAAGGTCCAAATTCCTTTCCCAGTGCCTGGTCCAACCCTGGGACAGAGGGAAGAAGGGACAACCGTGTTCCGTTTCAGAGATCTCTTCCTATCACACAGACGTGCTAGAGGGCAGCTGCGCTCCTGCTCCCTGCTGTCGGCCAGGGGAACTCCGCACCAGCTGACTGAAGCTGTCACCATCTGAGGCTGCCCCCAGGGTCAGATATGTGGCCTGGCGCTGCGCCGTCACAGGGCCACGTATCCAGAGGGCGCCAAAGCCTTCTCTGTAACAGCTTGGCCACCTTGTCTGAGGTGGAAGACAAACCGCATTTCATGAGGCTTGGGGCAGAGAGCAGACTGTCCCCCACCCCCAGGTCCAAAAGCACTTGAGTGGTGGAAGGAAAAGAGGAGAGAAGGGCAAACTCCAAGGGTGGACGTAAAAAGTGGATCTTTTCAGAGAGGGCCCTCTGGTCAGCCTTGGATTTGATGGTGTTTTGACCCAGCTCTCAACAATCTTAAGCTGCATTTCGCAGGTTTCAACATAGTTCTCTTTCTGAAGCAATGCAGTGCCAAAGACATGGTATCACAGGGCTTTGCCTTTTCCTGCTTTTTAAAGGCCATCAAAACCATCATTCCCTAACATACCGACACAGGAACAAAAGATGAGGCTTATCTCACAGTTCAGCTATTGTGTGACCAGCATGTCAGCGGCACAGGAAAGATAGGCAGACACTTGCAAAATAAGGTCTGACCCAAGCCTCCCCTGATACCCAGTTTCCATCTTGCTGAACGCGCATGATAATAAGATTTCAAACTCATTAGAAACTGTGGTCATTCACAGTTTTAGGAGTGAGCTTGTACGACCCAGGGGAGCGCTCCTGATCACTTTGCAGTGAAGTCACCATCACAAACAGGATTTCCTAAGGAGGTCTCAGGGCGAGGAAGCCGCCTTCTCGCGTTGGCCCTGCCATCTGGGCAGCCCCGCTGCTCCTCCTCTGCTGTAAACAGGCGGTCAGAAGGTCCCAGGGAACACCCCTGCCTATTGTTCCCGGTCCTCTCGCTTCCCTTTCATCTCTGGGAATAGCTGGAATTTATGAGTGCACGGGCTGACGTTCCAAGCTTTTACTTNTAGTATCACAGGATGAGGCTTTACGATTGTAAAGCTCATTGAGGACAGAGACCACATTAATTTATTATGTTTGGAAATATCTCCTCAAGACCTGCAGCCAGGTCTGGAACAGCTGCCACCACCACAAAATAGATGCTAGCTCTGAATTCTGCCATTCATTCTCCTCTACAACTTCCTCCATCTTATCACCAACCAGTGGCATTATGTGCCCCTTGCCCTGGAAAGAATCTTTGCTCTTGCAGTCTTCATCATCTTCCTCGGGTGACTACCCATTGCCTATATTTCAAACCGTTTGCTGATTGAATGAACACAAATCAAGGAATGGAAAGCAGAGGCTGCAGAAAGGCATGCACAGAAGCTTCTGATGTTACCTAGTGGGAATCTGCACTGACATGTGGCTACGTTGAATATTATTAGTGACTTGAATCCTATCAACTTGGTCATCTGGGAGATACAAATTTTTGGTCTGAAACTGGCACAAAATAGTTTTTTATGACTTCATTTCACTATACGCCTTCTCTATAGTGTCCTATACCTGGAACTCTTACCTCAAAATATTCCCTGTTGAATGTGCCTTGGGCCTGATGTGCACACATTCTGTTTTTAAGGCTTGGCTAAGACGGAAGATTCAGTGGTCTTGTCTACACAATTTCTCAAGTTGGTAGAGGATTTGCAACCTATACTCTAACTTTAACTGGAACATGGCCTTTGAAGGGATGCAGGTATTACAAAAATAAATTGCCTGGAGCTGTGCTTTGAGCTCTAATGGCCTTTTAGTTTGGATACTATTTTCTTTTTTTTTTTTAAATCAGATATATAATTTGAAAGCAAGAATCTTGGTCTTTTGGGGTTCTTACAAATCCAGAGAACTAAAACTAAGACTGGTGACCAATATTGAGAACTTTTATCATGGAAAAGGTGACCTCATAATACCTGGCTAACTCGCTGTGGGAAAGGTGGCTCCAACCATTTGCGATCCTCTAAGCTCCCCAGTAGCTACTGCAGACTATTGTCTTGGTTAGGGGAGGTTAACAGAGCTATGATTACCATGATGCGCTCGCTTTGTGTCATCCCTAAAGCAATAAGCAGCAATGACTTGGTCACTTCCCTTTGCAAACACCAGTCCTCAGGACTGGTCAGGTCTTATCCTCAAGATTTAGAAGGAAATCAGTGGGAATGATTAAAGGAGAATACTGTACATTTTTGACAAGGTCATGCTGCCTTCCTGACCTACTTACTTTATTCTACCACTTTCTGTAAATTATGCTCCTTCAATTATTTCCGAGGGGATATTTACCTATATAATAATAATTACAAAAAAATGTTCAACCTGACTTAATCCCTGAGGAAACAGTGGAAACTCTTTGGGAGCATTAGGAAATGTGAGCATTATCAGCTGATGGGTAAGAGTTCTCTACCACTTTCCTTTAGCTGAGAACTTAAGTACTTATGATGAGTTCTGTTAAGTCACTCAGTCCTGTCTGATTCTTTCCGATGCATGCCAGGCTTCTGTTTCTATCACCAACTCAAAGAGCCTGCTGAAACCCAACCCACTGAATCAGTGACACCATCCAAGAATTTCATCTTCTGTCCTCGCCCTCTCCTTCAGACTTCCATCTTTCTCAGCATTAGACTCTATACCAATGAGTCAGTTCTTCACATCAAGTGGCCAAAATATTCAAGTTCCAGTTTCAGCATCAGCCCTTCCAATCAATATTCAAGACTGATTTCCTTTAGAATTGACTCCTTTCATCTCCTTGCAATCCAAGGGACTCTCAAGAGTGTTCTCCAACACCACATTTCAATAGCATCAATCCTTTGAAGGTCAACCTTCTTTATAATCCAGTTCCCACCTCTGTACGTAGCTTTGACTAGACTGACCTTTGCCTGCCTTATAATATGCTGTCTAGCCTGGTCATAACTTTCCTTCTAAGGAGAAAGCATATTTAAATTTCATGACCAAAGCCATCATCTGGTGTGATTTGGGTCCCTCCTCCCAGTAGTTTCCCATTGTTTCCCCATATGTATGCTATGAAGTAGTGGGGGGACCAGATGCCATGATTCTCATTTGAATGTTGAACTTTCAGTCACATTTTTGACTCTCCTTTTTCACTTTCCTCAAGAGGCTCTGTAGTTCTTCTTATGTTCTGCCATATGAATCGTGTCATCTGCGTATCTGAGGTTACTGATATTTCTGCCAGCAATCTTGATTGCAAACCCTGTTTCATCCAGTGGGGAATTTGGTATGATGAACTCTATAAATAAGTTCAATAAAGAGGGTGAAAATATACAGCCTTAACATACTCCTTTCCCAACACAGAACCAGTCTGTTGTTCCATGTCCTTTTCTGACTGCTGATTCTTGACCTGCATACAGATTTCACAGGAACATAGCAGCCTCCTCTTTTGAAGAATTTTCCACGTTTTGTTGCGATCTACACAATCAAAATCTTTCACATACTCAAATAGGAGTAGATGCTTTCCTGGTGTTCTCTTGCTTTTTTGAGATCCAGTTGTTGTGGCAATTTTATTTCAGATACCTCTGCCCTTTCTACATCTAGCTTCAACACCTGGAAGTTCATGGTTCATATTCTGTTGAAGCCTGGCTTGGGGAATTTTGAGCAGTACTTTGCAAGTGTGTGAGATGTGTGCAATTAAGCAGTAGTTTGTGCATTCTTTTGATTGCCTGATTTTGCATTTGGAATGAAATCTCACTGTTTCCAGTCATCTCGCCACAGCTGAGTCTTTTAAATCTGTTGGCATGTGGAGGGCAGCACATTCACAGCATCATCTTTTAGAATTTGAAAAAGCTCAAGTGGATTACATCACTTCCACGAGCTTTGTTGGTAGTTATGCTTCCTAAGTCCAACTTGACCTCATTACAGGACGTTTGGCTCTAGGTGAGTGATCACACCATCTTGCTTAACTGGGTCATGAAGATCTTTTATGCACAATTCATCTGTGTCTTCTTGCCACCTCTTCTTAATAGCTTCTGCTTCTGTTACGTCTGTACCATTTATCTCCTTTATTGTGTGCCTCTTTGCATGAAATTTTCCCTTGGTATCCCTGATTTTCTTGAAGAGATCCGTAGGCTTCCCCATTCTATTTATTTCCTCTATTTTTCTATAATGATAACCGAGGAAGGTTTTATTTCTTTTTATTATTATTTAGGTGTCTGCATTCAAATGTGTATAGTTTTCTTTTTCCCCTCTTCGTTTCTCCTCAGCTCTTTGTAAGGCCTCGTCACTCTGGAATTTTGCATTTATTTTTCATGGCCTTAATCACTGCTTCCTGTACAATGTCAGAAACCTCTATATATAGCCCTACAGGGATTCTGTCTGTCAGATAGTATCCCCTGAAACTATTTATCACTTCACTCTATAATCGTAAGGGTTTTGACTTGACATGTAAAATATATTAATTCCCTAATTCATGTAGGGAAATATTCACCCAGATTTTCATCAAAGAAATACAGAGAACTATATATGTTGTTCAGGAAATACATGAAATAGAGTTGTTCAGTGTTTGACTGTTTAGCTCAGATCTTTATTTCTGAATCATGGAAAATTCTCTATATCATGTGTAAAAGCTGGGCAAATGTCATATGCGACTAATTGAAATTTCATGTTTCATATGAAAACACTTCTTCCAAGATTTCAAATGTGAAATACACTGAATTCCAGTCTCATATCAGAAGACCTTCATTCAAACTTTCCTGATGGAAATGTAGAAAATTTCATAGTTCAAGCATGATAATCTGAGGGCAAATTCAATGTTTCTTGGAGGAAAATTAATGAAAGTTTTTCAAATGTTAAATAGTATACAGTATTTCAAGAATGAAAGACAGTATAAAGATTTTCAAATGAGAAATATNGGCCGTGGCAACGGGAGTCACCCCTGGGACTCGGGGGAGCCTGGGCCAGGGCACTGGGGGGCGGGGGCGGGGCCAGCGCGGGATTTGGATCAGGACTCACCGACAAGGGGGACGGAAAGTGTATGCGGGAGAGGGCCCTGTGGATTTGAGACCTCGTCCCGCCATCGCTTTCTGGGCCTCTCCCTTTCGGAGCCTCGTCTGATGCATAAGGCAAACTGAGGACCGCTGCTCTCTGCCGAGCCCCTCCCCGCTCCCCTCCTTCCCTTTTCAGCCCAGCACTTCAGGAAGCTCATCCGCCAAGCCCTGCACGTGTGAGGTGCTGCTGACATGCCAGCTGTAGTCAAAAGTCTTTAGTTACTATGAAAAGTAACTTCTAAAGTGTCACCAATACCATCCACTTCTCCAGAAACAAACGGACCACAGCCATGAGCAGTGTGATAGGAAATGGAGGGACTTCACAGGAGGAGGCCAGAAGGGTGGCAAGCAGTGACTTCAAGGTAAGCATCACCTGGGCCTCAGCATTTTCTGGATGCTCATTCCAGTAGGTTTTTGCCAACAGGAAAGGAGACTGGACCTGGGACTGCTGGCTGTGTGGCCTGACCTCCCAGGGCCGGGCCCCTGCTCCCCGTGGATTCCCTGGAACAAGGCCACGAGGGCCACCGCAGGCCTCCCCTCTGCCCTGGCCCAGGAAGCGGAGCAAGTCAGGACCCCACCCACCGGAGCAGAGAATGCCCCGTTCTTGATGGAATGTGTCTTTGGGAGTCTAGCCAGCAGAATTTTATAATGTCCTATAACACTCTAATTACCTAACTCTCATGATGATCCAGAAAACGTAGCTATTTCCATTAAATTCCCAACATTCGCAAATATCTTTTTTTTTTTACACAAACTACTGTGTTCTTCAGTGTACATTAGACTGAGATATTACAGTAATGGATATCAATTTCCAAGTGCAGGGCTGTGCACAAGGCAGCTGTTCAAAAATACTTATTGAAACACAGACTATATTTCATAGAAAGTTCCATCTTGGGTTATACTAATAACCAATCATAACACAAGTCTCCCTCATCTCTCAGCTTAATAGTTAACATCACCAGTTATTTTCATCTCAAGGCAATAAACTGGAGATAATGTACAAATGCACTGTCATGTTGGATTATATGGAGCTGAGCATAATGAAAGCCATAATTCAAATAATATAGGAAGCAAGAAAGCTTGAATAACCAAAATATTTGTTGAATTACTTCCACTTATAAAAAGATTCATAGTTGTAATTATCATAAAAGCAGGTGTATAATAGCTGGATATTGGCTGCATAAATTAATGGCTAGCTGTTTATTCCATGTTTGTAGATGGTGACAGCTAAAATCAGACACAGCACTGTTTAGAAGACTTTTACAAGTTACTACTTTTAATCAATGGACAGAGGTTAAAAAGTGAAATACGGCTCTCATTAAACCGCCAGGGGTCACACAAACGAGATGTCGGCCCCTGTGGCTCCTGGGGTTGTTTCCTGCTTTAATAGGTGAGTTGACTCACCTGAGTAAGAACCACAGCTCTGTACCAGTCCCTCCTTCTCAAGCAGGGGCTCCCAGGGGATGACAACCATACCCTCCACAACCCCCGAAGGTGTGAGCTAATAAATGGGGTATTTCAGGTTTGTGCCCAGAGGGGAAAATGCCACCCAGATAAGGAGGCACCCTTTAACAGAATAAGCCTGCCTCGGGAGCTTGGCCCCTTTTCACAATTGATGTCTCTAGCAATAAAGTTTGGCTTTAAGATACAATCTGCCTCTTGGTTAATGTAAGGCTTGGGGGGTGGAGTCCAGCCCCTCCAGCTCCTCCACTCCCCAGGTGCTATCCAGTTCTCCCCTCCATTCTGCGGAGCAGTCTGCACACCTAAGAAAACAGGGCTCAAAAGTGGAGTAACCTGCCAAGGTCACGTTCCCAGCAATGACAGAGCTGCTGGGGTCTGAATCCAGGAAGCAGCTCCAGGGTCCTTCCTCTGACCTCTACTCTGCGTGCCTGGGGTGGCTGTATGGATCATTCCCATTTCGCAGTACTTCCCTGGTGGCTCAGACGGTAAAGCGTCTCCCTACAATGCAGGAAACCCAGGTTCAATCCTTGGGTCGGGAAGATCTCCTGGAGAAGGAAATGGCAACCCAGCCCAGTCTTCTTGCCTGGAAAATTCCATGGACGGAAAAGCCTGGTAGGCTACAGTCCATGGGGTCACAAAGAGTCGGACACAACTTCACTTTCACTTTTCCTTCTTTCATTTTGCAGAGGAGGAAACCGAGGACCAGCAGTGAGCAGAAGGATATCCACCCAGGTACCTGTGTCCCCCACCCACGATCTGAACCCACGCTGATCCCAGGGCAGCATCATAGAAATATCTGCGAACAGTAGGAAGGCAAGTCGCGTTGGTCAGCCTCTAAGACTTGCTCTGTCTCAAACAGACTAGCAGGCAGGAATGCCAGCCCCTGGAAAAGGGCAGGGCAAGGGGTCACACCAGCCTGGCGCGAGGTGCGAGGAGGGTAGTTTAGACCCCAAAGATGGAAGAGGGAAAAAGATCCCACCCGGAACAAGTTGTTCCTCTCTTGATTCATGTGAAACTTCCTGGATCCCAGTGAGAAGTGGGACCTGCTCACTTCTCTTCACACTGGCTTGGCCAAAAAGTCCATTCAGACTTTTTTGCATGATGTTATGGAAAAACCTGAACAAACTTCTTGCCCAATCCAATAAATTACTTTAGGCCTCAGCTAATGGTGCAGGATGATAGTAATTTTTCAATGGAAGAATCTCTCCAGATCTGTTTAAAAAAAAAACAAACGTATTGAGGAGAAACACTGGTCTCACATCTAATCGGTCCAAACTCTGGGCACACAGATGGGGAAGGTAGAGGTCTACGGGGTGTTGGTTCTCAAAGTGGGGTTCATCTGGGCACTTGGTGAACCTTGAATTCTCAGGCCCCACCCAGAACTACTGAATCAGAAACCCTCAAGGTGGAGCCAAGGTAAACGTTTTCACAAGCCCTTTTGGGGTGATTCTGAGGCTCACTCAAACTTGAAAAATACCGACTTGGCGTGGGGCACCCTAAGGTATGCGTCATTCCTGTCTGAGCGTCCCGCACAATGGACACCTCACTCGAGGGCCTGAGACGAGAGGTGAAGGTCCCAAGCGGTGAGCTGTTGCGCTTCCTTCTGCAAGTGAGGCTCGGCTTCGCCCCTCTCCCTCATCTTTCTGCTGGCTGGCTGGGACAAGGACGTTGTGCATTTCTCTCACTGGCTAAACACCTCTGGGAAAACACTCTTGAAAAGTACTTTTAGAAAAAACAAAGACTCAAATCACGAATGTATAATGGGATAACAAAGTCTATGACAAACATTACTTATTTTAAAGTTTCAGATGACCTAGAAGATGGCTGAAAGTACTTTGCCTTTAAGATCCAAATAAGTCAATACAGTTGCCCCCCCTCCTCCATGGAGGATGGACTCCAGGACCCCCTCAGACACCAAAACACTCAGGGGCTGAACTCTGAAGTATAGGCATATAACTTGTGCACATTCCCCTGCGCACCTTAAATCATCTCTAGATGACATAACGTGTTAGTCATTCATTCGTGTCTGACTCTTTGCAACCCACGGACTGTAGCCCACCAGGCTTCACTGTCGGTGGGATTTCCCAGGCAAGAGTACTGGAGTGGGTTGCCATGCCCTCCTTCAGAGGATTTTTAGATGACTTAATAATACAATGTAAATGCTATGCAAACAGTTGCCAGCAAATGGAAACTTTGCTTTGTGAAAGTTTCTGGTTTTTTTTTTTTTTCTATTTTTGATCCATGATTGGTTGAATCTGAGGATGGGGAACCCACAGATAGGAAGGGGTGACTGTACTGAATTTTTTAATACTACTCGATAAGAAAAAAGTGTTTAAAAATATGAAAACCTAAGGATTCCCATTTTCCTATAAACTAGTCATGTCCTTGAAAATAATCCTTTCCTCCTGATTCAGGATATTCATGTTAGTAGCAGTTGCACATAAATAAGACTTTCCAAATAAACATCTTATCTTTATATGGAAGGAAGTTCAGGAAGAAGGAATTGACGTTCTTCCCCAAAGATGACAATACATATTTGGGTTCCTTTCCCAGAAATTAGTAAAAAACAAAATACCTCTCATTTAAAAAGAAGAAAAAAGTGTGTTCATAGCAAATGCTTAAATCAAATCCATATGCCACTCACATGCTTAAAAAAGGAGATGGCTGCTGTGAGCCAATTTCTCCACTCATTCTAGGCCAAATAAAACAGATTTCAGTTGGAAAAAAAAAGCATTTATTGCCTCAGAGAGAGCTCTGTTCATCCCGCAGGGTATACAAGTACTATTTATTTTTCATTCAGAATTCCCGATTCTCTACTTCATACACATTTTCCCACTCAGGTCGACTTTATCCACTCTGTATAAGTACATTAAAATCTGAAAAACATAACACCTTCTCTGGATGAAACAAATTTTTAAAATGTTGAGGCCGCATAGGTAAGGAAACCATAAACAAAATGAAAAGACAATCTATGTACTGGGAGAAAATATCTGCAAATGATGCAACCAGCAAGGGGTTAATCTCCAAACTATACAAACAGCTTCTATGATTCAGTAACAAAAAGACAAATAACCCAATTGAAAAATGGGCAGAAGAGCTAAATAGACATCTCTCCAAAGATGTACATGAAAAGATGCTCAACACGGGTAATTAGTAGAGAGATACAAATCAAAACTGCAATGAGGTATCACCTCACACCAGTCAGAATAGCCAGCATTAAAAAGTCTACCAACAATAACTGCTGGAAAGGGTGTGGAACAAGGGAGCCCTCTTCCACTGTTGGCAGGAATGGAAGTTGGTGCAGACGCCACGGAGAGCGGCATGGAGGTTCCTTAAGAAACTAAACATGGAGCTTGCATATTATCTAGCACTCCCCATCTGGGGTGCAGATCCCGAGGAAACTGTATGACAAAATGCATGCACCCCAGAGCTCACTGGAGCACTGTTTACAATAGCCGAGGCATGGAAACAACCTAAGTGTCCATAACGACAAATGGATGAAGACGATGTCATGCGTGCACACAGGGGAACACTGTCAGCCATAAAAAGAGTGACATGGTGCCATCTGCAGCAACACGGCGGGCCTAGAGAGTGTCACGCTGAGTGAAGTAAGGCACACAGAGAGGGACACACCGCGGGACGGCACCTCTATGTAGAATCTAAACCACAACACCAATGAACACAGCTACACGGCAGAATCGGATTCACAGACATGCAGAACAGAGGTGTGGTTCCCCAGGCGGAGGGGCTGGGGAAGGGAAGGATTGGGAGCTGGGATTAGCAAGTATAAGCTGGTAGACACAGGACAGATAAACAATAAGGTCCTATTGCACAGCACAAGAAACTATATTCAATATAGAAAATGAACTTATGGGTACCAGGAGAAGGATCGGGGGAGGAGGGATAGTTACGGAGTTTGGGACTGACATGTGCACACTGCTATATTTAAAATGGATACCCAATAGGGATCTACGGTGTAACACAAGGAACGCTGCTCAATATTCTATAACAGCCTAATCGGAAAGAGAATTTGAAAAGCAACAGAGACATGTGCGTGTGTAACTGAATCACTCTGCATACCTGAACCTAATACGACATTGTTAACTAACTGTGCTCCAACAGAAAATAGGAAGTAAAAAAGCCTACGGTATTCTTAGTAAATATTTGTTAAGTATTAAAAAGCCTGTTATTAAGTCATAATGGAAAATAATATGAAAAGTTATATATGTATAACTGAGTCACTTTGTTACACAGCAGAAATTAAATATGCTATAAATCTACTATAGCTCAATAAAACTAAAAAAAAATACTGATGCAGTGTAGCACCTACATCAGTAACATTAAGCAAATACAATTCTTATTGAAAAAAGGCCATATTATTCTGATACTGGAACTCACATTTTTCACCACTAAGAAATACCCTTCCCAATCAAAAACAACAAGACACCCCCAGAGGTAGGTGGTTGAAAAGTGCTAAATGCTTTAAGAACACTCTGTGTGTTATGAAAAAGTTCAGGATCNAAAGGCCATATTATTCTGATACTGGAACTCACATTTTTCACCACTAAGAAATACCCTTCCCAATCAAAAACAACAAGACACCCCCAGAGGTAGGTGGTTGAAAAGTGCTAAATGCTTTAAGAACACTCTGTGTGTTATGAAAAAGTTCAGGATCTAACTCCCCACAAAATAAGGGGTGAAACACACCACAGAACCCATGGGAAACAGCTCTGCATTCGGGAGTCTGCAATGTTTAGCCGGGCACGTGTACAAGAAAAGAATGTCCTGTTTGGTTTGTGCCTATGTTTATTTTATCAAAAGACAGTTAAGTATGATGGATAACACAAAATAAATAGTGGAAAATGTTTACGAAATATACAAGTCAAAATTGTTGTTTTGTTGTTCAGCTGCCCAGTCGTGTCCGACTCTGCCATCTCATGGACTGCAGCACACCAGGCTTCCCTGTTCCTCCCTACCTCCCAGAGTTTGCCCCAGTTCATTGCATCGGTGATGCCATCCAGCCATCTCATCCTCTAACACCCTCTTTTCCTTCTGCTCTCAATCTTCCCCAGCCTCAGGGTCTTTTCTAATGAGTCAGCTCTTCGCATTAGGTGGCCAAAGTATTGGAGCTTCAGCTTCAGCATCAGCCCTTCCATTGAATGTTCAGGATTGATTTCCTTGAGGATGGACAGGTTTGTTCTCCTTTCAGTCCAAGGGACTCTCAAGAGTCTTCTCCAACACCACAGTTCAAAAGCATCAGTTCTTCGGTGCTCAGCTTTCTTCACAGTCCAACTCTCACATCCACACATGACCACTGGAGAAACCATAGCCTTGACTAGGCTGGCCTTTGTTGGCATTGCTGTTTTTTGTTTTGTTTTTTTTTTTCCTGGAATTGCTTTCTCTATAATCCAGCAGATGTTTTCAATTTGATCTCTAGCTCTTCTTCCTTCTCTAGAGCCAGCTTGGACACCTGGAAATTCCTGGTTCACAGAATGCTGAAGGCCGGCACGTGAGATCTTAAGCATGGCCTTGCTGGCATGGGGGATGCGTGCAATCGTCCGATGGGCAGCACCTCCTTTGGCACTGCCCTTCTTGGGTACCGGGGTGAGGTTTGACCTTTTCCAGTCCTGTGGCCACTGCTGGGTCTCCCAGATTCACTGACATAATGAATGCAAAACCTTGACGGCATCGTCCTTTAGGAATCTGAATAGTTCTGCTGGAATTTCATCACAGCCACTAGATTTATTAACAGCAGTGCTTCTGAAGACCCACTTTGTACAATGTACATTACAGGCTGGTCAGCAGTGTGAAGAGAAGGGCGAGTGATTCTTAATTGAGCTGAGATGGTTGAGCAGACACTCGAGAATGTCTGGCTCTGGGGGACTAACCGCTATCGTAGTAATCCGGTTCATTAAGATCTTTTTAATACGGTTCTTCCCTGTATTCTTTCCATCTCTTCTTGATCTCTTCAGTATCTACTGGGTCTACCCTTTATTGTGCCCATCTGTGGGCAGACGCTTCCATGTGTTTGCAGTGTTCCTGAAGAGATCTCCAGTCTTTCCCCGTTTGCGCTGTTCTTCTATTATTAAGCACTGCTTGTCGAAGAAGGCCTTCCTGCCTCTGCTAGCGACCTCTGTCACTCTGCATTTAACTGTACGCACTCCTCCCTCTCTCCTTGCTTTTCCCTTCTCTTTGTTCTGCTGTGTGTAAAGCCTCCTCGGATGACCACGTTGACTCTTGCTTTTCTCCTTCTTTGGGATGGTTTTGTTCGCCACCTTCTGTACAACATTACAGACCTTTGTCTCTGGTTATTTAAGCATGCTGTTCACTAGATCTCATCCCTTGAATGTATTCATTACCTCTACTGCGGATTTAAGCGGGATTTAAGTCACACCTGGCTGGCCTATTGTTTTTCCCAGTTTTCTTTAGTTTAAGCCTGAATTTTGCTACAGGAAACTGATGATCTGTGCTCCGGATCTTGTTTTTGCTGACTGGATACAGCTTTTCCATCTTCAGGTACAAAGAATATAATCAATGTGATTTTGGTATTGACCATTTGGGGATGTCCATGTGCAAAGTTGTCTCTTGTATTGTTGAAAAAGGGTATTTGCTGTGACTAGAGCATTCTCTTGGCAGAATTCAGTTAACCTTTGCCCTGCTTCATTTTGTTCTCCAAGGCCAAACTTGCCTGTTACTCCAGGTATATCTTGAATTCCTCCATTTGGATTCCAGTCCCAGATGATGAATAGAACATCTGTTTTAGGTGTTAGTTCTAGGAGGTCTTCTAGGTCTTCACAGAACTGATAAACTTCAGCTTCTTCACCATCCAAGGGGCATAGACTTGGATTATTGTGATGCTGAATGGCTTGCCTTGGAAATGAACTGAGATCATTCTGGCATTTTTGACGTTGTACCCAAGTATCGTATTTCAGAATCTTTTGCTGATTATAAGGGCTACTCTAGTTCTTCTATTGGATTCCTGCCCAAAATAGTAGATAAAATGGTCATCTGAATTAAATTTGCCCATTCCCAAAAAAACGGATTCCTAGGATGTCAGTGATTAATCTTACCATCTGCTGCTTGACCACATCCAATTTTCCTTAATTCATTGACCTAACATTCCAGGTTCCTATGCAATACTGTTCTTTGCAGCATCAGATTTTACTTTCATCACCAGACACATCCATAACTGAGCATAGCATCTGCTTTGGCCCAGCCATTCGCTCTGGGGCCTCATTCATTCTGGGGCTATTGGTAATTCTCCTCCAATCTTCCCCAGTAGCATATTGGACACCTGGGGGACTCATCTTTTGGGCCTTTTATACAACTCATGAAGGTCTCACAGCAAATATACTGGGATGGCTTGCCATTCCCTCCTCCAGTGGATCCTATTTTGATCACAAATCAAAATACTTCATCTAAAATGCACTGCGTTATAGGCTTTTCAGACAAATTTCAAGGGCTGTGGCTGGAAAAGCAAGTAGATGGGCACAGGGTGTCTCTGAGATAAAGGATAAAGAACACCCCTGGAGGGACTGAGAGAGGTGACCGATGAGCAGACAGATGGATGCACGGATAGACAGGTAACCAGGTCAGGAAGGAAAGGAAGTGAAAAGTCACGACGCTGCCACAGAGCCACTTACATGACCACTAATCATGATACAGGGGTCAAGCTTTCCCTCTGGGGGTATAGACCTGATTTCTAATTTATTTTAAGTAAAGTCAGTTTATGAACATGCCCCAAAGAACCTGGACCTCAAGACTAGCAGGGTGTGATGCCAAGGACCAGATGAACAGGCATGGGTCAGCCAAGTGACCCCATAGAGTAGGAGGCAAGCGCGAAGAGAGTCAGCTCCTGCTGGATGAAAGCTGGGCTTAAAGGGGCTCCATGTAAATGCCCCCATTCACAGGGTGATGCCAGGAACCATCTCAGCTCAATGAGGAATCTCTCGCCCTTCTCTTTACACTGCTGACCAGCCTGTATCTCCGAGTCTGTGTGGAGCAGACCTGCTGCTGCCCAGGAGAGCTGAACTTCTGGAAGAGCCCAGAGCACACTGAGCATCCTGACCAGAGCAGGGTGTCATCCTTCCCACACCTCATCCAAATAGTCTCTCTCCACGTCACACTTTAAGCCAGGAGACTTGTCAAATAATGTCCTGACCCCTGGAAAGGGAGGGTCTGATGTTTCAAATAGTGTTTCACCACGCATCATCAGGCAGATGAAGGAAGAAGCCCAGAGGGAGATGCCAGCTATGAGGATGCAGGCTCTGCCGGTCACCAAAGGAGAGTCATATGCAAAGTCACTCTGCTCTGAAGGCTCCCCAGATACAAGGCCTCCCTAAACAATGTTATGTCATGTAGAAACCAACTTCTAATGCAAACACCTTCTCAGCTTTGCTGTGAATGGAGACTATTTGGGCACCTATATCACATTAACATGACGTGCCATCCCTATCTTAAACACACTTCAGATTCCTTACAGTGCTTGCAACTTTCTCATTAAGCAATCATGCT
>SJYV01026943.1:0-22098 GCA_006410875.1 Neotragus pygmaeus | reverse complement strand
TTTTTTTTTTTCCTGGAATTGCTTTCTCTATAATCCAGCAGATGTTTTCAATTTGATCTCTAGCTCTTCTTCCTTCTCTAGAGCCAGCTTGGACACCTGGAAATTCCTGGTTCACAGAATGCTGAAGGCCGGCACGTGAGATCTTAAGCATGGCCTTGCTGGCATGGGGGATGCGTGCAATCGTCCGATGGGCAGCACCTCCTTTGGCACTGCCCTTCTTGGGTACCGGGGTGAGGTTTGACCTTTTCCAGTCCTGTGGCCACTGCTGGGTCTCCCAGATTCACTGACATAATGAATGCAAAACCTTGACGGCATCGTCCTTTAGGAATCTGAATAGTTCTGCTGGAATTTCATCACAGCCACTAGATTTATTAACAGCAGTGCTTCTGAAGACCCACTTTGTACAATGTACATTACAGGCTGGTCAGCAGTGTAAAGAGAAGGGCGAGTGAGTCTTAATTGAGCTGAGATGGTTGAGCAGACACTCGAGAATGTCTGGCTCTGGGGGACTAACCGCTATCGTAGTAATCCGGTTCATTAAGATCTTTTTAATACGGTTCTTCCCTGTATTCTTTCCATCTCTTCTTGATCTCTTCAGTATCTACTGGGTCTACCCTTTATTGTGCCCATCTGTGGGCAGACGCTTCCATGTGTTTGCAGTGTTCCTGAAGAGATCTCCAGTCTTTCCCCGTTTGCGCTGTTCTTCTATTATTAAGCACTGCTTGTCGAAGAAGGCCTTCCTGCCTCTGCTAGCGACCTCTGTCACTCTGCATTTAACTGTACGCACTCCTCCCTCTCTCCTTGCTTTTCCCTTCTCTTTGTTCTGCTGTGTGTAAAGCCTCCTCGGATGACCACGTTGACTCTTGCTTTTCTCCTTCTTTGGGATGGTTTTGTTCGCCACCTTCTGTACAACATTACAGACCTTTGTCTCTGGTTCTTTAAGCATGCTGTTCACTAGATCTCATCCCTTGAATGTATTCATTACCTCTACTGCGGATTTAAGCGGGATTTAAGTCACACCTGGCTGGCCTATTGTTTTTCCCAGTTTTCTTTAGTTTAAGCCTGAATTTTGCTACAGGAAACTGATGATCTGTGCTCCGGATCTTGTTTTTGCTGACTGGATACAGCTTTTCCATCTTCAGGTACAAAGAATATAATCAATGTGATTTTGGTATTGACCATTTGGGGATGTCCATGTGCAAAGTTGTCTCCTGTATTGTTGAAAAAGGGTATTTGCTGTGACTAGAGCATTCTCTTGGCAGAATTCAGTTAACCTTTGCCCTGCTTCATTTTGTTCTCCAAGGGCAAACTTGCCTGTTACTCCAGGTATATCTTGAATTCCTCCATTTGGATTCCAGTCCCAGATGATGAATAGAACATCTGTTTTAGGTGTTAGTTCTAGGAGGTCTTCTAGGTCTTCACAGAACTGATAAACTTCAGCTTCTTCACCATCCAAGGGGCATAGACTTGGATTATTGTGATGCTGAATGGCTTGCCTTGGAAATGAACTGAGATCATTCTGGCATTTTTGACGTTGTACCCAAGTATCGTATTTCAGAATCTTTTGCTAATTATAAGGGCTACTCTAGTTCTTCTATTGGATTCTTGCCCAAAATAGTAGATAAAATGGTCATCTGAATTAAATTTGCCCATTCCCAAAAAAATGGATTCCTAGGATGTCAGTGATTAATCTTACCATCTGCTGCTTGACCACATCCAATTTTCCTTAATTCATTGACCTAACATTCCAGGTTCCTATGCAATACTGTTCTTTGCAGCATCAGATTTTACTTTCATCACCAGACACATCCATAACTGAGCATAGCATCTGCTTTGGCCCAGCCATTCGCTCTGGGGCCTCATTCATTCTGGGGCTATTGGTAATTCTCCTCCAATCTTCCCCAGTAGCATATTGGACACCTGGGGGACTCATCTTTTGGGCCTTTTATACAACTCATGAAGGTCTCACAGCAAATATACTGGGATGGCTTGCCATTCCCTCCTCCAGTGGATCCTATTTTGATCACAAATCAAAATACTTCATCTAAAATGCACTGCGTTATAGGCTTTTCAGACAAATTTCAAGGGCTGTGGCTGGAAAAGCANTACAACTCATGAAGGTCTCACAGCAAATATACTGGGATGGCTTGCCATTCCCTCCTCCAGTGGATCCTATTTTGATCACAAATCAAAATACTTCATCTAAAATGCACTGCGTTATAGGCTTTTCAGACAAATTTCAAGGGCTGTGGCTGGAAAAGCAAGTAGATGGGCACAGGGTGTCTCTGAGATAAAGGATAAAGAACACCCCTGGAGGGACTGAGAGAGGTGACCGATGAGCAGACAGATGGATGCACGGATAGACAGGTAACCAGGTCAGGAAGGAAAGGAAGTGAAAAGTCACGACGCTGCCACAGAGCCACTTACATGACCACTAATCATGATACAGGGGTCAAGCTTTCCCTCTGGGGGTATAGACCTGATTTCTAATTTATTTTAAGTAAAGTCAGTTTATGAACATGCCCCAAAGAACCTGGACCTCAAGACTAGCAGGGTGTGATGCCAAGGACCAGATGAACAGGCATGGGTCAGCCAAGTGACCCCATAGAGTAGGAGGCAAGCGCGAAGAGAGTCAGCTCCTGCTGGACGAAAGCTGGGCTTAAAGGGGCTCCATGTAAATGCCCCCATTCACAGGGTGATGCCAGGAACCATCTCAGCTCAATGAGGAATCTCTCGCCCTTCTCTTTACACTGCTGACCAGCCTGTATCTCCGAGTCTGTGTGGAGCAGACCTGCTGCTGCCCAGGAGAGCTGAACTTCTGGAAGAGCCCAGAGCACACTGAGCATCCTGACCAGAGCAGGGTGTCATCCTTCCCACACCGCACCAGGAGACTTGTCAAATAATGTCCTGACCCCTGGAAAGGGAGGGTCTGATGTTTCAAATAGTGTTTTACCGCGCATCATCAGGCAGATGAAGGAAGAAGCCCAGAGGGAGATGCCAGCTATGAGGATGCAGGCTCTGCCGNGAGACTTGTCAAATAATGTCCTGACCCCTGGAAAGGGAGGGTCTGATGTTTCAAATAGTGTTTTACCGCGCATCATCAGGCAGATGAAGGAAGAAGCCCAGAGGGAGATGCCAGCTATGAGGATGCAGGCTCTGCCGGTCACCAAAGGAGAGTCATATGCAAAGTCACTCTGCTCTGAAGGCTCCCCAGATACAAGGCCTCCCTAAAAGATGTTATGTCATGTAGAAACCAACTTCTAATGCAAACACCTTCTCAGCTTTGCTGTGAATGGAGACTATTTGGGCACCTATATCACATTAACATGACGTGCCATCCCTATCTTAAACACACTTCAGATTCCTTACAGTGCTTGCAACTTTCTCATTAAGCAATCATGCTATAAATTTCAAAGCTAATGATAAATGCTAATCAACAAGTCTAAGCCTCAGCACAAAAATAGTTTCTGATCTTCCCTAATTGAAGCACTGTAGCACCTCACCTAGACTTCTAAATAAAGCTTGCATTTTCACCCTGAGCCATCTTGTTGCTAGAGCAACAAGCTGAAAGGATGACAGTGTACACAGGGGCCTTCCAGAGAACTCACGGGGCATTCGGCTGGTCCACGCGACGCCCTCTCCCTACCTTTTCTGATGTCTTGTCCTGCACAGGTGGCCCTGCGCGGGGCAGGGTTGGAGGAGGGGGTGCCCGGCGCTTCTTCAGGTCCGACTTGACCGACACCCCTGAGATGTTGCCGAGAGAGAGGGATGGACCCAGGATAACAGAACGTGGATTCACACACGGGGAGTTCGGGGTCGTCAAGCAGCCCTGTCGGAGGAAGAGACAAATATAAAACCTGCATTACTCCGAGATGCTTCTGGGGGCATGAATGTTCAGAGATGAAGACTGAGCACTCAGCGCCCCCCTAAGCTTCTCCATCATCGTTTTCACAGACAAACAATGTTTGAATCACAAGAGCAAAACCCTTCTATTTTCACTCTCCAGGGAAAACGACCACAGACCCCATTACAGGACAGGTTCCTGGTACGAGGTTTATTTTGCTAACAGAAAGGAAACAGCAAGACTGTTTAAACCTGCACGAGGAACTCTTACCAGCTAGAACCATGGAAAACTCTCGACCCACCTACAGTGATGGATTTGCCTCCTTAAATTTGTGACCTGGCATCAGACCGAGTACTTAGATGCTGAGAAGGGGAAGGGACAGATCAACAGGTGTGTTTCTCCTGGAACGCAGAAGCAGCCCATCTTTGCCGTCTGGAGCAGCATCACACCCACCGCCTGGAAGGGGCTTAGGTTTCTCCTAACTTTGGGAAGTTTCAAATAATCGGCAGGGTAGTNTGTACTGTGGTGTTGGAGAAGACTCTTGAGAGTCCCTTGGACTGCAAGGAGATCCAACCAGTCCATTCTAAAGGAGATCAGTCCTGGGTGTTCATTGGAAGGACTGATGCTGAAGTTGAAACTCCAATACTTTGGTCACCTCATGCGAAGAGTTGACTCATTGAAAAAGACTGATGTGGGAGGGGTTGGGGGCAGGAGGAGAAGGGGATGACAGAGGATGAGATGGCTGGATGGTATTACTGACTCGATGGACATGAGTTTGAGTGAACTCCAGGAGTTGGTGATGGACAGGGAGGCCTGGTGTGCTGCGATTCATGGGGTCACAAAGAGTTGGACACGACTGAGCGACTGAACTGAACTGAATTGAAGGAAGCTGTCCAGAGACTTATGTGAAAGGCTGTCAACTTTTGGTACAAGATGTCTCATTATTACAAAGGAAAAGTGTTGAGTCAAATATGAAAGCAGTAATATGCTTTGTGAGTCCAAGATGCTTATATTGGCTGTGTCAGCTGGATCTTGACTATTTTTATCAGTATCAAAGCTGATGAAACTTCTTTTTTAGGATTCTTACTTTCTGTGTCATCTTATAAAAGGAGTATCTTTTGAAGATAGAAAGTACTTTTAAATCTTTTTGCAGATAGAACATTGCACCATGATGAATGTAATTGATGCACATTTATTACTTATGTCTTTTCTATGGGCAAAGTCCAAGCAACAATATGAAACAATATGAAAACATTCTTAGCCAGGGATATGTCTATCTCAAGGATATATGCAAGCTCTGCAATATTCATATGCTCATTTATTGAAAGAAATATAGATTTTCAAAGTTATCACCTAGTCATCTTGAACGCAATTCATTATAAAACTGTCAAGAGAATAAAATATTAATAAAAGATATTAACACATTAAAATACATTCCTTGTTATATAAACTATGTGGCATATTGTAATATAGTGCTTCAGAGAGTTGAGTGTATGTCTCAGGCAAAATACATATCTTTATGTCATTCTTGAGGTCTGACTGGCTTATACCACTCCATGATGACTTTTTGGCAGTTTCCACTGGTTTTATTGGACTTCCCCAGTGTCTCAGCAGTAAAGAATCAGCCTGCAATGCAGGAGACACACTCATCCCTTGGTTGGGAAGATCCTTTGAAGAGAGCATGGCAACCCACTCCAGTATTCTTGCCTGGAGAATTCTATGGACAGAGGAACTGGGCAGGTTATAGTACATAGGGTTGCAAAGAGCTGGACAGGACTGAAGCGGCTGAGCACTCATGAACACACTGACTTTATTGGTAGAAGATGTGACTATTCCTCCAATTTCAAAATGAAGTAATGATCTACATTGATTCAGAATACCAATGAACTGCTTTTTGTGCCAAGAAAACAAACTGTCAGTCCTAGTTAAAATGGGCAATGAAGCATAACTGTTTTTGAGGGGTCACACTACTTGACTTGTGGGATCTCAGTTCTGTGACCAGAGATTGAACCTGTGCCTCAGCAGTGAACACCTGGAATTCCAGCCACTAGGCCACTAGGGAACTCCTAAAGCATTACTTTTCACATTGTTCATAATGTCCTTTATAATCTCAGTATACTATAATAGTGATGTTATTCAGGCCCTTTCCCTAATACTCAATAAATGGTAAAATGTACTGCCTGAAATCATCTTGACTGTTAAATATTTCCTCAAAGCATTTGCATTCATCTTTATTGACATGTTAAAGTTATATTTCTGTATCATAACTGACTGTGGGTATGCAGAGGACAATCAGCTTTGCATATTTCCTCTGTGAAGTTCCAAGACCCTATCACGTGTTGGCGGGCAGCTGGCTCTGTGAGTGGCTGTGCTTGATGTGCAAGTTCCTGTCTAGGAAGGCCCTGGGACAGCTGGTGGGGAGCCTGATGGAGGCTTGGTGCCTTACAGCTTAGAGTTCCCTGGGCTGCCGCCCGGTGAGGGCTCTGGACAGCTCACCATGGCAGGGGACAGTGTCAGGGACGCATCCGAGATCTCAGTTTCTTCACTAAATTATACTTGAAGAAAAAAAGAGTTTTTAAAATCATCATTCTTGTAAATAATTCTGCAAGTTCACTACTCTCACATGTGACTATTCCTCAAATTTCAATGAAAGCATGGAGAATGCTTTCATTCTGCTTCTCTCCATTTCAAAATTCTAGCCTATGTGACTCTATTTTCAGACACACAGACACACACACACACACCTTAGAGATCACCAGGGATCTCAAGTTAAGTGCACTTTTAAGTAATATTTTTTCTAGAAGTGTAACATATGTATTAAACAGTGCACAGTCATAAGTGTACAGCTGGATACACTTTCAGAAAGTGAATGTCTCTATATAATTTGCACACATCAAGAAGCATTATTAATATTATTTAATATATAATTAACATTATATATATTTAATAATAATTAACATTATTTAATTATATAATATGTCAATTATACTTCAACAAAATTAAAATACTTTAAATAGAAACATGTTCTTTCTCAGTCACTATTTACCCAAAGAGTAACTACTATAGTAATTTATAACACCAAATATTTGTTTTGCCTGTTAGTTCAGTTCAGTTCAGTTCACTTGCTCCTCGTGTCCAACTCTTTGCAACCCCGTGGAATACAGCATGCCAGGCTTCCTTGTCCATTACCAACTCCCAGAGCTTACTCAGACTCATGTCCATTGAGTAGGTGATACCATCCAACCATCTCACCCTCTGTCGTCCCCTTCTCCTCCTGCCTTCAATCTTTCCCAGCATCNTTCACTTTCATGCATTGGAGAAGGAAATGGCAACCCACTCCAGTGTTCTTGCCTGGAGAATCCCAGGGACGGCGGAGCCTGGTGGGCTGCCGTCTATGGGGTCGCACAGAGTCGGACACGACTGAAGCGACTTAGCAGCAGCAGCAGCAACAGAAATGCTTCATAGCTACTTCTTTTTTTTGAAGATTTCCAAATTTGTTTAAATTACCAATAATGCTTTATTAATTTGCTATTGATGCCTTTGTGCAAAATGCTTAAGAGAGGAAAAAGCTGTCTTTATTCTTAAATTGTTTAACTTTATGCTCATATGTATTGTCGTTCAGTTGCTCAGTCATGTCCAACTTTTTGCAATCCCATGGACTACAGTATGCCAGGCTTCCCTGTCTTTCACCGCCTCTTGGAGCTTGCTCAAACTCATATCCATGGAGTCAGTAATGCCATCCAACCATCTCATTCTCTTTTGTCCCCATCTCCCCCTGCTCTTAATCCTTTCCAGCATCAATGTCTTTTCTCTATACAAATAAGGAGATCTGTGCTAAGATGCTAGTGGCAGAGCACAGAAGTATCCCTTTGGAGCTTAGTGATTAAAAGTGTCTCACGTGATGTATTATACTTCCAATGCAAGCATTTCCCTGGATGTCATTCATAATTTCAAATGCAGATTTAAAGTAAAATTGTATAATATGGCACTAAAGTGGTACTTAATAGCCTAGAAACCTTTTACATAACACCTTCTCCCCTGTTAATCACTAACATGAGAACATTGTTCTACCTTAAAAAAAGTTTTATTATGTAAAGGAAACGTATAACATCAATTTAATTAATGAAAATGAGCTACATAACAGCTAAACATTCAATGTTTTGATAATGATGCATATTTACACCTTCATCATCATTACCCTCAAATATGAAAACATCCTTAGTGATTAATATTTGGTAGGCTGCTAGTATGTTTCTATAACTGTGACTGTAAGGCTTTCAGCATCAAGCTAAAAATAATGAGATATTTTCTTTGAAAATATTTGAGAACCAAATTGAGTCAATAGTATTTATCATAGGCTATAATAATCCTCTTAGTGCAATCCAGCCCAAACTCCACAACACAGTAATTCGGAAAAATTGCAGACATCATTAGTGGTTTTCCTTAATTTGATCTTTTCATCTTCTCTTTTTAGAGGGCAGTGTCAAAGTGTGAAAGCTTCACCATGTATAGCTCCTTAATTCTTCCATTTTAATCATTGTTTTACTTCTGAACATAATTCCTGTTAATTTAGTTAAATATATGTTTAAACTGTTGACATAAGTATTAAAATTAGGCTCAGAATATGGATTCTAGGATATTAGAATGAAATATAGTCAATGGTTAGAATAGTTGAATCATTTTAATATAGCGTGATTGAATGTATCATTGTCTATTGTTTTGTAACAAAATCTGTANACATAAGTATTAAAATTAGGCTCAGAATATGGATTCTAGGATATTAGAATGAAATATAGTCAATGGTTAGAATAGTTGAATCATTTTAATATAGCGTGATTGAATGTATCATTGTCTATTGTTTTGTAACAAAATCTGTAAACATAACAGCTTAAGGCAGAGTACTTTCATCATGTATGAATGTATGTATGGCTTCTGTGGATAAGGAATGGTCTTAGATGGGTCCTCTGTTTCATGGTCTCTCAGAAGCCCTGGATCAGGAACTGCAGGCTCATCTGAAGATTAGACAGGGGCAAGATCCACTTCCATTCTCCCTGAGAGTTGTTAGTAGCCTTGAATTCCCCACACATTGTCAGATTGAGGTCTTCATATCTTCATTGGCTTTTGCCCAGAGACCGCTTCAGTTCCTTGCCATATTGATGTCTCCACAGTGGCAGCACAGAATGCAAGCAAAGAAGCAGTAAAAAAGAGTCTACTAGCAATATGAAGTCACAATTTTAACCTAATCATGGAAATGGCATCCCATTAACATTGCCTGTTATTGGTTAGAGGGAAGTTATTCATGGGGAGGGAAATACACAAAGCCATTACTAATAGATGAGAGGATGACTGGGGTCTACCCTAGAGGCTTCCTACCACTTTCCACATCGAAATAAGTATCTGTTACACAAACCAGGTATTGTTTGAACCTTTCGTTCAACTAACTGAAATTCTTTATCCTAATATTAAGTTGCTTTGGAGAATTTAAAACTTGTATACTTAATATTTTGTTTAACATGTCACCAAAATTTCTTCTCAACCAAAACTTTTTTTCTGAATTCAAATTTTACCTTAGTGTAACACGGTGTTAGAAATACTGACCCAAGACAGTTATTGAGAAGATAATGGAAGAAGTCAAGACACGATTTCATTCAAATTCTTTTCTTGCCAATTTTTACATATCTTTGAGACTCAATCCTTCATTTAAAATGAAGATAACAATGTCATCCTGTTAGATAGGTTTTAACAGTATAACATAAGATGATAAAAATAAAGCGCTTAATGTAATACTGGTACACACTGTTACATAAATGGGCTTTATCAATACTATGAATATCATTACTTGGAGAATGAGGAATCCTCTTGATGAAAAACTGTTAGTTCTTCTTTAGTAAACTGAAGTTGTTTGCTAATTTTGGGACACTTTTACTGGTCAGATTGTTTAAAGTGATGCTTACAAGAAATAGAATTGAAATGATCAATTATTGGTTAGTCATTGAATTGTGGGCTAAAAATAAGCCATGTTTTACTGAGAATTTTCCATAGATGAATTACTGATGTTATATGTCCAAATTTAATGTTGTCAAAATGTCCATAATTTCCAATATGATTGGCAGATTTGATGCAATTCCTATCAAAANTGGGCTAAAAATAAGCCATGTTTTACTGAGAATTTTCCATAGATGAATTACTGATGTTATATGTCCAAATTTAATGTTGTCAAAATGTCCATAATTTCCAATATGATTGACAGATTTGATGCAATTCCTATCAAAATGCCAGTGACATTTTTCACAGGCACATTATAAAATACCTGAAATTTTTATAAAACCACGAAAGACAACCAAAGCAATCGAGAAAGAAGAAAAAAGATGGAGGCTTCACACTACCTGATTTCAAAGTATATTACAAAGTTATAGTAATCAAAACAATATTGTACTGGCATTAAAATAGATAAATAGGACAGAGTAAAGTGTCCAGAAATAAACCCATGCATATAACACAGTAATTAATTTCTGATAAAGACACTAAGAATACACATGGAAAAAGGATTGTCTTTTCAATAAAAAGTGTTGGAAAAACTGGATAGCAACATGCAGGAGAATCAAAGTGGACCCTGTCTTACACCACCCACAGAGATCAATTCAAAATGCATTAAAGACTTAAATTTAAGACCTGTAACCATAAAATTCTAGGAGAAAACAGGGAAGAAAACTCCTCGAAATTGGTCTTGGCAATACTGTTTTGGATGTGCTATGAAGAAGATAGGGAACAAAAGCAAAAATAAATGAGTAGGACCACATCAAACTGAAAAGTTTCTGCATAGCAAAGAAACACAAAAATGAAAAAAACACAACTTCTGGAATGGAAGGAAGTATTTACAGGNTTGGCAATACTGTTTTGGATGTGCTATGAAGAAGATAGGGAACAAAAGCAAAAATAAATGAGTAGGACCACATCAAACTGAAAAGTTTCTGCATAGCAAAGAAACACAAAAATGAAAAAAACACAACTTCTGGAATGGAAGGAAGTATTTACAGGCCATATATCTGATAGGGAACTAATAGCCAAAAAATATAAGGAACTCATATAACCCAACTAAAAAAAAAAAGCAACAACAATAACAACAAGAAATAAGCTGATTAAAAAATGGGCAGAAGACTTAATGGACATTTTTTGCAAAGAAGTTTTACAAATGGCCAACAAACACATGAAAAGATGCTCAGTGTCACTAATTAGTAGGAGAATGCAAATCAAACCAGGATGACATATCGCCTCACAGCTGTTAAGATGACAGTTTTCAAAAAATCATAAAATGCTAAGTATTGGTGAGGATGTAGATAAAAAGCAACCCTTGTACACTGTTAGTGAATTGGTCCAGCCAATATGGAAGACAATACAAAGTTTCCTCAAAAGTCTAAAAACAGCCCTGCTGTGTGATTCAGTACTGGCCTTTCTGGATACGAAGGCATACAAACTGAAACCAGTATCTCAAAGATATACCTTATCAAAAAGATATCTTCATGCCTATGTTCATTGCAGCATTACTCACAGAAGACAAGATATGGAAGCAACCTCAATGTCCATCAACAGATGAATGGATAAAGGAAGTGTGACTCATACACACACGTATGCACATACACACAACAGTATTATTCAGTCTTGGAAACAAATAAGGGAATCCTGCCACGTGTGACAACATGGATGAGCCTAGAGGATAGTATGCTAAGGAAGAAAACTAGATACAGAAAGACAAATACTGCATGATCTCACTTATGTATGGAATCTCAAAAGATTGAACTCATAGACACTGAGGATGGAGTGGTAGTTTGCAGAGACTGGCGGAGGGGAGAAATCAATCAGTACATATTGGCCAAAGGGTACTGACACTCAGTATTAAGATGAAGATTTGAAAAACTGATATACACCGTGGAGACTATAGTTAATAATAATATGGTTTAGAAATTTGCTGCAGGTGAATTTTAATTGTTCTCATCACAAAAGATTAGCATATATAGAAAAAGAGAAAGCTTAACTTTGATGTAACCAAATTTTTCTAAGATTTGTTATCCTGCATGGAGACCAAGTAAAATAATCAAGTAATTTGCAATTTTAAAAAATCAGTTGTATACATTAAATACTCAATATTCACTATATGTTTAGATACCTGCCAAGTATTGTTTAATGTTGCATACCATCAATTATAACTCAGAATTTTTTACTGGTTCTTTTTTAGGTGAACTTTATATAAAATGGCTTGAATAAATTTGAATTCTGACAAATAAATTTTCATCCTTAGTTTATATGTGATATGTGTTAAAAAAAAATTCAGTGTGAAAAAGTAGTATATTTTGACAGCTGGCCAAAGTTATCTAAAGAAGCATATAAATTATAGTTATAAATTGAGATTTTATTTTTATAATAAGGGAGAGGCATCGTCAGAGAATGCCATGGACATCAGTAGTTTGCTTAATTAATGATGGTAAATTTGTGAATTATAAATCCCTCTCCTAGCTTAATTTACCATTGAGGATCATTTCTGTTACTGTGAAAATCCTGCGGCTATCAGACTACTGTCAATTATCCTGGGAAATGAACTAAACCTGGCATTTACTGCAAGTGTGGAGAGAGAGCTCCCTTTTAACCCTTCTTCATGCAGTGTGTGAAGTCTTGGGGAATTAACTCACTTGGTATTAACAGAAATAGAGCAACTGTCTTCAGTTCAGTTCAGTCGCTCAGTTGTATCTGATTCTTGATTCTTTGTGACCCCATGAACGGCAGCACACCAGGCCTCCCTGTCCATCAACTCCCAGAGTCGACTCAAACTAATGTCCATTGAGTTGGTGATGCCATCCAACCATCTCATCCTCTGTCGTCCCCTTCTCCTCCTGCCCTCAATCTTTGCCAGCATCAGGGTCTGTTCCAATGAGATAGCTCTTTGCATCAGGTGGCCAAAGTATTGGAGTTTCAGCTTCAACATCAGTCCTTCCAAAGAACACCCAGGACTGATCTCCCTGAGGATGGACTGGTTGGATCTCTTTGCAGTCCAAGGGACTCTCAAGAGTCTTCTCCAACACCATAGTTCAAAGCATCAATTCTTCAGTGCTCAGCTTTCTTTATAGTCCAACTCTCACATCCATACATGACTACTGGAAAAACCATNCTCTTTGCAGTCCAAGGGACTCTCAAGAGTCTTCTCCAACACCATAGTTCAAAGCATCAATTCTTCAGTGCTCAGCTTTCTTTATAGTCCAACTCTCACATCTATACATGACTACTGGAAAAACCATGGCCTTGACTAGACAGATCTTTGTTGGCAGAGTAATGTCTCTGATTTTTAATATGCTGTCTAGGTTGGTCATACCTTTCCTTCCAAGAAGTATGTGTCTTTTAATTTCATTGCTGCAATCACCATCTACAGTGATTTTGGAGCACTCCCAAATAAAGTCCACTGTTATCCCATCTATCTGCCATGAAGTGATGGGACTGGATGCCATGATCTTGGTTTTCTGAATGTTGAGCTTTAAGCCAATTGTTTCACTGTCCTCTTTCACTTTTATCAAGAAGCTCTTTAGTTTAGCAAAACTTTTTATGAGCACATCTTAATTTGAGAGCCTGTACTGTTGTCATTATATTATTTTGCAATAAAGTTATGTGTCAATGCAGGCTGTGTGATTAAGTATGGAGTGGAAACTAATGTGGTATGGCTAATATTTTGCAAATATTAAAGGAATGCATTTACATTTCTATATGCAGTCTTGCTTGGTGGACCATGTTCATTCTACATTTGAGCCTTATTAAGATTTATAGTCCCAGGGAATAAGACTAGATATTAGCTAGCATGGAGAGGCACCTTTGCATGTCAAGTATCAGGAAAGAGAATTACTTAAGATTTTGTAGAGTGTTTTTTCCTCTTAAGAGAATAGAGTTTTTTTTTTTCTTTTAAGTTCCATATTTTATGTTAAAGTTCCTTCTTTTATCTCAAACTGATGAAACTTGACGTAACAGAATTAATTAAATATTTTTTTGAATTCCTATCATACTGATATGTTTTAATTGGGATCTCACAGAGTAATGCACAGACCTTGCCCACAGCTGGTTACCAGGCTGAGCTCATGGGATCTGAGTGTTACCAGATCAGTTGGTACACAGGGCACAAAGAGATGCTGTCTCCTCTCCTTGCAGGCGCCTTCTTATATCTCAGTGGGTATCTTGGATATCCCATCAGTGGCATGAGGGATGGGGGTAGAGCCTTCTTTTCTAGTCTCCCAGAGTTAGGACTAGACTCCCTACTTCTTAGCAAGTCTTGGAGGAGGCAGATGGCAGCCCATATCAATTTTTCTCTTTGTAGTTAGGATGAAGCTGCTTTGGGCTTCTGCTAAAATACCCAATCAGCAGGAAGGCATCCAGTCCTCAACCCATTATACTAACACATGGCTGGCACAAGCCCTGTTATCTGAGTGACACAGTTGACTTGATCAAATCTGTCACTAAGGACCACTGCTTTCTTTCTTTTTTGGCAGGGCAGCTTTTTCAGAAGAATTATTTTACTAATTAGCCTGCACCAGGTCTTAGTTGTGGCATGCAGAATCTTCATCTGTGGCATGTGAACTCTTCATAGTTGCAGTGTTTGGGATCTAGTTCCTTGACCAGGGATTGAACCTGGACCCGCTGCATTGGGAGCACCTACTCTGAGCCACTGAACGCCGAGGAAGTCCCACAACCACNATGACTACTGGAAAAACCATGGCCTTGACTAGACAGATCTTTGTTGGCAGAGTAATGTCTCTGATTTTTAATATGCTGTCTAGGTTGGTCATACCTTTCCTTCCAAGAAGTATGTGTCTTTTAATTTCATTGCTGCAATCACCATCTACAGTGATTTTGGAGCACTCCCAAATAAAGTCCACTGTTATCCCATCTATCTGCCATGAAGTGATGGGACTGGATGCCATGATCTTGGTTTTCTGAATGTTGAGCTTTAAGCCAATTGTTTCACTGTCCTCTTTCACTTTTATCAAGAAGCTCTTTAGTTTAGCAAAACTTTTTATGAGCACATCTTAATTTGAGAGCCTGTACTGTTGTCATTATATTATTTTGCAATAAAGTTATGTGTCAATGCAGGCTGTGTGATTAAGTATGGAGTGGAAACTAATGTGGTATGGCTAATATTTTGCAAATATTAAAGGAATGCATTTACATTTCTATATGCAGTCTTGCTTGGTGGACCATGTTCATTCTACATTTGAGCCTTATTAAGATTTATAGTCCCAGGGAATAAGACTAGATATTAGCTAGCATGGAGAGGCACCTTTGCATGTCAAGTATCAGGAAAGAGAATTACTTAAGATTTTGTAGAGTGTTTTTTCCTCTTAAGAGAATAGAGTTTTTTTTTTTTCTTTTAAGTTCCATATTTTATGTTAAAGTTCCTTCTTTTATCTCAAACTGATGAAACTTGACGTAACAGAATTAATTAAATATTTTTTTGAATTCCTATCATACTGATATGTTTTAATTGGGATCTCACAGAGTAATGCACAGACCTTGCCCACAGCTGGTTACCAGGCTGAGCTCATGGGATCTGAGTGTTACCAGATCAGTTGGTACACAGGGCACAAAGAGATGCTGTCTCCTCTCCTTGCAGGCGCCTTCTTATATCTCAGTGGGTATCTTGGATATCCCATCAGTGGCATGAGGGATGGGGGTAGAGCCTTCTTTTCTAGTCTCCCAGAGTTAGGACTAGACTCCCTACTTCTTAGCAAGTCTTGGAGGAGGCAGATGGCAGCCCATATCAATTTTTCTCTTTGTAGTTAGGATGAAGCTGCTTTGGGCTTCTGCTAAAATACCCAATCAGCAGGAAGGCATCCAGTCCTCAACCCATTATACTAACACATGGCTGGCACAAGCCCTGTTATCTGAGTGACACAGTTGACTTGATCAAATCTGTCACTAAGGACCACTGCTTTCTTTCTTTTTTGGCAGGGCAGCTTTTTCAGAAGAATTATTTTACTAATTAGCCTGCACCAGGTCTTAGTTGTGGCATGCAGAATCTTCATCTGTGGCATGTGAACTCTTCATAGTTGCAGTGTTTGGGATCTAGTTCCTTGACCAGGGATTGAACCTGGACCCGCTGCATTGGGAGCACCTACTCTGAGCCACTGAACGCCGAGGAAGTCCCACAACCACAACCAAGATGTGTATTTACCACTTCCACAGAATTAGATTTTAAGAACTTGGCATCCAAGCCTAGTCATGTTTGTTAGACAGCTCAAAGAACAACTGATCTATAATCCCAAGAATTCAATTTGAGTCTCATAAGGATTGTATCGGATAAAAGTAATCAGTGGCTGTCAACTAGTTGAAATAATTTGTCAAATGACATTTTTCATGTAAGTGTTTACCGTTACTGATGCTGAAAGCTCGGCTTCTGTTCACAGGTGCCAGATTGAATCTTGGAGACAGAGTCTTGGAGAAGCAGAAAAGAATAGCTTTATTGCTTTGCCAGGCAAAGAGGTGACATAGTGGGCTCCTGTTCGTGAAAACTCTGTGGTCCCAACCCAGGAGGATTTCACGAGGAGTTTTATAGCAATAAGTACAATGGTGTGGTTGCTTATAAAATTAGAGTATTTGCAGGGCATGCATTCATTCCTCTAATCTGGTCTCAGGTCATCTTCTAAATGAGTTTCTTTAGTTCTGTTGATGTGGCCTCAGGTGGCTTTAGCCACCTGATGAGAAGAACTGACTCATTTGAAAAGACCCTGATGATAGGAAAGATTGAAGGTGGGAGGAGAAGGGGATGACAGAGGATGAAATGAGATGGTTGATGAGGTGGTTGGATGGCATCACTGACTCAATGGACAGAGTTTGCATAAACTCTGGGAGTTGGTGTTGGAGAGGGAGGCCTGGGGTGCTGCAGTTCTTGGGGTCTCAAAGAGTCGGACTCAGCTGAGCATCTGAACTAAACTGAACAGGTGGCTTTTCTCTGGTATGAAGAATGCTGACATCTTAAAAGCACTTAAAGACGTTGTAATCTGTATCCCTCTAGGTTGAACCAGGACCCTGCCTTGAGTCTGCACTATTGTTTCTTGGCAGTCCCTCCCTTTGGAATCTGCCCTTTGGAACTCAGGGAACGGCATGGAGGTTGGAGTCAAGAAACCAGACAGAAAGCCTTCTGTGCTTAGGAGCCCCACAGGGTCCTGCTTGTTTTCACTACTAGCATAGTTATGAAGGTAGACTTATTGTTCACAATATTTCCTCCAAGTACAGTATGTAAAGTAAAATAATACAGGTAAAAGTTTTACATTAATCTTGGCTTAAAATTTAATATTAATTTTAATCTTAATTCATTGCCACAGAAACTTCACCCTTTCTCTGTGGTTTTGAAATATATTTCCTTATTTTCATCTTTATTCCATTCGTGGCAATATTCATATTATATCTATATCTGATTGCACATAACACCATAGTGATATCTGTCCTCTTTTAATGAAGCTGCATTTTGTAGGGATTTATGTTTTAGATATAATTTGTAGATATAATTCCTTTAGCAAGTAGGATCCTGACATCCACAAAACTCTCATTAATGAAAATCTTACAAAATGAGAGAAGAGCTTAAGATAAGTTCTGTGAAAAGTGTTTAACTTTTATAATATAAATCCATTAAATCTGCCCTGGTCAATTGTAACAGCCCCATTTGGTGGTAATAATGCAAGCACTAACTCACTTGTCTTGCTAAGAAATCTTATCTAAAATCCATATTATAACCTCACAATGAGACTTACGGTGTTTTCTCTGCTGTAATTTTACTGGATGTTTTATTTTATTTTGATCAAGTGGATAAAGCTCTCTATATTCCAGTGACATGGCAGAGTCCTTCTCAGACCTTTGAGACCTGGGAATCTCTGACAAGATCCTTGACACTTGCCCATTAAAACTGCAGCTTGGATAAAATTCAAAGTAGCTGAGCTCTAAGCAGCAGTAGCTCATCGTTTGCTGCATAGCTTTCTCTTTTCAGCTGGCCAGATGCCATTCACTTTACTTTTCATGTACACCATGAAGCTCTTTCCATCCAGTCAGCCATGTGCTGTCACTATCGCTTTCAAACTTTTAAGGTACATTTCAGACAGTTCTGCCTTACTGCCATAGAACTGTGTCAATTAGCCCCCCACACAGTGCTAATACATCCATCAGTGATTGCCCACCCACATGGACTTGAACTGCTGTCGTCTACCACATCTTTTAATTAAATGAGTGTCCACTGGGAACTCAGTGTTTTGCAATGTCAAGATGTCTTCACTCTTCTGTATGAGATTCCTGCTTGCTCTTTGTAGGTACACCAAAATGTGTCCTGTTTCACAGTACATACATATTTAATATTAATTTTAAAATCTGCATTGGCATCATTCAAAATATTATAGGTGCCACCTAATTGAGTTCTGAAATATTTGAAATTTACCAATGTTAAAACAATATATGCTGGAAATGATACAATAAATAAAACACACAGATGGTGAAAATATTATCAGATGTATAAGCAAGCTTAAATTGAAAAGTCCCCAAATTATAATAATAGCATAATTCTATTAGCAATTTTATGGTAGCTGTAATAGATTATGCTTCTCAAATAATCACTCAAGTTCTTAGAGGATTTACCTGGAGCAGTAAGTATGCCTATCAATGACTTTGAGATTATAGCTTCATTTTAAAGCCTTGTTAACTTTTCAATTAAAATGCTTATTAAAATATTTGTCCTCAAATAGATGTGGGCTGTTTTAGAAAGTAAATACTGGCATAAAATGAGATATATGTATCACTCAAAATATTGGTTACTATTAAAATATTTGGATATGCATGTCAATTCATACAATACCCAATCAGAACTGCCAAATACACTTCTGCAAGAAGTGGTGGAGGATGAGAGTTATTTTATTAAAATTATAAATTAACAAAGAACACTTCAGATTGTGAAGACATTCCAGGGATTGAATGGCTGAAGCAGAGCTATGCTATTTCACTTTATTTTGGGGGGATATAGTGCAAATTAAATTCTGAAAAAGCCCATATATATGGTTTTTTGAAGGTGTATATCTGAATATATGTGTACATTTTTGTGTATGTGGTGAGGCAGTAGTTCAGGTTGTTTTTGTTCTTTAAAGCAGGAAAAAAGAGAAAACACCAAAATTAAATAATGTATGGATTTATTGCCTATCATATCTGAAAAGTGTGTTGTTATATGAACTTCAGGCATCATTTGGCCAGGGCTTCATAACATGTCTATGTGAGTGTCTTCATTTTGTTCTCTCCTAAGAGGCAGCTGGAGGCTGTGTTCCATTATCATAAAATAAAGGCTGCAGCAGTTCAGTGAGCCACATTTCTAAATACATCAACCAGAGAAAGGAACCTTCTTGTCCTGGTGGTATGTGTGTGTACTCAAGTTGCTTATGTCTTGTCTGACTCTGTGATCCCATGAACCATAGCCTGCCCAGCTCCTCTGTCCTTGGGATATTCCAGGCAAGAACACTGGAGTGGGTTGCCATTTCCTTTTCCAGGAGATCTTCCCAACCCAGGGATGGAACCCAGGTCTCCTACATTGGAAGGTGTATTCTTTACCACTGAGCTAACGAGGACGCTCCTCTTGTCCTTGCCCACCAAACAGATGCTTGGTTTCGTTTACTCTAAATTGTTCTATCTTGGATTTTGCATATATCCAAGTTGTTCACAGAGGTCAGTGGAATGACATGCTTGGGTTTAGACCTGGGATACTGATCCATCACTGCCTAAGTTTAGACCTGGGATACTGATCTAAGTTTAGACCTGGGATACTGATCCATCACTGCCTAAGTTTAGACCTGGGATACTGATCTAAGTTTAGACCTGGGATACTGATCCATCACTGCCTAAGTTTTGTCACTCTGGGCTTCCCGGGTGACTTGGTGGTAAAGAATTTGCCTGCCAATGCAGGAGACACAGGAGACTCAGGTTGGATTCCTGGGTCAGGAAGATCCCCTGGAGAAGGAAGTGAGAACCCATTCCAGTATTCTTTTCTGGAAAATCCCTTGGGCAGATGAGTCTGGTGGGCTGCAGTCCATGCGGTTGCAAAAGAGTTAAGCACGCGTGCCAATCATGTCAATTCAAAACAAAAGTGATGGCCATTGAAAAATGGGCTAGAAAAGGAATAGGTACTAAGAGTGTCTTCTCTCAGGGAGAATGCGAAATAGAAAATTGGAAAGAAAATATAGGGGCCATGTCTTGTCAGCCTCAGGATAGTTTCCAGGCTTGCAGTTCTATAAGGATCAAAGGAATTTGGATCTACCTCCAAACTGACCTCTTAACTATAAAAGCGTATGTTTTTCACAGAATTTTTTTTTAAAGTTCTAATATAACCTAAAGATAAAAGTAATAACTTGATTCCTGTCCCTTAGGTGCCTTCTCCTCTTGTTGCAGTTGTTGGTATTCTCAGGGAAGATCTACTCCATTTAAAAGGCAACGTCTCTCCCCACAATTGCAGTTCACTTTCTCTGCTTGCTTTTTCCTGCACAACCAGACATCTATAATACAGTAGTTTGTTTGTTAGTGTTAATTCCTCTCTTCTAGAAGATAAGCTCCACGAGAATAGGGATTTTGGATTGATTTGAAAATTGAATGAAATAGTGCTTCCTTTAGTAAGTGTTTTAATGAACACTCTGGATACATTATCATGCATCCTTTTGTATGTTACAGTAGCACTTGACGTTTCTGAGGATGGCCATTTTAATAAAGATTGTTAAGGAAGTTAATTGAATAGAAAAGTGCTCACATGTCTTTCTCTGGATGTGGTGTCTGGTGCTGTTCCTAACCAAGATGCTGCCAACTTCCTCCTTTTGAGCCAAGGACAGTCTATTAGTCAGCTCGAGCTACTGTAACAAAATCTCTGAGACTGGTACTGTAAAGAACAGAGATGTATTTAGTCACAGTTCTGGATGCTAGAATTCCAAGATCAAGATTTTGGCCAATTCATTTTCTGGTGAGGAGACTTCCCAGCTTGGAGGGGAGGATGAGGGGAAGGGGTGAAGGAGGAGACAGAAAAGTGGGGGAGAGCACAGGAGCTCTTGGTTTCACTTATAAGGATTCTAATCCAGCAAGTCAGTGTGCCATTCTTACAACCTCATTTAACTTTAATTACTTTTTTCTCCAAATACAACGATACTGGGGTTGGGGCTTCAACATGGATTTGGGGCAAGGTACAGGAGTGGATTACCAACATTTAGTCTGCAACAGACAGCTTACCTATAGAGCCAGTGTCTAGAAAGAGACTGGGCTACAAAGCCTAGTGGAATTCAGTATCACCAGATTATACCAATCAGCTACTCCCATTCTTGAAGTGAGGAAAACATGACTAGTTGTTCCCCTTTATCTTTAAATGCCAAAATGAGAATACAAGCTTAATTTACTTTTTATCAATGTATAATATAAAACTAGGACATCAATTGGACCCTGTTGAAGTGGGCTGGATCTAACTTTTAAATGCATAGAATAGGAACTTTGCCACCTTACTCTTTACTTAGGCAAGGAGAACTTCTGAAAGCCTATTAGATTTATTTGTGTTAATACATCATCTTTGCTCCTGACAGTCTTTTACAAAAATCCAACCTAGGATCAGTGAGTTGCATTGCATATGTGCACTCAATCAGGGCAATTAAGATGGCAATATCAGCCAGAACCTGTGGGCGATTTTATCAGCCCATTAAACTGAGCATTGGAGTTGATGTTTTCGGTTCCCAAGGCGGCATTTAACTGCCTTCTCTGTAGTTAACACTCTCTGCCCAGCTTTCAATTAAGCAGCAATGTTGGTCTGGGAAGAGCACATGGAATTTGGCATTGGAAGGCCAAGGTCAGATTTTAGCTCATCTGCAATTTGTGTGAGAAGGTTTCTACGAAAGAGATGCAGTCAATTGATCAGGTTCAGTTTCCTCAGTATTTCTTACAGACCCCAAGAGACACTGCTTCCTAGGAAATCCAGTATTTGTTGACTAAAGTAGAATCCTCATATATTGGGTTGGCCAAGAGTTCATTTGGGTTTTCCCAAAACGTATTATTAAAAAAACCTGAATGAACTTCTGGCCAACCTAATATTTCTAATAATGATTTTAGAATACAGAATTTTCATTTTGGAAATGATTTCTTAAGGCTTAAACTATACTAAGCATATCTAACTTGTGATACAGACTATAGTACAGTTCAGATTATTCATATAAAGCACGCACGCGTGTGCACTCAGT
>SJYV01026940.1:0-15880 GCA_006410875.1 Neotragus pygmaeus | reverse complement strand
GACCCTGATGCTGGGAAAGATTGAGGGCAGGAGGAGAAGGGGACAACACAGGATGAGATGGTTGGATGGCTTCACCAACTCAACAGACATGGGTTTGGGTAAACCTCAGGAGTTGGTGATGGACAGGGAGGCCTCGTGTGCTGTGGTTCATGGGGTTGCAAAGAGTCAGACACGACTGAGCAACTGAACTGAACTGAACTGGCATCAGGTCCCATCACTTCATGGCAAATAGATGGTGAAACAATGGAAACAGTGACAGACTTTATTTTTGGGGGCTCCAAAATCACTGCAGATGGTGACTAAAGCCATGAAATTAAAGATACTTGCTCCTTGGAAGGAAAGTTATGACTAACCTAGACAGCATATTAAAAAACAGAGACATTTACCTTGCCAACAGAGGTCTGTCTAGTCAAAGCTATGCTTTTTCCAGTAGGCATGTATGGATGTGACAGTTGGACTTGTAGAGAAAGCTGAGCGTGGAAGAATTGATGCTTTTGAACTTAATTGGAGAAGACTCTTGAGAGTCCCTTGGACTGCAAGGAGATCCAATCAGTCAATCCTAACAGAAATCAGTCCTGAATATTCATTGGAAGGACTGATGCTGAAACTGAAACTCCAATACTTTAGCCACCTAATGTGAAGAACTGACTCATTGGAAAAGACTCTGTTGCTGGGAAAGATTGAAGGCAGGAGGAGAAGGCGACGACAGAGGATGAAATAGTTGGATGACATCACCAACTCGATGAACATGAGTTTGATCAAGCTCTAGGAGTTGGTGATAGACAGGGAAGCCTGGTGTGCTGCAGTAAATGGGGTTGCAAAGGAGAAATCTGCTGATTTAGTCTATTCCATCCCAACCAGACTTCTTGGCAGCAGGAAAATAAAGGTGAGAATATTAGGATGATCAGACTTCCGGCCACTACAGGATATGAGATTTGAACCTCTGTTGCTCTCATAAATCTCTGGTCAGCGACAGCCTGCTAGACCAAGATCTGCAAGGTGTGAGGCAGGCCTCTCCCGTCTCAGACTTCCATCAGGGTGAGCCATTGCTGGCCAGAGGGAGCAGGTCTTACAAAATGAGGAGTGACACTGTAGCTGTGTGATGCCCCTCAGAAGGAGAGGACAGAAGCAGGAGAGGACAGAGAGGATGGAGAAGAGAAGTAGAGAGATGTCAGGGCAGAAAAGGGGCAAAGGGGAGGGGAAGCAGTGAGAGTAAAAGGATAAAGGGGAGAAGAAAGTGTTGCCTGAATGAGGGTACTGAGGCCCTCAGGAGCCGGGAAGGCAGACTTACCAAGTGTGGTGATGCTGCTGGTCACACAAAAGGACTCGGTGGGCCCGGAGGTGCCCATCCTCTCCCAGGAAGGGGACTGTGTCCCTTCGCAGAGGATGTTACTGATAAAGGTTCCTGGGCGCCTTAATTAACAGAAATTGGTAAGAGCCCAGACAAGAAAGGTTGGCNAGGCTCCAAAATCACTGAAGATGGTGACTGCAGCCATGAAATTAAAAGACGCTTACTCCTTGGAAGAAAGTTATGACCAATGTAGAAAGCATATTCAAAAGCAGAGACATTACTTTGCCAACAAAGGTCTGTCTAGTCAAGTCTATGGTTTTTACAGTAGTCATGTATGGATATGAGAGTTGGATTGTGAAGAGAGCTGAGCACCGAGGAATTGATCCTTTTGAACTGTGGTGTTGGAGAAGACTATTGAGAGTCCCTTGGACTGTGAAGAAATCCAACCAGTCTATCCTAAAGGAGACCAGTCCTGGGTGTTCATTGGAAGGACTGAAGCTGAGGCTGAAGCTCCAGTACTTTGCCACCTGATGAGAAGTGTTGACTCATTGGAAAAGACCCTGATGCTGGGACAGATTGCGGGCAGGAGGAGAAGGGGATGACAGAGGGTGAGATGGCTGGATGGCATCACCTACCTGATGGACGTGAGTTTGGGTGAACTCTGGGAGTTGATGACAGACAGAGAGGCCTGGCCTGCTGTGATCCATGGGATCGCATAGAGTCAGACACTACTGAGTGACTGAACTGAACTGAACTGATACTAAATTATACTGCCAGTGAACTCTAAGGATCTATTTGAGTCTTTGAGTCTGCATTGCAATAATCCTAATAAAAATATTTACTTTAGTCAAATATTTTTATTTAGAGTATGTCCTTAGTTCCAACATTTGAAGCCACAAGATTATTTGCTCAACACACTTTCACTGAACTGATTAAATCAGAGATGTTTGTAACATGATTGTTGTTGTTTAGTTGCTAGGCTGTGTCTGACTTTTTTATGACCCCGTGGACTGTAGCATGCCAGTTTCCTCTATCTATGGTCTTTCCCAGGCAAGAATACAATTTNCAACACACTTTCACTGAACTGATTAAATCAGAGATGTTTGTAACATGATTGTTGTTGTTTAGTTGCTAGGCTGTGTCTGACTTTTTTATGACCCCGTGGACTGTAGCATGCCAGTTTCCTCTATCTATGGTCTTTCCCAGGCAAGAATACAATTTCCTTCTCTAAGGGATCTTCCTAACCCAGGGATCAAACCCACGTCTCCTGCATTGGCAGGCAGATTCTTTACCATCAGGGAAGATGTGATAGTATTTGTTTAAATTGTATAATATAGGCTAAGCATCACACTCTTTCTGCTCATAAAAACTGTACTCATCTCCAAAGTAGGATGCTGTCTATGGGTCTAATCAAGATGATGATTTTCTAGAGAGAACAGCTCCCAAGTATGTGAACAAATTAGTAGTTTACAAGGAGCCATTCAGCAGTAGTCAGTGAAAGAGTTAGTTGCTTAGTCGTGTCTGATTCTTTTGCAACCAGATGGAATGTAGCCTGCCAGGCTCCTCTGTCCATGGAATTCTCTAGGCAGGAATACTGGAGTGGGTTGCAATTCCTTTCTCTAGGTGATCTTCCCCACCCAGGATCAACCATCTGAGCCACCAGGGAAGCCAATGAATAGTGCTCAGTCTCTCTAAGTCTCTTATTTTGTCTCTCATGCTCAGGCAGATATTGGGATCTACCATTGTTGCATTGCTGCATCTTCTCACAAACCAGTTCCAAGCAAAACCATCCGATTTCNAGAGGCTCAGGGAAACCCACCCCAAGCCCTGTGTGGCAGCTCCCCAGAGGGTAGCTGGCCCTGGCAGGATCCTCCCCCGCGAAAGGTGCTCAGATGGCACCGACTTGGTGCCCCCAGGGAAACGGTGGGGGCTTGAGAGCAGCTGGCCGGGCCCCCAGCTGGGGCTGTTCAGGCGGGGGTGCTCACCTGTGAAGCGGAAGCAGCTGGCAGTCACAGTGGAAGGGGTTGCCGCTGAGGTCAACGAGCTCCAGCTCACTGAGACCGGGCAGGGCGGGCAGCGTCTGTAGCCGGTTCTTCTGCAGGTGTAGGCTCCGGAGCTGGGGCCCCAGGCCCGAGAAGGCCCCAGGAGAAATCTGCAGGAAGGCGCCAGGCCCTGGTGTGAGCTCCTGCCGGCCTGCGGGGTGGCGAGCCCAAGGCGGGGGCAGGAAGGGCAGTGCTGGTGGAAGACTCAGGCTGGTTCAAGGCCAAAGCACTTTCCCTCTGCAAGTCACCCAGACCCCCCAGTTCATGGTTTTTTCTGCTAGGCCCTATCCCCCATATAATATATTTATAAATATTTGATTATAAATATTACTTATATTTATAATAATTATATATATATATATATATCCCCCCCACATAATTATAACAAAAGCCCTGCCCACAACATGTGTAACAGCAGGTAATCCCACAGTCCCTGGGGAGCTCCCGCCTCCAGGCCTCAGCAGCGTCCTCCCTGCTCCCTGTGGCACAGAATTCAGCCTGATCTGTGGCCCACACCTGAGCTCCTAGGGGCAGGCGCAGTGCCCGGCTTATCTCAAGGCCCCCATGCCCAGCCTGCCTCCCCTCACCCTTCCTCCCCTGTGCCCACCTGCTCCAGGCCACTGCTGTTCAGGAAGAGGTGCTGCAGTGAATGGCCCACGGGCCGGAAGGCGCCGTCTCGTAGGGCTCCGAGCGGGTTCCCAGAGAGCTGCAGCTCCAGGAGGGCCGGCAGCCCCTCCAGGGCCTCAGTGGGCACCTCGCCCAGCTGGTTCCTGTCCAGGTGCAGCTTCTCCAGCTCCTGAGCGGGGCCCAGCGCCCCAGGGGACACTCGGGCAAGGCGGTTCCCACTCAGGTAGAGCCAGCGCAAGGCCCGCCCGCCTGCCAGGTCACCGGGCGCCAGGTAGTCCAGGGCGTTGTCCTGCAGGTGCAGTGAGAAGAGGCTGGGCAGAGCAAGCAGGGCGGCCCCTGGCACCCGCACAAAGTGGTTCCGCTCCAGGTACAGGTAGCCCAGGCGGGGGGCGCCCTCGAGAGCGGCAGCGCTGAGGCCGGAGAGCCGGTTGTCCGACAGGTAGAGGTAGACGAGGCTGCCCAGCCCCGCCAGCGCGCCTGCCCCCAGCTCCGCGAGGCCGCAGTGCTGCAGGTGCAGCGACACGAGGCGGCCCAGGCCCGGGAAGGCCGCCCGGGGCACCACGGGGAAGCGGTTCCGCCTGAGGTCCAGGAGCTCGGTGTCGTTGGGGAAGCCGCGGGGCACTGCCTGCAGGCCCCGGCCCTCACAGCTGCTGTGCCGCGACTCCGGGACGCACACGCAGGTGCGCGGGCAGAGCCCGGCCGCCCCGGCCTCCTCCCCAGGGGCGCCGCCAGGGGCGCGGGGCCGCGCGGCCTTCAGCTCTTCGGCCTCCTCCTCCGCCCCGGGCCCGGGGCAGCGCAGGTCCGAGGGCCGCAGGGCGTCCAGGGCCTCCCCGCGCAGGCGCCGCGGCCCCCAGCACGCGCCGTCCGAGCGCACGCGCGCCCGCGCCAGCCACTCCAGCAGCGGCCGGGCCCAGCAGCCGCACCAGAGCGGGTTTCCCTGCAGCCGCAGCCGGCGCAGCTGCCCCGGGCCCTGCAGCGGCGGCAGGGCGTCCAGCTGGTTCCCGCGGAGATCCAGGGTATGCAAGCGGGGGCAGCGGGCGAAGGCCCGGGCATCCAGGGCCTGCAGGGCCCCGTGGTCCAGCCTCAGCTCCCGCAGGCCGGGGAGCGCCAGCCCATCCTGCTCGCCCATGTAGGTGAAGGGGTTGTGGCCCAGCTCGAGGCGGGCCAGGCCGCGGGCCTGGGACAAGGCCGCCCCGGGCAGGGCCTGCAGCTCGTTGTGGTGCAGGCTGAGCCGGCGCAGGGCGGGCAGGCCCACCAGGGCCTCGGGGGCCAGCACGCTGAGCGCGTTGTGCGACAGCTGCAGCCAGCGGGCGCGCACCAGCCCCTGGAAAGCCATGGCGGGCAGGTAGACCAGGGCGTTGTGGGCCAGGTTCAGCGTGGTCACCGCGCCCAGCGCCCCGAACGTTCCTGGCCGCAGCTCCTCCAGCAGGTTCCCGGCCAGCTCCAGCCGCTGCAGTGAGCCTAGCCCGTCCAGCGCCTCCTGGGGCAGCGCGCTCAGGCGGTTGGAGGCCAGGTTGAGGAGGCGCAGGCGGCCAAGGCCTCGGAAGGCGCCCTCAGCCACCCGCTCCACCTGGCAGTGCCGGAGGTCCAGGTGCGTCAGGAGAGGCAGGTCCTGGAAGGCGGCCGGGGGGAGCTCCTGCAGCGCGTTGCCCTGGAGGTCCAGACGCTGGGTCAGCTGAGCAGGGAGAGGGAGGGGGAGCTGAGGGCCACCCAGACCACAGCCTGTGCCCCTCACTAATGCCGGCAGCTGCTCTTCCCTCACCTGGAACAGTCTCCTCCCCTTCATTCTCTTCATCCTGCTCCCTGACACCTCCTCCAGGAAGCCTTCCTCCACAGCCACCCGGGTATCCCCCACTCTGGCACTTTCCTCATTGAATCGTCACTGCCCCCTCTACTTTCATTCTCCAGCTCTTGACTCCGCAGGGCAGAGACCATACCTTATCCCAGAAGGGCCCCAGTTCGCTGCCCCAGGGCCTGTAATTAACTCAGTATTATATGTCACATAACTTGTTCCAATCACTTAGGATTTTAAATAGATCATCTCTGTTGTTGGCTGTTATCATTCCCATCTTACAGATGTGAAGACGGAGGCCCAGGGAGGAAAAGTGATTTGCTGGGGCCTCCCCCAGCCAGGTAGTGGCAAATCCTCCGGTGCCAGCCCAGGCTCCTCCCGCTGTCCTCTTCCACCCCACCTTGCCCTGCTGACCTCAGGGATGGCGGTCGGCACCTCGGTGAGGTTCTGGTGCCGGCAGGCCACGTGCCTCCTGGGATTGTCACAGACGCAGGCCTGTGGACAGCGCTGGGCCACCGCGCACCGGTTTGGCCCCAGTGGCAGCAGCAGTGGAAGCCACAGCACCAGGGAGACGCTCTGGGGCCTGGCAGAGAGAAGCGCCAGTTGTTCCCAGAACAAGAGACCCACACTGTCCGCTTCCCTGAGCCCTGCTTCTTGTCCCGGAGCCCGTCAGATGTCTTCCTCCTTTGGCGCTGGGGAAGCTTTCGTTACCCTGAGCCTCCAACCCTTCCACAGAGCTGGGATTCCCTGTTTTACACCAGAGGAGATGGGATCAGAGGGACGACCTGGCGAGTCTCTGTGACTATCTGCCCAGTGCCTTGGTGAGGCCTTGCCCAGTCAGTTCAGAGGAGTGAACAGGCAGTGCAGAGACTCCTGGGTCCAGGGGAGGCCTGTCTTCCTGGGGTGAAGTTGGCGATGGAGAGTCAGCTGTTCCTCAGACCGATGTGGCATCAGCACCCTGGTGCCAGGGAGCAAGACACCCACCTTGAGAAGACAGCCTGGCAGCTGGAGGGGCGGATCCAGGCCTGGCCCGAGTGAGGCCAGACTTTGGGGGGCCAGTGTCATGGGATCCGAGAGCCTCAAGGGGCCTTGGTGGCTGGCCAGCACCACTCTGACAGGCAGACTGGCGGGAGCTCTGACTTCTCTCGTTTATCCCTCTGCTCTCGTCTCTCCATCTTAGCGCCACCCAGCTGGCCTGGCCTGGGGGAAACTGTGGGTATGGCCTTGGAGCTGTGCTTTGGACCAGGTCTGTCCACTTACCCATCTGTCCTCCCACCATCTGTCCATTGCCCAGCAAGACTCCTTCACCTCCCAACTGCTACCTGCCTCTCCACAGGGCCCACTGTGCCACGGTGGCACTCTTTGCTCCACCAGCCCTTTGCTCACTGCCAACACCCAGAGGGAACTTTCTGAAATACAGGTGGGCCCTGACACCCCAGCTGAAAACCCTCCAGCATCTCCTCACTGCCTTTGCTGGGAGGTCCTGAGTCCTAATTCCCTGACAGGTACCCATCCGCTCAGAACCTTCAGCGTCCCCCTTAGCTCCCCTACCTTAAGTATGCAGAGCAGCTCCCTCTTGTCTGCCTGCCACGCAAACCTCACCAGCTCTTCCCATGTCTGTCCTTAGCTCTCTCTGAGCAGCCCTTCCTGACCCCTGGGCTGGCTTCTACCCTGAGCTGCCCCCATTTCTGCTCACTGGCTTGTCACCATCTATTTTGCGGTCTCCTTGGAGTCCCAGCGTCCAGCCTGGCCTTGGGGCTGGTGGCATCCTCGAGTCTGTAGTGAGGTTGAGGCTCAGGGCGGGCTGGAGTGGGGTGGGGGCTGTGTGGGGACAGATCCCTGCATGGTCAAGCATCCAGGCCTTGGAGGGCTGCCAAGCTCTCAGCTGGGCTCCTGGAGGACTAGCCCAGCGGAGCTCCTGGGAGCAGCTGCACCCGCCATCTTCCTCGAAACCCTCTTTTGAGACCCTTGTCCAAGAAGATCCCAGAGCCCCTCTCCCCCCAGCCCTGAGAGGCCCAGAGAGGGAGAGGGGCTTGCCTGCAACTATGCAGCTTCTCTGACCCCCCAGCAACCCCGGGGCCCCAAGACTCACCCTGCCATTTCGATCGCACAGCCAGTCGGCCTGGAGGCACAGCACAGGGAAAGGCTGGCGACGGTCCCCGGCCTGGACGCCGGGGGAGCCCCCCCCTCCCAGCCCACAGACCTGGCAGCAGGGGCAGAGCTGAATGGGAGGCTTTGTGAGGTGAGGGAGAGACGGGCATGGCGGGAGCAGTGGCTGGAGTTACAGGGCTTCCTGCTCTGAATCCTGGCCCAGGCCTGAGACCCAAGTCCCTGGACCAGCCCAGCAAGGAGGGCCCTCGAGGGGCCGGGCAGCCCGTGGGTCCCAGACCTAGACTTCCTCCTGCTGTGGGTCCTCGGGCAGGGCTGCGCCTCTGTTAACTAACACACAGTGACTGGGCAGGGCTGCTGTGGGGTTACTGCGGCACCTGCACACCGTAGGGGCTCAGGAACAGTTAACTCTGCCTTGTTTGTGCTTACATTTACATACATTGTTCAACACTTTACACAAAATATTCTGCAAATTTGTTCTTTTTTCCACTCAACATCATGGAACTAAGTTGATTAGTTAGTATTGAATAGTATTTCATTGTATAAATGTATCGACTTACCCATTAGATATGGTTGCCTCCATTTTTTATTACAGTGTTGCACAGAATACTTAAACTTATCTTCCTGGGGACATGTGCACTTAAAAAAAAAAAAGTTTATCTAGACCGTAGCAATTATGTATCCTATGATTTTCCGCATCCTATACTTTAGATCTGTGTTTCTGGTGGAAATGCAGCTTTCATTCTGTTTTAACTTTTTTAAAAGTAAGAAACAGTGTCACACCACACACAGACTTCCACATGTGCTGTATCTCACACAGCAAATTCTAGCCACAGTATCCCATGGGGTGTATTCTTTTACGTCTAGGCTTTTTTTTTCAATCAGTATTGTTTGTGAGATTCGCCTGTGAGGCATATTTTTAAATTTTGTTCATTTTCATTTTTATCCAGCATTCCCTTTTCTATAAATAGTCCACAAGCAGCACGGGACAGCGGCAGGAGCGTGATCCACCCCGGATGGAGGTAAGAAGGTGTAGCATCTCCTTGTCTCTCCTTTCTACCCAAAGGCAATGGCTTTCATGTAGTAGTATAGTTTTTAAATATACCAAACAGTGCCATATTACTTTGCAAACGTTTCACTCAGTCATGGTTTTGAAGGTTTGTTTAGATCCTGTAGCTTCTGTATCTGGTTTACTCATTTTGAGTGCTACATATATCTCGCTGCATGTCTGTGTGCCATAGTTTATTCTACTGATGGATGTCTGGTTCATTTACTTTGGCTGTGCTGGGGCCTTAGTCATGACATGTGAGATCTTTGCTGTGGCATGCAGAATCTGTAGTTGTGGCATCTGGGAATCAAGTTCCCCGACTGGGAATTGAACCTAGGCCTCCTGCATTGAGAGCTTGGAGGCTTAGCCGCTGCACCGCCAGGGAAGTTGCATTTGGTTACTTCATTTTCTGGTATTCCTCACCAAGCTGCTTGTCTCCTTGTGCTTGTGTCCAAGTTTCTCTCAAGTAGATCCTTAGATGTGGAACTTGGGCTCATAGGCTGTGTGTTTTTTTTCAGCTTTCTCAGTATCTGCCAGATTACCCTGAAGTGGCTTTCATTAGCATGACATCCTTCCAGCAATGTGTAAAATGTGCCAGATTCATTTTTTTCCTGGTGTCACCTCTCAATCATATTCCCCAGCCTGGTCTATAATGGTATTATAGTTTTACTTCACATTTCCTTCAAATTGGATGTATATTCTCAGCACAAATCCTTATCTGTGTTGCAGTGTCTTTTTCTACTCTCACCTTGTTTGTTAACTTGTACAGTATTTCTGGTCACTTCTTTTTCACTTTATTTTGTGAAAATTTGTTTGGCTGTGTCTGGTCTTAATTGCGGCGCATGGGCCCTAGGGTGCAGCCTCTGTAGTTGCAGCCTGTGGACTTAGCTGCTCTGTGGTATGTGCTTAGCTCCCTAACCAAGGATCAAACCCATGTCCCCTGCACTGGCAGGCAGATTCTTATCCACTGTACTACCAGGAAGTTCCCTCCCTTTTAATTTTGATGAAGGCNCCTGAGAGGCCCAGAGAGGGAGAGGGGCTTGCCTGCAACTATGCAGCTTCTCTGACCCCCCAGCAACCCCGGGGCCCCAAGACTCACCCTGCCATTTCGATCGCACAGCCAGTCGGCCTGGAGGCACAGCACAGGGAAAGGCTGGCGACGGTCCCCGGCCTGGACGCCGGGGGAGCCCCCCCCTCCCAGCCCACAGACCTGGCAGCAGGGGCAGAGCTGAATGGGAGGCTTTGTGAGGTGAGGGAGAGACGGGCATGGCGGGAGCAGTGGCTGGAGTTACAGGGCTTCCTGCTCTGAATCCTGGCCCAGGCCTGAGACCCAAGTCCCTGGACCAGCCCAGCAAGGAGGGCCCTCGAGGGGCCGGGCAGCCCGTGGGTCCCAGACCTAGACTTCCTCCTGCTGTGGGTCCTCGGGCAGGGCTGCGCCTCTGTTAACTAACACACAGTGACTGGGCAGGGCTGCTGTGGGGTTACTGCGGCACCTGCACACCGTAGGGGCTCAGGAACAGTTAACTCTGCCTTGTTTGTGCTTACATTTACATACATTGTTCAACACTTTACACAAAATATTCTGCAAATTTGTTCTTTTTTCCACTCAACATCATGGAACTAAGTTGATTAGTTAGTATTGAATAGTATTTCATTGTATAAATGTATCGACTTACCCATTAGATATGGTTGCCTCCATTTTTTATTACAGTGTTGCACAGAATACTTAAACTTATCTTCCTGGGGACATGTGCACTTAAAAAAAAAAAAGTTTATCTAGACCGTAGCAATTATGTATCCTATGATTTTCCGCATCCTATACTTTAGATCTGTGTTTCTGGTGGAAATGCAGCTTTCATTCTGTTTTAACTTTTTTAAAAGTAAGAAACAGTGTCACACCACACACAGACTTCCACATGTGCTGTATCTCACACAGCAAATTCTAGCCACAGTATCCCATGGGGTGTATTCTTTTACGTCTAGGCTTTTTTTTTCAATCAGTATTGTTTGTGAGATTCGCCTGTGAGGCATATTTTTAAATTTTGTTCATTTTCATTTTTATCCAGCATTCCCTTTTCTATAAATAGTCCACAAGCAGCACGGGACAGCGGCAGGAGCGTGATCCACCCCGGATGGAGGTAAGAAGGTGTAGCATCTCCTTGTCTCTCCTTTCTACCCAAAGGCAATGGCTTTCATGTAGTAGTATAGTTTTTAAATATACCAAACAGTGCCATATTACTTTGCAAACGTTTCACTCAGTCATGGTTTTGAAGGTTTGTTTAGATCCTGTAGCTTCTGTATCTGGTTTACTCATTTTGAGTGCTACATATATCTCGCTGCATGTCTGTGTGCCATAGTTTATTCTACTGATGGATGTCTGGTTCATTTACTTTGGCTGTGCTGGGGCCTTAGTCATGACATGTGAGATCTTTGCTGTGGCATGCAGAATCTGTAGTTGTGGCATCTGGGAATCAAGTTCCCCGACTGGGAATTGAACCTAGGCCTCCTGCATTGAGAGCTTGGAGGCTTAGCCGCTGCACCGCCAGGGAAGTTGCATTTGGTTACTTCATTTTCTGGTATTCCTCACCAAGCTGCTTGTCTCCTTGTGCTTGTGTCCAAGTTTCTCTCAAGTAGATCCTTAGATGTGGAACTTGGGCTCATAGGCTGTGTGTTTTTTTTCAGCTTTCTCAGTATCTGCCAGATTACCCTGAAGTGGCTTTCATTAGCATGACATCCTTCCAGCAATGTGTAAAATGTGCCAGATTCATTTTTTTCCTGGTGTCACCTCTCAATCATATTCCCCAGCCTGGTCTATAATGGTATTATAGTTTTACTTCACATTTCCTTCAAATTGGATGTATATTCTCAGCACAAATCCTTATCTGTGTTGCAGTGTCTTTTTCTACTCTCACCTTGTTTGTTAACTTGTACAGTATTTCTGGTCACTTCTTTTTCACTTTATTTTGTGAAAATTTGTTTGGCTGTGTCTGGTCTTAATTGCGGCGCATGGGCCCTAGGGTGCAGCCTCTGTAGTTGCAGCCTGTGGACTTAGCTGCTCTGTGGTATGTGCTTAGCTCCCTAACCAAGGATCAAACCCATGTCCCCTGCACTGGCAGGCAGATTCTTATCCACTGTACTACCAGGAAGTTCCCTCCCTTTTAATTTTGATGAAGGCAAATTTCCTTATGGTTTGTGCTTCTTGTGTGTCAAAAATGCTCTCCAGTGTTTAATTTTACCCTTAAAAAACGCTATGGTTGTTAGGTAGATGGAGTTGGACCACTTTGAAGATTGGTGCACGAAGGCAACCTGTGCCTCCACCCCGTCCTGACCCCCACCCTCCCCAGGCTAACTCCTGCCCTGAAAGCTGGGTTTGTCNATGAGTTAGAGCAAATTCTGGGAGATAGTGAAGGACAGGGAAGCCTGGTGTGCTGCAGTTCATGAGGTGGCAAAGAGTCAGACATGACCAAGTGGCTAACTCCTGCCCTGAAAGCTGGGTTTGTCACAAACACATTTATGCTGGCTTTGGAACCCAGGGTGCTGGGCTGACTGCCTTCACTGGAGGCCGCTGCTGATTCATCTGTGGGGGTCACGGTGCTTCGGGCCCACACCACGCTCTCACTGTTGAGACGTGGCCTTTGCTCCTGGCCCACTTTCCTGACGTGCCCGTGAGCCGCTTCTAGGTTCCTGCTGTCAGAACAGTGCTGCTCCGGGCACCCTTGACCATGCTGCCTGGGGCTTCCAGGATGGAATCCATGGTTTGCGAGCCACTGGCCCATAGATGAGCTGTTTACTGGGAACAGCCTGGGGCTGAGCAGGTCGTTTGCAGCTGGCGGGGGGTCACAGGCTGCCCCAGCGGAGGCATCCATGATCTCGCAGACCTCAATTCAGGGTGTTCAGGGACCTGGAGCCTGTGTAATCCTAGGATTGGCTGTCGTTCTCAAACGTGGGCATTTGAGTCTGGGGAGGAGATTCCAAAGTCTGCGCTCAGTAGGCAGAGGAGAAGGACCCGGTCCTTTCCTGCATCTGGAGTTGCTCTGAAGGATGGGGTAGGGGTGGGCATCCTTCACAGTGTGTGGGCGAGAAGCCGGGCACTTGTCAGCCGCTAAGAGGTGAATTAGATGAGATCTGTGCTCCTCCTGTCTGAGCTGTAGCTCGACCCGCATCAGCCTGGGAGGAAGAAGGGCCAGCTCCAAGTGGCCTGGAGGGAGGAACACCCAGGCCAGAGAACCCTGGCAGGCTCCTAGGGCTCTGGGCTGCAGTTTCTCCATCTCTCACAACTCACCTGTGAGAGGTCCTGCTTAGATGTCAAGACTCAGCTCTTGAACCCGTAACTCGAGACGTCTTCTCTGACCTCACTGCCCACCATCCCCACACTGGGTATCCTGCACCAGACTGGAGCTCCCCAGAGGCTGTATGTGCCGCCCAGGAACTCAAAACAGCCAGATCCCCACTGGCCTCCTGCCTGACACCTGGGATGGGGTTGGGGGAGAGCGAGGCCTGGGCATCTCTCTGCCACCCAGCCAAGAAGGATGTTGCCTGAGTGGTCCATGGCCAGTAAAAACACAGCACCCCCTAAGCAACCTCGGAGGGAGCTCTTCACTGTGGGGCTCGCTTTAGGGCGGTAAGGAGAGGGTCAGGCTGTTGTCACACCACTGCGGCAACAAGAGGACCATGCCAGGGGTGGTGCCCTCCACTCTGGGGCACTTCCCATGCAGGCCCAGGGGCTCCTGCCTCGGCCGCCAGCAGGGCCTGTGGCCACATCTGGACTGTGTTCCACTCAGCCGGGCCTGTAAATGGAATAATGAAAGGGCTGGTGGAGCCCAGGTTAGGTAAGGCGGGATGTGGGGCTAGGCATGTGAACCAGGGCCCAACTCACCTGCCCAGAGCAGAGCCCTTCCACCCTCCCCGAACTCCAGGAGTGGCTGCCCCTCCTGGGTACCACCCACCCAGCTGTGCGAGGCAGGCAGGCAGAGGGAGGGGGCTACCAGGCTGCCCCCTCCGTGATGATAGACTGGCCTGGGAGCTCCTGGGCAAGGCGGACCGCCCCTTACAGACCTAGATGCGGCAGGGTTGGGGCGCATCACTGTGGTCCTGTGAGGCAGGACCCCAGGAACCGAGGCCTGGGAACAGCCCGCTTTAGGGGAAACGCTGCTCAGTGTTCACTGCTGCCACAGTTTATTTGTGAAGCCCCGGGCACAGCCCAGACACACACGGAGCACAGGGGGAAAGCAGGGAGCGCTGCAGGGCCCCTTCAGCCCGGCCCAGCCCCCACCTCGCCCCAGCGCCAGGCCTGCAGGCCCCAGCAGGCCCTGTCCCTGCCCGCGCCGCTGGAGAACAGGTGTGGGCCTGCCCAGACCCCCATCTCTCCGTCAAGGCTCCTAGGCCGTGCCCAGGCACCTCAGCGGCCCGCACGCGGCGCGGCGCGGAGCCAGCGCTGCCCAGGCGAGTCCAGCTCCCAGACCCTCGCGCGTGCCCCCGGCTTCCCTTCCCACCCACGCGGTGTGGCCGGACCCCCACACTCAGTCTTGCCCTCTACCAGCCCCACCCCGTGGCCCCAGAGTGGTCCCGGCCCTGCAGTCTGGGGGGCTGCACAGAACGGGGTGGATGGGAGGGCAGGGTGGCCAGAGGAGCCAGGCCTGGCGACAGGAAGCAGAGCAGCCCCAGGCAGGCAGGACACGCCCAGGCAGCAGCGCCCCAGGCCTGGTGCGGCCTGCACCAGGGGCAAGGAAGGCAGGCGGGGGCACAGCTGCCGGGGCCTGGTGCCTGCGCAGAGAGCAGAGCGTCCCCGGACGGCGGCAGCTTTAATGGCACAGCAACCTGCAGCCCTGGCGCCTGGGGGCCGTCAGCTCCGCTCCAGCGGGACCAGGGCAAGTCCAGCAAGGAGACATGAGAAACTCAAACCCCGACCAGAAGCACAGGCCTGCACGCACGCCACAGCGACACACATACTCGGGAGACACGACACGCGAGACAAAGCCCGTCCCTGCCGCCGGCCAGAGTCCTTCAGCTGAGTCCCTTCCCGAGTCATGGTCCAGACGAGGGGCGGGCAAGGCCAGCTGGGCATCTAGACCTTGTGCAGTGTCTGCAGGAGGTGGTGGCGGGCGAAGGAGCAGGATTCCAGGGCGCCGTTGGGCCTGTGGGGAGAGAAGGGTCAGTGGGCGGGCCCCCTGCACCCAGGAAGCTCTGGCTGCGGGCGCCAGCTTCCCAGCTGTGACGCTACCCAGAACACACACCACACTCGGGTTTTCTAATTTCCACAACTCTGCAACAGGGACGTCAGCTCCTGCCTTTGCAGGTGGGGGTAGGGGAGGCACCCGAGGCCACACGGCCCCGGGCTGGGAACCTGGCCCCCTCTGCCAGCCAGGCTCCCCCGGGCTTCTCCAGCAGGCACCGGGCCAGGGGGCCTTCCTCAGCCACTGGGCCCCGTGAGCGACTGGGCCGTGGGAGTCCCAGGTGGGCCTGAGAGCCACAGGTAACCAGCGAGATCGTTAGTTCCACTGCCGAGAAAGAAACTAGCGAGGTGCTCAGGGGGACAGGGAACCTGGGGAGCAGCCAGGACCGAAAGCCACGGATGCCTTGCCTGGTGCAGGCTGGGCCTGGACCCCAGAGCCCCGGGCTGGAGCTGAGGGAAGGGGGCACACGTGACCCCCACAGTCACTTGTCAGGCCCGAGCCCCCCTCTTCTGAGTGGATATTGAGGCCTGCACTGGAGGGCTGGCAGCAAGCTGGGAGGAGGCAGTCGGCGAGGGTGTCCTCTAGGGGTTCAGGGTCCATGCCCAGCCCAAGGGCCAGAAAGGGACGACAGGAGAACAGAGGCGACAGTCCCAACCAAGGGCTGGAAGGACACGGGCAGCTGGGGGTGGCGGCTGGGGACACTCTGGACAGCCTGCGGCAGCGGTTCCTACAGCGGGGACAGGTGTGGGGAGCGCACACCTCGGGCTGGCGGGGGGCAGCTGCAGTCCACACAAGACC
>SJYV01026939.1:1079353-1116800 GCA_006410875.1 Neotragus pygmaeus | reverse complement strand
AAAAAAAAAAAAAAAGACATTGTCTAGAATCATGGCGGGAGACCAAACTAAAATGAAACTGAGACGAAGTTGGGAAAATGGACTGGGGACCAAGGGAGGGCATTCCTTAAGAACCCAGAATTTATTAGATTTAGGAGCCCCCGAAACCTCTGAAACCTCAAATATTTGGAAACAGGGACCTCAGGTCATTATCAGGCACTGTCCAGACCGATCTTGGACAAACTGCCTGATGGCCTTGAGTGATAGGGAAGCCAGGAGTCCCTGAGTACCAACAATCCAGGCCCTCGCAGCTCGCAGCTGTGTTTCAACTTCCCTTTGAGAAGGTTCCTCACCTCATCCCCTTGTCCATCCGGGTTGCTTCCAGCTGAGACGGAAGCTGACTCAGAGCAGCGCGGGGCTCCCGGGAAATGTCGTCACTTCCCTTCCTGATTCCTGCCGCACTGACCCCCAAGGTCACTCTGGGTCTCAGGGTGAGGTGCTGCCTCCTTCACCTCCTGACTCCTGGGTGACCCTTGCCTTGATGTTGAGTGTTCTGGGGCCTTCCTCTCCTTGGCAGAGAAGGAGAAAGTTTGTGACGTCTTCATGCTTGCCCTGACCCACGTCAAGCTGGCCCAGCCCATCTGGGAACAGACCAGGACTGGCAGAGGCATCTGTGTTGTGCAGGAAACAGGGCTGGAATGGGAACGGGGCCCGATGGGGTGAGTGTAGCTCAGCCCCTTCCTTGTGATGTAGGCTCAGGCCTCCTCCAGCTCAAACAATGTAACTACCATATGTGTGTCTTTGGCCAGGCATTTTTTGAGAGCTGTCTCAGGGCAGGATGAAGATGGCCTGGTCCTTGGACCATCTGATTCCTCATTCCTGCCTTCCTAACGGGCTGACTCATACACAGCAGGTGCCCTGAGTCGATGGTTAACTGTCTGGGCTCTGGGGACATTGCATTAGTGTTTTCTGTTGGTGTACACAGCACCTCCATCAGCAGGGTGAACCTGCAGACTAGACATTATGATAATGACAGGATGTTCAAATGGGATGTTTTCTATCTCAGCTTTCAGAGGCTGAGAACAAGTAGCAGGTGGCATCTGGTGCCAGGTCCTACGTGCAGGGCTGACAAAAGGGGTGGTCCGGGTGGGCTCTGTGAGGATTAGTCCATCGCTCACCCCGACCTTGTTGGAGAAAGTGAATGCTCCATTTTCTGAGCTACCGATGGTGAATTTAGGGTTTTGATACTGGACAGCTGAGAACTTAGGGAAAATAACGAGCTGTGTCTGAGCTTTGTTCCAAGAAGGATAAAACCTAGCTCTGAACAAGTGCAATAACATGTTACTTTTCTGTGGTTGCTATAACAAATCAGCCCATGTTTATGGACTTAAAACTACATGAATTTATTATCTTACAGTTCTACGGATAAGAAACTGACATAGTCTCAGCAGGCTAACTGAGCATCAGCAGGCCCATTCCTTTCTATAGGTTGTGGGGAAGAATCCATCACCTGCCTTTTCCAGTTTCCAGAGGCCACTCACATTCCTGGGCTCATTAACCACTTCCTCCATCTTCAAAGGGGCTTCCCAGGTGGCTCAGTGGTAAAGGAATCCACCTGCTAATGCAGGAGATGTGGGAGATATGGGTTTGACCCCTGAGACAGGAAAATTGCCCAGGAAATGGCAATCTGCTTCAGTATGTCTGAAAAATTCCATGGGCAGAGGGGCCTGGCAGGCTACAGGTTGCAGGAGTCAGACACGACTTAGCAGCTAAAAACAACAAAAACCAAAACCACCTTGGGCGGCCCAGATGGCACTGGTAGTAAAGAGTCCACCTGCCAATGCAGGAGACGCAAGAGATGAGGTTAGATTCCTGGGTTAGGAAGGTCCCCTGGAGTAGGAAATGGCAGCCCACACCAGTATTTTTGCCTGGAAAATCCCATGGTCAGAGGAACCTGGAGGGCTACAGTCCAGGGGGTCTGGTAAAGTTAGCAAAGAGTCAGACATAACTGAGCGACTGAGCAATGCAAAATGTGGATATGAACTTATTTGGAAATTTGGGATTTGCATATGTAATCATGGATCTCAAGATAAGATCATTTTGGATTTAGAGTGTCCTTGTAAGAGAAAGAGGAGGCAGGTTTGATGCACAGGGAAGTCCGTGTGAGGACAGAGGCAGAGATGGCAGGGAGCCCCCAATCATTAGCCACCAGAAGCTGGGGGAAGAGCATGAAATGGATTATCCTGCAGGCCCTTAGAGACAGTGGCTCTGCTAGCCCCTTCGTGTTGGATTCTGGCTTCTAGAACTGAAATCATTTACTGCCTTTGCTTTAATACTACCCCGTGTGACAGCAGCCACAGAGGGAGCAAACAGAGATCTCATCCACTCCCACCTCTGGATCCCCCGGGAGACCCAAACAAGGCCTGGCAAGGCAGAGCACGCCTCCTGTGGCTGTGCCGCCTGCCCCTGCCCCCTGTCTGAGCCCCCAGGCCCGGTAACCTACTCCTGAATCAAGGGTACCTGGATCCACCAGGGCCATGACCCCTGACACTGGGGCAGTTGGGCTCATCGGATTTCACAGTCCACACTGGACTGAGGAAGTAAAGAGGTGCTTCAGGCCAACTGCAACCCTGGGCCAAGAAAGAATGGCCCCAAGGGTGAGAGGGCAGGATCAACTCTCATGGTCTTGGGAGCAAAGCTAATTTTGTGGCAGAGTGACAGCTGTCTACCCAACAACTCTCTCTCCACTTGTCTCAGCTAACTGCACCCCAGCTTCTCTGGAACAGCAACATCTCCTATTATAGGAAATAAGTCATGCCTAGTCTAATCAGATCATGGTAAGCCCATTTGCTACTGTCTAAAAGTCAAAAGTAACTGGTCTAAAAGTGAGAACACAATTCCATTATGGACAATGAGATGTAAAGGGAAATCTGCTAGGAATTTCCAGGAAAGATTTTCCTCCAAGAAAAGAAAGAAGCACTTGAAGGCAACTCTGTCCTGCTTACTTCCAGCATGAGATTCTATCAGGAGGGGATGTGATGTCTGTGGCAGCCATATTGTATTAGTGAAGCAAACCATCATCCACGGACTGAAAACAGCAAAGAGGAAGGCTACACAGAGTCTGGGTCCTTGATTGCACCACTGAGCCATTGGTCAATCTTGGGACTACTTGCCTCTGGAAGTATTCTTTAGTTAAAGCATTGTAGTTGGGAACTTGTTTACTTACATGGAACCACCTTTGCAAAAAAAAAAAAAAAACCAACACCTATAATGCAGATTAGAGGTCACCTGGGGTTTCAGTGCTATCAATAGGCTTTTACAAGACACACAGACTTATCTGAAGTCCAGGAAGCACAGGGATACAGAAATCAGAAGACTTGAGTTGAACTCTGATCTTCCACCTCTCCCCTGCATGAATTTAAGCACCATATAAGCCTTTCTGAGCTCCGCCTTCCACATCTGCAGAATGGGAGTGATAGTCCCAACATATGAATATTCACTGATTTTGGTCTGAGTTCAAATGAGATGGCGTGTGAATACAACTTGTGACATGTCATGTAAACGACAGACTGTGAACCAGCTCCACCTGCTTCGACTTTGGGTTAATTGTATGTGTGTGTATAGAGTGGGGGGAGCGGGGGGAGAGAAACAGGAGAGAGAGAGAAAGGTTGGGGTGGGGGTGAGGGATTTAAACAGAAGATAACAGAAGATTTGCCTTTATAAGTATGTCCCACAGGAGGTGAATGATAAACTCAGGTGCTTACCTGGGAACGCAAGTCAACCAAAAGCTAGGGAGAATTCTGCATCCTTGCACCTCTTTCCTCTCACAGTCAGGTCCTGTCGCCTCTAATTTCTGAAGGGTTCGTGGATCTGTAACTTTCCCCCCTCCTACCCCATCCTCTCTGCCTCCATCCAGACCTCACCACCTCTCATTCAGAATACTGTCCCAGCCTGAGTTGGCCTCCCAGCTCCGTTTCGGAATCCTCACAAGAGAGTTCTTTCCAACACACAGGTGAGACTGTCTCCTCCTGCGCTTTGCCCTTGATAGATCCCCATTCCCTGGGGTCACTGTTGACCTGCCTGCCTCTCCTTCTGGAGGGGAGGGTCTTTGCCGCCCTACCCCCAGTACCCTGCACAGGGCTTGGTGCAAAAGGGATGCTCCATCAGTATTTGTCAGAAGGAAACAGCACCTTGGGATTCAAACCTTGGGAGGATAAGGACATAGTTTGGTGTCTCCCAAGTGAGTGAGTGAGTGAAGTCGCTCAGTCATGTCCAACTCTTTGCGACCCCATGGACTGTAGCCTACCAGGCTCCCCCATCCATGGGATTCTCCAGGCAAGAGTACTGGAGTGGGTTGCCATTTCCTTCTCCAGGGGATCTTCCTGACCCAGGGATCGAACCCAGGTCTCCTGCATTGCAGGCAAATGCTTTACCCTCTGAGCCACAAGAATCCCTGGTGTCTCTCTCCCAAGGACTGTTTGAAATTAATGAGTCTGAGTCGCCAATGCTTTTCTGCATGTAGACACTTTATTGATAGCGGCTATGTTGGAGAATAAGGTCTCCAGGGTGGCATTTGGGATGGGGCTGGTCACTTGCTGTAGGTCTTGGAGGCTAACTCTGGGAGACCCAGGATGTCTTCTGTCAGCCCAGAGCCAGCCAGCTGGTCCTCCTCTTTGCTCTCTGCTGATGGGCCGTCCTTAGTTTCATCTGAAATAGAAGAGACAAGGCTGGTCCAACCTGGATCCGATTTCTCCCTCATCTCTTCCCCTATGACTCAAAAGAGACCCCGGTCTTTGATGGGAGCTCCCTAGTAATGCCCCTCCAGAGGGACATTTCTGGGGCAGGGCACCAGACTTACAGCCTGACTCTAGGGACATACTGAGAGCACAATGGCCTTGGGTTCATCAACTGAGAAGATAAAATCAGGGTTGAGGACTTCCCCTGCAGTCCAGTGGTTAAGAATCTGCCTGCCGATGCAGGGCACACGGTTCGACGCCCGGTCTGGGGAGATTTCACATACCGCAGAGCGAGGAAGCCCGTGTGCCGCAATCACTGAGCCCATGCCTCCTAGAGCCTGTGCTCTGCGAGGAGAAACCGGCACACCGCAGCTAGAGAAAGCCTGTGCAGCTACGAAGACCCAGCACAGCCCAAATAAATAAACCAATAATAATAATAAAAAGCAGAGTTGCGAGTATAAAAGGTATGTTGGCCAAGTTGCTCCGCTGCTGAGTGCTCCACCCTTTCGCTACCCACAGGAGGAGCTCCTGTCAAGCGGAAAACCTCAGCTCCAGCATCACCTCCCCCAGGAAGCCTTCCCAGAGGCTCCAGGGAGATGCCAGCCCTCGCTCCCTTGGGACCTCCCTAGTGAGGGGTCAGCCTTCCATCATGGCAGCACAAAGCGGAAGGGCACTCGCTGGTTATGTCACTCACTCCCCCACTCTTCCGGAAGCTTCTGCACCGCTCTTTCTATTCCCAGTGTCCTCATGATTCACTTCCTCTCAGCACCTTTGCAACAGGAAGTTCTCTTCGATAGGAAGAGATGAAACGCCCACTTCTCGCCTGGCAGAAAGCCCTTTCTAAGCTGTTGCAGCCAGGCCTCCGAGGGCAGCGAGCAGGAAGTTCAAGGTCTCTCCCCACAAGTGCTGCCTGCCGGTGGCTCCCTTCTCAACACTCCCAGCCCTCCCAACCCCGGGCCCCCAGGGTCTTCTCACAGGAGGCCTTGGCAAAGAGGACCCACTCCCCCTGCCCCCAAACTGTGAGCCCCTCACGGGAAGGGGCGATGTCAGTGGCATCCCAGGGGCCCGGCGACCCCCTGCTCCCCACCTGCCGAGGCCTTCAGAGACTGGATGTACTTGGACCAGAAGGAGCAGTCGGCTTTTTTCAGGCCCTGTCGGTTGGGGAGCAGGACACTGAGCTCCTTGTAGCTCTCTGCGCCATCGCGGGGGACAAAGTCAGGCCAGGGGGCTGCAAATTCAGGCGCTCTCCTGGAGAACTCATGAGGGTAGTTGGGATTTCTGGGGAAATGAGAAGAAAGCAACACCCATGAGGAACGATGCTCTTTCCTTTTATCATCTGAGATCACTGCCTGCTTGCACACAGTCTCTGAGGATCTAGTCACACATCTTTAGGTGTCAGAGCAGGAGTTGAAAACCCGCCCCGTCTGATTCCAGGGCTGTGCTCTGGACAGCTGCATTATGCATGAGTAAAGACACAGAGGCCCTGACTCACCCCTCTTAGGCCATTTCTGGAAGAGGAAAAGATGTGAGTTCAGGACCCAGCAGTGTTTCCCAGGACCTAGCCCTGCCCTTCTGACTTTCTGATCGCTCAGGAGGTCACATGTCCTTTTCAATTCTGGTGATCTTTGCTCTGCCAATGTCTGGAATGCCTTTGTTTGCCCAAGGCCTGGGCAGGAAGGTGGGCCTGGAGCTGGACAAACTTGTTGGCCACCTACAGGTCAACTCGTCCTTTGAAGTTTCCAGGGGGCTGAGCGCTGAGCTCGGTGAGCGCTGCTGGTCTGGTGTAAAGGGACAGAGGTAAACCACAGCGGGGCGGGCAGTGAAGCCGGAACTGGTTCCAGGAGAAGGAATGGTGAGCACACTAGCTGGGCTAGAATAGAGGTGTGTGGGAAGGCTGGGGGGAGACAAGGAAGGGTCTTGAGCACTGGAACTTCATTTGATCATCTAAGATGGCAGTCCTGCACTTTGGGTGATTCTGCCTTCCAGGGGGCATTTGGTAATGTCTGAGATATTTTTGTTTTCATAAATGGAAGGATTGATGATGAAGCTAAAGCTCCAGAATTTTGACCACCTGATGTGACGAGCCGACTGCTTAGAAAAGACCCTGATGCTGGGAAAAATTGAGGGCAAGAGGAAAAGGGGGTGGCAGAGAATGAGATGGTTGCATGGCATCATCAACTCAATGGACATGAGTTTGAGCAAACTCTGGGAGACAGTGAAGGACAGGGAAGCCTNCAAGAAAATAAATCTGACACTGTTTCCACTGTTTCCCCATCTATTTCCCATGAAGTGATGGGACCAGATGCCATGATCTTAGTTTTCTGAATGTCGAGCTTTAAGCCAACTTTTTCACCCTCCTCTTTCACTTTCATCAAGAGGCTTTTTAGTTCCTCTTCACTTCCTGTCATAAGGTTAGCAAAGCAAAAGAAAAATTCTCTACTTAAGTTTCTACAAAGTTTCCATTAAGTGTCTAGCAAGTTTCTACTAAGAATGCAATAAGAAGAAATCAGATTCATCTTAAAATGTGACAGCCCAGAGAATCCTTGACATTCAGTGTTCTATACCACAGTCAGTGTTCAAGACAGCATAAGGTAGCACCAGAAGTCACACTTACAAACTCTATAATGGTAATCATTTCACAATATATATCACATTGTACATCTTAAACTTACATGCTATATCTCAATAAAAATTGCTTTAAAAAGAAATCACACCTAAATCTCCCAGTTTTTATTCACTAATTCATTTATGGAACCAATACTTATTTTGGGTTCCACTTATATTCCAGAGACCGACTACCCTTGTAGTTGTGGTGAAGACAATATGCTGCTGCTAAGTCACTTCAGTCATGACCGACTCTGTGCGACCACATAGACAGCAGCCCACCAGGCTCCCCCATCCCTGGGATTCCCAAGGCAACAACACTGGAGTGGGTTGCCATTTCCTTCTCCAATGCATGAAAGTGGAAAGTGAAAGTGAAGTTGCTCAGNCCATTCACCAGAGGCAGACCCAGGAGAAGTGTGTCTGGGCTGAGCCCAAGCTCCTGTTTCTTTCTTGAACTCTGTGGTCTGTCTCAAGCGTTGGGAAAGGGTGGAGGGTTAGGAACAGTGCTGAGCTCTTCACTAAATGAGAGGGCTAAAGAATGCAGGTGCTGTGTGATTACGCTCAGCATTCAAACCAGCAGCGTGTGCTGGAGCTGGGGCAGCACGGGGCACCTCGCCTGCCCACATGCCCCTGCACTGCCCTCTCCCCTGTGCCAGCGCTTCACTGACGGCATCACCAACAAACTGGTGGCCTGCTATGTGGAGGAGGACATGCGGGACTGTGTGCTGGTCCGAGTCTACGGGGAGCGGACGGAGCTGCTGGTGGACCGCGAGAGCGAGGTCCGGAACTTCCAGCTGCTGCGGGCTCACGGCTGTGCCCCGAAACTCTACTGCACCTTCCAGAATGGTCTGTGCTATGAGTACATGAGGGGCATGGCCCTGGGGCCAGAGCACATCCGTGAGCCCCGGCTCTTCAGGTAAGGAGGGCACCCGGGGTACTGTTCATCTCCAGGATTCCACAGGCCTTAGGTTTGGAAGTCGTTGGCCAGCTTCCCTGGTGGAGCGGAGTCCGTGAAAGCGTCTTAAGATCTATGAACTCCTTGAAATTGCATGAAACGTGTGTGTGTGCTTATATGCCTTGCTCTGTGCAGAGCAGCTGTCATTTTGTCTCGATATGCAGTGAGGTCTGCTAAAAGGGTGTTTTCTTGGGGAGGCAAGTGAGAATTTTGCTGATCATGAAACCAAAGGGGATCTGCTTCCTGGTCCATGCCTCAGTCCTCTGCCCACTCCACATCTGACCTGGAAACGTCTCGTAGCCTTGGAAGTGAAATCTGAGCCAAATCTCCAGCACGCCCAAGGTTTCCTGCTTACCCCCTCCTGCCAAGAGCCCAGGGACCCCTGGAGAATGGGCCTTACCCGGGCAGAGCATGGCTGTCCCCGCCCAGAAGGTGCCAGCCCTCTCCCATACGAGCTCTTTCTGTCCTTCCTGACAGGTGGGAGCCCAGGTTGGGAGACTGCTGAGGCTTCCTTCCAGAGACTCCTAAGGACCGACACCCCTTAGGGATCACCTCCTATTCAATGCCTGGATGTGTAGGACCCAGGAACTAGACTTAACCTGTGGATGCCTCTGTTGGGGGTCTGAAAGGGGGAGAACAAAAGAAGAGCCCTCTGATGCTCTCTTCTTACCGTGCTGGGCAGGGAGGTAGGGCAGGATTCTCCTTCTTGCCACGCCCACGGGCGTGGCGCTCAGCCCGCAGGGAGGCTTGAGGCAGGCCAAAACTTACCCCAGACACCCCCGACAGCAGCACAGGGGTTTGCTTGAGATCCGTGGGGTCTGTCCTGCCCCACCTAAGGGGAAGAAGCTTTTCAGCCNTGTGATTATCTGGGTTGTGAAGATCTTTTTTGTATAGTTCTTCTGTGTATTCTCGCCACCTCTTCTTAATATCTTCTGCTTCTGTTAGGTCCATACCATTTCTGTCCTTTATCGAGCCCATCTTTGCATGAAATGTTCCCTTGGTATCTCTAATTTTCTTGAAGAGATCTCTAGTCTTTCCCATTCTGTTGCTTTCCTCTATTTCTTTGCATTGATCGCTGAGGAAGGATTCATGTCAATAGTTTTAAACAGTGTAAGTTGTGTTCTCATTTCAACAGTCTTGGAAGCAAAGCTGCTGGATATCATTGTACACACACACACACACACACACACACACACACACCCAGATGCAGGTATTCTCTTCCTGAACCCTTCCAGTACCCCTATGGGACATGCACTATCACTCTCCCTTGTACAGATGAAGATGCACTGAGGTCAGAGAGGTTAAGCATCTTGTCCAAAGTCACACAGCCAGCAAGCGGACTTAGCCATGGTAGGGACTCAGAAGTTTCAGGCTGAAGCAGGTGCAATTGAAAGAAAACTGGAGAAAGGGCAGGAGAGAGGGTTTGAGTTCAGACTGCCACTTACTGACTCTGTAGCTGGCACATAACTCCAGTCTCCCCTGAGCACTTATTTCTTTACCTGTAAGATGAGTTGGACAAAATCATCTTACATGGTTTGTGATTCTTTGAATCTGGATCTTAAAATCGTACCTTCTTCCCATACTGTAGATTTTCATTTCTTTGTCTCCTCCCTCATGCATTATGCCTATTCTTTCCTCACAGAATTTCAGAGATGTAAATCTCAGCTACGATCCAGGTAAGCAGGTAAAGGACCAAGCAGTGCTGCGATTAATTGACAAGCGGCTGTGAGAAAGTGGTAATTTATTGTGTTTTGCTCTCTGGCTATGCAAGGAAAGCTAATATATGCTCACAGAAATGGAGGTACCAGACAGATGGCTGAAACCATAAGGCACACACATATATTTTAAGTCTGTAGATCTGAGCCAGAAATAAATGAGACTGTGACAGCTCCAGGGCAGAATGAGGGAGATGTCTTTTCAGGCAGTAAAAGATAAACTTGCCAACAATTAAATGGGTTAGTTCCCGTGATTCATTCATTCATCTACTATGTAGATGGAACCATATTACAGTTGTTGTGGGAGAGATGATATATGCCTAGAAAAATGTCAAGAACGCGTTATGATGGACAAGAATAATGAGACACTCTCACCATTTCCTGTTTACCAGGTCCCATTCTATATACAAATGATCATAGCAACCCTCTGAAGTAGACACTGTTATTATTATTCCCATTTTCAGATGAAGAAACTGTCACCAAGCAGATTAAGTAACTTGCTTTAGATTCCTGAGCTAATAAGACAAGTTTCTAACTAGGCAGCTGGCCCAGAGTCCCTGCTCTAACCAGGACACTCTCTGCCTTTGTACAGTTACCAACATCTCTGTCTCTAAAATGTATCAGTGACGCAGAGTCTCTTTGCCCCAAAATTCACAGAATGTGAGAGTCAGAAGGTGTCTTAAAGGTGACTGAGCCCAGACGTTTTTCGTATCGCTCTAAACTACATGACCTTGAAATTTTACCGGAAGCTCAGTTATTGAGATAAGGGGCTGGGAGGCTCAGATTACCTCTACCCTCTTCTTGCTGTCCTCCTCTCAGGGACCCTGGGTCCAGGGCTCTACAGAGCCCAGCTAAGACTGAATACTCCTGACCTCTGTCACCACCTTACTCCCATTCTGCAGATGGCAAAACTAAGCCCCAAGGCGCCCATAAACTAGAGTGGAAAGGACACTTTCCCACCTGTTAAATGAGGTAGTTGGATCAGCTTCTGTCCTTCAGCATGGTTTCCTGAGCACCTACTGTGCCCTTTCTGTGTCAGGAGGGTCTCTTGGCCCTGAGGTGCTGTGGCTATAAAGACCCAGCAGGCACTCTGTGTTCTCATGCACAAACATGTCTTCCTTTCAAGGGAGGTTCTGCGGACCAGCCCTGTCTGTCAGTCCCCAGGAGGGTGTGAAGATGCTCTTCAGCAACACAGAACACCAAACTGGCCATGGGAGGCTGAGGCTATGTCTTGGAATCTGTTCAAGGATAGCTCCTCCCAGGACCACCCTGATCCTAAGTCCCAAACAGCCAGCTTTGAATCCTTGTCTCTCAGGAGCCTCCCCGGCAGGGCTGTCATATTACCGAGAAGGGTGGTGCTTTGGGTTGAATTCTGTCCCCCTTAAAAGACAAGTTGGAGTCCCTGCCTCTAGGACCTCAGAATATGACCTTCATTGGGAACAAGGTCTTTGCAGAGATAACCAAGTTAATGGAACTCAGTAGCGTGGGTCTTAGCCCAGTAGGACCAATGTCCTTACACAAAGGAGAAATCTGTACACAGACGCACATTGGAAAGATGTTCATCTACTAGCCAAGAAATGCCTGAGGCCCCCGGAAGCAGGGGGTGGGGGTGGGGCTGGAGCAGAAGATCTCCTCCAGCCTCCAGGGGGAGCATGGCCCTGCTCCGATTCCCGGCTCTGGGCCTCCAGAACTGTTGTTCTAACCCCTCCAGGGTGGAAAAGAATTCAGATGGGGTCAAAGTATAACTGATTCTGGCTAGAATCCTATGGATCTTTTCACTATGCTTTGTTTTGATTGTTTCTGTCCTCATATAATAGGTGCGGTTTTGTCTTTGTTTTTTTGATACTTATAAATTCTAGAGTCCCAGCTACCGAGGTGGCTCAGTGGGAAAGAAAGAATCCACCTGCCAATGTAGGGGACACAGGTTCGATCCCTGGCCTGGGAAGATCCCACATGCCTCAGGGCCTCTAAGCCTGAGTGCTGCAACTGCTGAAGTCCGCATGCCCTAAAGCCAGTGTAATGAGAAGCCACGCCCCGCAACTAGAGTAGCCCCTACTCGCTGCGACTAGAGAAAAAGCCCACACAGCGACAGAGACCCAGCAGCACCAAAAATGAATAAATACATGAAAAAAAATTATCAAAAAAATTCTGAAATCCAAAAGTACATGCGTGTGTTGAAGGCTTTTGATGAGCTTACTTCTGGAGGCTCACAGCTTCTGCTATAACCTCTACCTTAGAAGACAGGAGGGCAGACCAGACTTAAGAAATGCACTGGGCGCAAATTCCTGAGAGCCCTGGTATTTGGGAGGTGCTGCCAAGGCAGCCTCCACCAACGACTTCCCACGCCTGGCCCCCCAGGACGCGGTGGCCACAGGGTTACGAGGCTTCCTTTCATCTCTGTCCAAACCCTCAACTGTCCTCACCACCCTCTTCCTTCTCTACTGACTGCCTTCGCAGCAGAATCCTCGCCTGACATGACCCCCCTCCCCACACCCTGGAGGCAGTTGCTTGACTCTGGGGAATGGAGCAGGCTGACAGACTTCTAAGCAGAGAGACCGCACGTTTACATGGAAAGAGAACTCGGGGGCTCAGAGTAGCTGAGTAGCTCACTGTTCCATAACCAACCACAGCTTGTCCTTGGGGAAATCACGTGAAGCTCCTTGACCTTTGGACTCTTTATCTGTAAAATGCAGAAGGTCATTCCAACACTGCTGACCTCACACGGATGTTCTGTGTGTGCGTGTTAGTCGGTCGGTCCTGTCTGACTCTTTGCCACCCCGTGGACCGTAGCCGGCCAGGATCCTCTGTCCATGGGATTCTCCAGGCAAGAATACTGGAGTGGGTTGCCTTGCCCTTCTCCAGGGGATCTTCCCAACCCAGGGATCCAACCGGGGTCTCCTGCATTGCAGGAAGATTCTTTACCAGACATTCTGTGCAGTGTTACAAATTTAAAAACCTGTCAAGGGAAGCCAGGTAAACAGTGAGTACTTGCTTAGGACAACTAGAATATTTGGGANCTTCTCCAGGGGATCTTCCCAACCCAGGGATCCAACCGGGGTCTCCTGCATTGCAGGAAGATTCTTTACCAGACATTCTGTGCAGTGTTACAAATTTAAAAACCTGTCAAGGGAAGCCAGGTAAACAGTGAGTGCTTGCTTAGGACAACTAGAATATTTGGGAGACTGTATTAGTGTCTTGTAGTTGCTGTCAAATTACCGTAAACTCTGATGCCTTGTAGCAACAGAAATGTACCGTCTCATGGTTCTGGAGACAAAACCAGATTTATTGAGCCCAAATCCAGATGTGGGCAGGGCCATGCTGCCTCTGGAGGCTCCAGAGCAGAAGCCAGGCCTTATGCTTCCAGCTCTGGTGGTGCTGGCGTTTCTTGGCTTGTATGTGGATCGCTCAAGCTCTGCTTCCTCCTCTTCTATGTGGATCAGATCTCCCCACCTCCCTCTTATAAGGACACTTGTGAATGCATTTAGGATCCTTTGGGATAATTCAGGATAGTTTTTTTTTTTTTTTTTGGCATCAGGATCCCTAGTTTATTCACATCTATCTGCCCTTTTTTCCTTAAGAGGTCACGTTTAGAGGTTCTAGAGTTTAGGACTTGGTATCTATAGGTTATCATTATTCCCTTTTGTTGCAAAAAATCTTCTTATACTTTGGAAAGCCATTTTCTTAAATTAAGCTAACTGTTTAGTTTTTAGAGGCACAAACACATAGGATTAATAAAGATGGCTCCTCCTCCCAAGCCAGGTCAACCAATGAATAGCTAATGTTGCAATCCCAAACTGCTTTCTACATCTTTTATCCTACATGCCCTTCCTACAGTGCTGTGAGACACAGTGGCGATTAATGTTCTACCCATTTTTCAGATGAGATTCAGAAAAGTTAAGCGATGTGTTCCATGTCATTGAACCAGGAGCTGTACAGCGGTCGTGCCGTCTTTTCTCTGTTACTCTGTGGACCACAGAAGTGACAGGGACCCTCGGCCAGATTTCCTTTATGTGCCGATACGCACCGTGGCCACGCGGCCACCTTACCTGCTGTGGCTGTAGCTTTCTGGAGCGTGATACATGAAGACGTTTCCTCGGACGGTCCTTGCCCAGTGGCTGGCCATGCCGATCACAGGGCAGATGATAAAGTAGTCTCTGGTGAGAGGAAGACAGAGGGGGCTGTTAGCCACGTCCAGCTCTATAGACAATCGTGCTGGGTAAAGGTTTCTCCCAGGCAAGAGTCCCTGGGCTACCAGCCCCTCTGCACACACCCGCAGAGAACACCCCTGCTCCTTGCACCCCCAGCTTTCCTCTTGCCCCAGCTGGGCCCCCTGCACAGTCCAGGCTGCTTCATGGATGGCCATGATCACATGCTGTGGTCCATACAACGCATCTCAGGGTCAAGAGACCCATGGGAGAAACATCTCCCCAGAACATCAATTTTATTCAAAAACTTGGCAACAAAATTTCTTATCTTCAAATAAATACAATACACTGTGGAGCTGAACATAATCATGCATTTAAAAAGAAGATGGAGACCTCAAGGGTCTGGGGCCATTGGGCTTTGAATCCCAGCAGCATCTCTACGTCTCCTTGACACTCCATGTCCTCAGCTGAGAAACAGGGCCCATGAGCCCGACGCTGCAGAGATTCCGGTAAGTGATGGACTCATGGAAGTCCATCACTGGGGAGGGCTGCCCCCTCCGGAGGTGGAGACCAGCACCACCAGGGCTCATAGGGAAGGCTCTCAGAGAGCACGTGGCTGGCAGGGTGAGGCTGGAAGTGTAGATGAAGGCAGCCCTCTTCAGCTCATGGGCCCCTGAAGGGCTGTGAGCAGGACAGGGGTGGGAGCAGACCTCCAGAGAGGCCCACCCTGGTAACACTGTGGCGAGGATACAGGAGGCAGGGAGGCCTGTGGAGGCTGTTGCATCAGTCTGGCTGGGAGGGAAAGAGGGCCGGGCCTGAGGGAGAAATGGAGCTCGCCTCGTCAGTGTAAGCCTTCCTGGGTTACCTGCCCTTCCTCAGACCTCTGCTCCTGCCCCCAGTTCATGGATTGCTCTCAGAGACAGTTACAGGCGAAAGCTGGAACAGGAAGGAACACAGGTTTCTGAACCCTAGCCTGAGCTCTTTCCACAACATGGATCTGAGCCAGTCCCGAGGTGGCTGTGAGAGTCTCAGGGCCCAGGAGTTGGACATCTGTGAGCCCTTAGGGTCCATTCTGGGGCTGGGCCTCAGGAACAGCTGTTGGCCATTTGGTTCAAAGGGTTCAAAGCTGAACTCTCCACTGGAGGGAAAATTAGAGCCTTCTTGGGCCCCGAGGTCCCAGGGGGTGGTACAAAGTTTTATTCGGAGCCAATGATGCTCTGACTGGAAACCGCAGACTCTTGGGCAGAGAGACCAAGCAGGGAAGCATGTCTCAACACCCTTCAGTCCAGCTCTTTCCATCACAGGCAAGTTCAGCAGGGGCCTCCCAGCCTCGACAACAGCTCTATCCCCAGGGACGGAGAGGGAGGGCCAGTGTGGACCTCCCCGAGGACAGGAAAGGAGCCACAGGATGCTGAAACCCCATGACCAGGCTCTCCCCTCATGGAGGGGGGCCTGCCGGGGAACCGGGACATGTCCAGGGGGACTCACAGGTGACTCGAGAGCTAGAGTCCCTGCTGTGGTCTTATCCCAGGCAGAGAGAAACAGAAGCTGGCTGTTTCTTGACTGATGAGAGAGAGGCACGGCCTGTGGACAGCAGAGGCTGCCGTGGGTGGGGGGCATCCACTAACCACTCCTGGGTGGGGGCCCTGGGCTGACTTCCCCAGGCAAGGAAGCTGGATGCAGTGACCCTGAGCAACAAGGCCCATAAACAGCGAGCGTAGAAACAGCACCCTGGGGAAGGGGTCACATGGCCCCAGGAGCCCTGCGTCCTCAATTCTAGGTGTGACATCAGGCCTTAATTCCAGGTGTGACTTCCCCGTCTAGGCCTGTGTTTCCTGTGCAAGGTGAATTCTGGCCACAAAGCAGAGTCACTTGAGGGACCCTAGAAATACATTTCATGGTTAGTCACTCCATCCTGTTGGACTCTTTGCGACCCCATGGACTATATAGCCCACCAGGCTCCTCTGTCCTTGGGATTCTCCAGGCAAGAATGATGATGTGGGTTGCTATTTCATCCTCCAGGGGATCTTCCTGACCCAGGGATAGAACCCAGGTCTCCTGTACTGCAGGCGAACTTTTAACCATCTGAGAGATATATACCAGCATTTATGGGGCCTGGGCTCTTGCCCCACCCTTTGAGTACTCCCTACACGGTTCTCAAGGGTAGCCTAGGTCCTGACCGCTGGATTGGAGGATGGGGGTCCTCTCTGCTGGGTTGGGCAGTTCCCTTCTGTGCCAAGCGCCCCCCTCCCTGGTTCTCCATCAGCACCAGCTGAGCTCAGCTTCTAAGCGCAGGGTGTATACAGCAGGCGCAAGCGCCATGGAGGGAAGGACGGGGTCAGCCCTCGAGTCTCCCCAATGCGGGCAGGCAGCCCGCACTTTGGACTGAATGAAGGAGGCGGCGGAAAGCACCGGCACTGGTTCTCCCCACGTGGCCTGAGCATCCCCACACCCGCATGGAGGCAGACCCGCGGGCCGGGGGCTCACCGCGTGGCCTGCTCCAGGGCGCGGGAGAAGGAGGCGTAGTCGTCCGAGTCGTGCTCCAGGGAGTAGTACCACGTGGCCGCAGCCTGCACACCGGCGTCTGATGCCTCGCCGCCCAGGGAGTTCTGCAGCGCCTGATAAAAGGCTGTTTTGCTACTGGTCCGGCCTTGACTTTCCTCAAATTGCTTGAAAAAGAAAAAGATATGGAAATCGCCCGATCAGATTCTGAAAGGCCTTGAGTCAGTGTCGCTCCAACACTTGTTTTAGAATTTTCTCTCTGGAAAGCAGTGGCAGATGGTGTGAAGCCCAGGGGTGCTAGAGCCAGACTGCCTGGGTGCGAATCCCAGCGCTGCCTCCTCAATCCCTCTGCCTCCCAGAGCTGTGTGGCCTCAAACAAGCATCTGTCCCTCTCTGTGCCCCCTCTCCCAGCCTGAAAACAGACAGAGCGGAGCCTGCCCCCACCAACCCAGGCAGGGCTGCAAGAGTAAAGGCTGAATACACGTGAAGCACCAAAAAGCGCACCAGCAACAAGCAAGCGCTCACTGAATGCCAGCCTTTGCTGCAGGCTGCTCCTGGGTCTCACGGAGGGTGCTCAGCCAGCCTGTCACGTGGTCTCGTTAGGACAGCAGACTCCCGTCTCCTTCACTGACTCAAGCAGTCAATGTAAAGATGTTCTCTGTACCCTCTTCTACTGATAAACCCACTCCTGGTCCAGGGCCAGCTGCTTGGCAGGCCTGGGAAACAGCCCTGAGCATGCTGTTCAGAGAGCCCTGATCAAGCTTCCCTGCTCTCACGGGCCTCATGTTCAAGAGAGCAGGTGGAAAGTAAGCAAATAGTTATGCCTTTCATTCGGGACAGGTGCTATGAAGAGAAACAGAGCGGGCAGGGCGATTTCACAGAGGATGGGCGGGGATGGGGAGGGGTCCCCGGACACCTNGATAAGTGGGGAGATGTGTATAAGAGACAGCCCTACCCCCAGGTCCCATCAGGCCCTAAAGGAAACCTCTATGGGCCAGAGTGCCACAGAGGGGGCAGGGAGTGGCCTAGGACGGGGGCAGCCTGACCTAACTCGCCTCTCATCTCTCTGCCTGCCAGACCGAGGGCCCCTTGCCATCCCTCTCGCCCCACCCAGCAGCAGTGGTACAGGAGGGTACTGAGATTGGCACCCACCCCAGGGCCAGGTGGCCACAGCTCCTTATGGCCAGCAGAGGCAGAAGGTCCTGGGCTGGGAGAGCAGGTTCTCTGAGCAGGGTGACAAAGGGGAGTGAACCACGGAGTTTATGGGGTACAGAGTGAGAGGGCTGGAAGGGGCCTTAGGGGACATCTGAAGCAAGAAAAGGTGGGGGAGCTGAGGCGCAGAGAGTGGAGGGACTGGAAAGCAGCATGTTAGGCCAGAGCTGGAACTAACCTCAGGCCTGCTGATGGCCTGACAATTTTACAGCAAGGCTGTCTTTTACTGTGGAAAGGTTACCCCTCCCCCTCTCCGAAAGGGTCTGTAAGCCTTCCAGGCCCTGAACCCCGCTCTCCCCGCCAGCAACCCCACCAGCGCGGAGCCCCTGCCGCTCCAGCACCAGCCGCAGGTGCCCACTCACGGCAGCAGCCCCCACAGGCAGCTCCCGGAGGGGCAGCTGAGGACCCTCTACCGAGCTCTGCTTGGGAGTCAGCCTGGGGCTGCTCAGGGAGAGACTCTGCCCGCGTCTGTGTCCCTACGCCTGTGCCCAGCGGAGCAGGGAGGTGCCCTGTGTAGGGGGTGTTGAGCCAGAGCTCAAGGCAGTAGAGAGGCTTTCCACCGGGCGCGGGGCTGGGGGCTAGCTCGAGTTCCACAGGGTGGCTCCCGGGACCAGCAGGAGCAGCTCAGAGCCCGGAGACCTCGCTCCCACTCTGGGCTGCAGCAGGGGCACTGATGTGAGACGTGAGACTGTGGGGGGCGCCCTTAAAAGTTCCTGCCTCCGCAGCTTTCAGAGCCGGGTGGACACCGGCGTCTGGGCAGCGGGGAACACGCGCGAACAGCGCCCGGGGGTGGCTGTCTCTTATACNATACATGCAGAATTCACACACACTCACACTGAGAGGCCTGTAGTAATGTTCACAAGTAACACTCATTCTAATTGTTGTTAAAACTAACATCTGATAGTTTTCATTGTATTGTATTGAATTGTATTTTAGTCTAGTCTAATCTAGTCTATTCAAAATGCTTTCCTGCAATCTAATTGACTTCACAATCTTCTAATAGTTTAGGGGGAAACCATCATGTTATTATCTGCCCTTTTCTGAGTTTTTGAAATATTTTATCCCCCAAATTATATTAGTCACCATTCACATAACTCTGATTATTGCTAAACATTTAGCATATGTATTTCACTGAAATATCAAAATCACCATGAGTTGGGCAGTTGCATAGAATCACTGTCAAATTCCAACAAAACTTTAATATACAGGGCACAGCACAGCTCTGGGCACACATGGTCAGTAGATGTGAGTGATTTTTTTTCCTTGTCCCAGATGCAGGCAGGGGCCCCTGGGTGCCTTCAGGATGCTTTACTGAATCCCCAGGGGCTATTCTTGATCTCTTCTTGTTCCAGTACCACCGAGGAACCCCTGAACCACAGGACTCAGTGTGGTGCTTAGTAAGTGCTGGACAAAATGAATAGTGAAGACCCTGACCTTCGTAGAGATAACACAGGAGAAGCTGCAAGTCCAAAGTCAGACCTCCTAGATTCTAATCCCCAAAGCTGGAAAGACCTGGACTTGGATGCCAGCTTTGCTAGGTATTAGATATGCATCACGGGCAAGTTCCTGGACCTCTCTGCCTTTGTTTTCTTCTCTGTGCAATGGGCACAATAACATCACCTTCTTAATTAAACTGTCCTGAGGTTAAACATGCACACTGTTAGCATGATGCCTACTGCTGGATGCATGCAGACTCAAGCCTGGGCCCAGCTCAGCTGGCTCAGAGGAGCTCATGTTTTACAGTAAGACCTGATCCGTGCTGGTCCCCCTGGCTGTGGGTCCAGATCCTTGGAACTCCTCTTCTGAATCACTGCTGGAGAATGACTGACCTTGTCCTGGTGCTGCGGAAATTCTTTCCACAAAGAGGCCGCTTTTGGAAGCAGCATGCCATTAAGCCCTGGGCCTTACTAGAAGCACCTCGAACAACATTCACAGTTCCAGAGCTAGAATGCTGAAGGGAAGGGCCCAGTTTCTGCTGTCATGAGACTGCAATTCATTTCACATTCTAACAGGACCTGAGTCACTCAGATGAGCTGGGACATGACAGTATCCATGGTCACTAGTCTGGAGAGAGGGCTGGAGTGTGGACCTGGGACCCAGGGGGCCCGCCTGTGGATGCGAGGAGGCCTGATTTCAGCAGGACCCAGGTCTCTTCCTGCTTGGCATGGACAGAAGCACAGATGCCGTTGCTGGTTTAATTAAAGAGGCAGCGGGAGGGAGTGGGGCCACCACAGGCCTGCCAAGCCAGGGACCAGTAGCACAAGCTGTAATCACAGGCAGGACCTTCCTCAAAGGCGGGTTTGTTGGGCGTGGGCCCATTAAGGGCCATCAGGGACTGGCACATCTGAGCTGCGTGGTTTTAAAGGGCTGCCCTGAATATGCCCCACAGAACAGTTAGAGGAGCCCTGGGGAAGATTTAGAGACTGCAGAGGGGTCCAGCTTCACAAAGCCCCAGCAGGGAGCCCAGGAGCCCCTGGTTCTCCCCTCCTTGAAGTTATGCAAAATGGTTGTGACGTTGTAAACTGGAGGAGAGGGAGACCCAGAGCGGCATCTCCAAAGGCAAGCAGGTGCACGCTGAAAGGAGTGAATGGACAAAGGTCCCCAGCATCTCTAGAGCTCCAGGGTACCTGGAGACACAAATCCTCCTGCATTTAATGGGCATACGCTAGAGACCTACTGTGGCCAGCAGCTGAGGGGTTTGAAATGAACAGGACACAGACCTTCCCACAGAACAGCCTGGTAAAGTCGAAGCGGTAACTTGTCAATGAATGAAGTGGTCATGGAAATTGTCAAGGGTTGGTGTCCAGTGAAGATGAGGATGAAGCAGAAAGAGGGTGGGTTTGGGAAGCACACGATCGCTTCCTCACTCCCTTCTTAGCCTACCCTCATCACTCAGGCCTTCCCCTCACCTCCCTGAGACAGCCCTTATCAAGGGCCCCTGGCACCTACATCTTGTCAGATCCAGGGGTCAGATCTCTGCCCTCATCTCACACCACTTCCAGTGACGTTCTACCCTTGACCTCAGCTTCCTTTCACAAACACGTTCCTTTCTTGGCTTTCTGTGATATCAAGATTTCTTGGTTTTCTTCCAGATCTATATCTATGGCTCTGAACTCACTCCTGAACTCCGAGCTCACCCACCCAACTGCCGATCCTACACATATCCGCAGTCTGGGCCTGTCTCGCCTCTACCATGTCTCTAACCCTAACTTAACGCACCAGCTTGCCCCCTGGACCTCACAGTGGACCTCAGTCTGGTCTCTCAGTCCTTTGTTATCTTTCCACAGTCGGTTTCCCAGAGAGCTGCCAGAATGTTCTTCAAATTCACTGATCAGGAGTATCACTTTCTAGCTTAGACTTTCTGATGATGGCCCCCTGCAAGTAGAATCGAGTCACGGTTCAGATGGCCTAACAGATCTGCTTTCCTCTCTTACTGCCCCCTCCAACACCCACTGGGTTTAACAGCATTTGGCCTTCTCGTCCCCCAAACCAGCCCTGCCCCGGGGTCTTTGCACCAGCTCCTCAACTGGCTCCACTCACGGCAGGCTCTTCTCACCACTCAGGACCAGAAGTCCCCTCCCCGACCTCCCTGCCAAGTGCTTTCCCCCAATGCTTCCTTTTCTTCAGAGCACATTCCACAATCTGAAATTCCTATTTCCTTTGTTTACACCCATTGCCACTGTCCTTTCCCTGGAACATAAACTCTATGAGCCAGGAGGCTGAGCTCTTTGGTGGGGGCTGGGGGCAGGGGGTTACAACGTTCCCCAGGGCCATGAGGCAAGCCCTCAGAGAGTTTGTATTGACCCCTCCTGCCCTGACTACTGGGTGTGGAAGTGACCAGACCAAAGGCTGACTTCACCTTCCAGCGGGCCTCTTGCCAGGCCCCGTCATAATTGTAGGGACCATGATAAAATGTTCCTTTTAATTTTTGTTTAAATCAGAAGAAAAAATTAATAATAATAATGAACATATACTAATGAACCCAGGGACTTCCCTGGCAGTCCACGGGTTAAGACTTCACCTTCCAGTGCAGTGGGTACATATTCATCCCTGGCTGGGGAGCTCAGATCCCACACAACCCGGGGCCAAAAATCCAAAACATAAGACAGAAGCAATATTGCAACGAATTCAATAAAGACTTAAAAAATGGTCTGCATCAGAAAATCTTAAAATAAATAATAATGAATCCAGCCTGGCTTACATTCATCTTTTACTGGCACAGTCAGAAAATATTTTTACTGTTTTGGGGGAATGAGTCAAACCCGTGGATCCCTGGTTTTCTCTTCACAGAGCACAGGGGATACTGAGACTAGGGACATGGGCGAGTGACGATGCTGAGGGTCGGGTGGTTACAGCACCAGCGTGGAGGGGTCTCGGTATAGCTCCCACAATTGGGTGCTGTCACCTTTGCCTAGAAGACCTTAAAAAACAGGACTAAAACTACCCTATGACCCAGTAATCCTACTACTGGGCATATATTGAGAAAACCATAATTCAGAAAGACACACGTAACACAACATTAATAGCAGCACTCAATAGCCAGGGCATGGAAGGAACCTAGACGTCCATCGACAGATGAATGGATAAAAAGATTGTGGCATATATACACAATGGAATATTACTCGGCCATAAAAAGGAACAACGTTGAGTCAACTGAACTGGGGTGGATGAACTTAGAGCCTGTGAACTTACAGTGAAGTAAGTCAGAAAGAGAAAAACAAATACCATACAGTAACACATATATATGGAATCTAAGAAAATGGCTGATGAACCCATCTGCAGGGCAAGAACAGAGACGCAGGCGTAGAGATGCAGGTGTGGACATGTACACACAGCGAGGAAACGAGAGGGTAGGGCGAACCGAGAGGCAGCATGGTGGCGGTTCAGTCACTAAGTCGTGTCCGACTCTTGCGACCCCATGGACTGTAGCCTGCCAGTCTCCCCTGTCCATGGGACTCTCCAGGCAAGACTACTGGATGGGGTTGCCGTTTCCTTCTCCAGAGTAGCTCAGAAACATATGCACTACCGTATGTAAAATATCTAGCAGGTGGGCAGTTGCTGTATAGCACAGGCAGCTCAGCTCGGTACTCTGTGATGACCTAGAGGGGTGGGAGGGAGGCTCAGGAGAGAGGGGATACACACACACACACACACACACACACACACACACANACAGATCTGCTTTCCTCTCTTACTGCCCCCTCCAACACCCACTGGGTTTAACAGCATTTGGCCTTCTCGTCCCCCAAACCAGCCCTGCCCCGGGGTCTTTGCACCAGCTCCTCAACTGGCTCCACTCACGGCAGGCTCTTCTCACCACTCAGGACCAGAAGTCCCCTCCCCGACCTCCCTGCCAAGTGCTTTCCCCCAATGCTTCCTTTTCTTCAGAGCACATTCCACAATCTGAAATTCCTATTTCCTTTGTTTACACCCATTGCCACTGTCCTTTCCCTGGAACATAAACTCTATGAGCCAGGAGGCTGAGCTCTTTGGTGGGGGCTGGGGGCAGGGGGTTACAACGTTCCCCAGGGCCATGAGGCAAGCCCTCAGAGAGTTTGTATTGACCCCTCCTGCCCTGACTACTGGGTGTGGAAGTGACCAGACCAAAGGCTGACTTCACCTTCCAGCGGGCCTCTTGCCAGGCCCCGTCATAATTGTAGGGACCATGATAAAATGTTCCTTTTAATTTTTGTTTAAATCAGAAGAAAAAATTAATAATAATAATGAACATATACTAATGAACCCAGGGACTTCCCTGGCAGTCCACGGGTTAAGACTTCACCTTCCAGTGCAGTGGGTACATATTCATCCCTGGCTGGGGAGCTCAGATCCCACACAACCCGGGGCCAAAAATCCAAAACATAAGACAGAAGCAATATTGCAACGAATTCAATAAAGACTTAAAAAATGGTCTGCATCAGAAAATCTTAAAATAAATAATAATGAATCCAGCCTGGCTTACATTCATCTTTTACTGGCACAGTCAGAAAATATTTTTACTGTTTTGGGGGAATGAGTCAAACCCGTGGATCCCTGGTTTTCTCTTCACAGAGCACAGGGGATACTGAGACTAGGGACATGGGCGAGTGACGATGCTGAGGGTCGGGTGGTTACAGCACCAGCGTGGAGGGGTCTCGGTATAGCTCCCACAATTGGGTGCTGTCACCTTTGCCTAGAAGACCTTAAAAAACAGGACTAAAACTACCCTATGACCCAGTAATCCTACTACTGGGCATATATTGAGAAAACCATAATTCAGAAAGACACACGTAACACAACACGTAGCACTCAATAGCCAGGGCATGGAAGGAACCTAGACGTCCATCGACAGATGAATGGATAAAAAGATTGTGGCATATATACACAATGGAATATTACTCGGCCATAAAAAGGAACAACGTTGAGTCAACTGAACTGGGGTGGATGAACTTAGAGCCTGTGAACTTACAGTGAAGTAAGTCAGAAAGAGAAAAACAAATACCATACAGTAACACATATATATGGAATCTAAGAAAATGGCTGATGAACCCATCTGCAGGGCAAGAACAGAGACGCAGGCGTAGAGATGCAGGTGTGGACATGTGCACACAGTGAGGAAACGAGAGGGTAGGGCGAACCGAGAGGCAGCATGGTGGCGGTTCAGTCACTAAGTCGTGTCCGACTCTTGCGACCCCATGGACTGTAGCCTGCCAGTCTCCCCTGTCCATGGGACTCTCCAGGCAAGACTACTGGATGGGGTTGCCGTTTCCTTCTCCAGAGTAGCTCAGAAACATATGCACTACCGTATGTAAAATATCTAGCAGGTGGGCAGTTGCTGTATAGCACAGGCAGCTCAGCTCGGTACTCTGTGATGACCTAGAGGGGTGGGAGGGAGGCTCAGGAGAGAGGGGATACACACACACACACACACACACACACACACACACAACAGCTGATTCATGTTGTTGTATGGCAGAAAGAAACACAACACTGTAAAGCAATTATCCTCCAATTAAAAATACATTTTAAAAGAAGAAAAAACAGACGTTCTCACTTAACTACAGGGTTGGTTGCCCTGTGCCCATTCAAAGACTAAAGAGATGCTAGCTCTCAGACTGGTTCAGCTGCCTGCATGGTATGGCTAAAGCAAGGAATCCCAACCTGTTTTTTTGATTCTGGGTCCTGTCTTTCCAGAGGGCCCCAGGATGTCTGGGGTCTGCGCCCTCACATCTCTTCACCCCAAAGGGCCGGGGATTCAGCGCCGCAGTCCCCCTCTCTCTCCACAGGGAATCCATGTGCTCCCTGAGACTCTGGCATGCCCCTCTGCTGTAATCTGTCACCAAAGGCTTGGTTTTCCCGGGCTGGGGCTCATGCCAGCTCCTGGGGCTGCCAGGTGCCACTTTCCAACTTTCAGACGGGCTGCCCTCCCCCTCCCCACTCCCTGCAGGGCCCCCACCCCACCTGCTCCTAGACGAGGCCAACTCCCGGCCAAGCTCAGGGGCAACAAGGCGGGGGCCGATTGCGGTTTTTTTTTCTCGCCTTCCTTGGAGATGCTCATGCTTGAGGGGAAGGCAGAGCATCGCCTCTTGGAACAAATCTGCTTTTGATCATGCAAATTAATGCCCGGTTAATGTAGGCAGACTGTCAATTTCACCAGTTAGAGAGAGAGAGCGAGAAAAGAGGGAAAAATCCCCACTACGGTGACTGACGAAGAATTTCAACGGAAAGCTGTTACTTCAGAAAATAAGATCATTCTCTGTGAACAGAGCCATCCCAGGCATCTCAGGGAGCGCCGATGCACCACGGGTACGTGGTTAACTCAGCTGGTGTCATTAAGGCTCCTCGGGTGGGCCATAGGCGGCCTGGGTTGCTGGGGGCTGAGGATCTTCACGTGGACTAGCTGGAAGCCCTAACCACCCTCTTTGCGCTGAGGGACTTTATTGGGTCTCCGCTGCTGTGACAGACAGGTGAGTCCGGGGGCTCATTTGGGGTGGGAGGGACGTCTATCTACCTCCCTATCCCTGGGAAGCTGGATGGTGTGTGTTTGGGGTTGGGCTCTGGATAGTACTGATGCAAGGGTGGAATGAGAGGCAAGCATGTGTATATATCTGCCACAATTTGGAAAACTGGCGCAGGTCAGGCGAGGTGGTTCAGTGATCATCCGCTCTTTGTATTCCTGCCTCCCTCTGGGCTGGGAACAATAGTTTTGATATTAATTGTCATAGCACAGTTAAAGAATCAAGGGAAACGCTAATATTTATTGAGCACATGCTACTTATTGCCTGTATTTTTTTCTTTCAACATCTTTATGGGGATATGTACTGATAATCTCCCGATTTTGCAGATAGGGAAACGGAGGCTCAGGCTCTAGTGAGCTCAGATTCTCCTGATTACAATCCCTGGACACCCAGGACACTCTCCCGCTCTGTTGACAGACAGCTCAGGGGACGGGGTACTGGCCAGTTCCGTCATCACTGGGTCACTTCTGTTTTCGGTGCTACTGCGGGTCCAGTGACCCCTTCCTCCCCAACTGCACAGAGGTCCTGCAGTAGGTCTGTCTCTGCAAACAGTTTGTATCAAACTGCCTTTTAATGATTTATTTCTGCTCATTTTCTATTTTGTTCCTTGACTGTGAGCTCCTCGAGGGCAGGAATTTAATTTGTATTTATGTCCCAAACACCTAGCACAGTGTTGGGGGCAGAGTAAGTGACCTTGTTAAGTGTCGCATGACTAACTGAACAGGTCTTTGTGCTAGGAAAACATGCTTGAGACTCTGTTCTAGTGGATCTGTCCTGCTTCTCAGCACAGACAGGGTGGGAGAGGCGGGGCTGATACGGATGGAGGGAGAAGGAATTGCTGGGACGAAGGTCCTTGGGGATATGCCACCCGGGGCTTCTCCCTGACAAACGGCAGTTGGACTCAAGTGCTACAGAGCCCTCCAGGGGGAAATGGAGAAACCCACAGCCCAGCCCTGAATGCAGGTCACGAGCAGGCTGAAACAAGGCAGCATAACCTGGAGGGCAAGCGGGTGCAGGGTTGTTGGAAATAAAAGAGGAACATAAACACCACATCCAGAGGGCAGCTGGTAGCGTGGTTCCCACTTGGGTGTCCATGGCAGCTCTGTGTCAGGCAGGATTCTTTTTTTTTAATATAATTTTTATTTTTACTTTATTTTGCTTTACAATACTCGCCATACATTGACATGAATCCACCACGGGTGTACATGAGTTCCCTACCCTGAGCCCCCTTCCCGCCTCCCACCTCATCGGGCAGGATTCTGAGGACTCCTCTGGGCTATGATCTGCCTGTAGGGAGTAGATGGTGCTAGTGCATTTCCACCCCCCAATTTCCTAGAGTTGAATACAGAAAGCACCCCCAACTGGAGCCAGAGGACCTGCAGTGGAGACTCGGCTTTGCAGATGACTAGTTAGGTGACCCGTCGTATGTGCATGTTTAGTCGCTCAGTAGTGTCTGACTCTTTGTGACCCCATGGACTTTAGCTCACCAGGCTCCTCTGTCCATGGGATTCTCCAGGCAAGAACACTGGACTGGGTTGCCATTTTCCCCGCCAAGGGATCTTCCTGACCCAGGGATTGAACCCAGGTCTTCTGCACTGCAGATGGACTCTTTACCATCTGAGCCACCAAGAAGCCCCTGGGTGAACTTAGGATAACATCAATGCTCTCAGAATATGTTTCTTCCTCAGTACAATGGTGCTAAATGTTGCTTCATGAGTATGGACCTCATAGCGTTATGGCTGAGATAAAAGAAGAGTGCGGGAGGAATTGCAAAGCCCTTTGCATTGAGTCGCCCTGATTCTACCTGAGTTCCTGTCCGTGTGAGCACCCAGCACGCGGTCATTGGTGGACAGCAAGCTCATGAATGGAAGGCTGGCTTTGTCCAGAAGGCTGGGATAGAAATAGAGTGCCTTTGGAGTTGGACAGACTTGGATTTGAATTCTGACTTCTCTCTGAACTGGTTTCTCATTGAAAAATTAGTGATAATAATCCCTCATCCATAAGGTTGGTTGGGGATGAATTATTGGTTTTGGTCAACCCAATATTTCCTTGAAGACTCCTAAGTCAGATCCATAATTTTTTATTCTTTCAAACTAATAAAGATTCATCGAGCACTTACTGTGTATCGGTCACTTTTATAGGTACCAGAAATAGAGCAGAAAGCAAAACAGTTAAAGTCTCTGAGCTCAGGGCGACTTATATGTGCTCACATTCTAGTGGAGGAAGAAATATGACAGACAAATAGATAACATTCAGGGGTACAAGTGCTGAGGATGGGGAGCAGGATAAGGGAGAGAGAGAATGCTGGGGGTGTGGTGCCCTCTCCACCAGAGTGGTCCAGCAAGTTCTTTCTGAAGAAACAGGCCCTGAAGGAGGTGAGGCAGTGATTTACCTGGAGAACATCCTAGCTGGTCTAGTGGTTAAGAACCCACCTTCGAGGGTTCGATCCTGGGTCAGGAACTTAAGGTCCAACATGCCACAGACCACTAAGCCAATGAGCCACAACTAGAGAAGCCTGCACCTGGCAAAAAGAACCAGCACAGCCAAAGAACATTCTAGAAGAGGGAATGGAAAGTGCTGAGATCCTGAGGTGGGAGTGTGCTCAGCAGATCTGAGGACCGCCACGGGGACCAGTTAGGTGAAGCTCAGTGAGCAAGAGCGGAGCGGCAGGAGATGAGGTCAAAGACCGTATCAGATAGTGGTCGTGATGGACGGGGGCTCTTCCCCTGTGTGAGCTGAGGCCACTGGAGAATTCTGAGGAGTGAAGGGCTCTGACTTATCCTGTGAAGGGATTACTCCAGCCACGGTGGTTCTTATACCTCATAAGAGGCAAAACCAGAAGCTGGACGATGGTTGGGGGCCATCATAAAAATCCTGGAGAAAGATGATGGCATGGGTCAGGGTGAAGGCAGAAGCGGTGCGGAGAGAGGGCTGGAAATGTTCTGAAGACAGAGCCACACAGACTTGCTGATGGAAAGCTGGGAGCAAGAAAGAGAGGTTTGGAGCCTGCGCCTGCAGAAGCAGGAGTTGTTGTTTATTACAATGGTGAAGACAGTGGAGGACAAGCTGGTTGAGGATGGGGGAGGGCATCAGTGGAATCAGCAGTTCTTTTGGCTGTGTTAGGAGTGAAAAGCGATGAGACCTCTAAGTGAGGATGCCAAGTAGACCCTGGACTAAGCCAGTCTAGGGTTCAGGGGAAAAGCCCAGGTTGGAGATAAAGAGTCAGCCTGGAGGTGCAGGTCAGTCCAGGAGACGCAAGCATGTACACGTGATGGCTCTGCATTTGGCTCCAAGCCTGACTGTTACCGCATCCTTCTTCCTCCCAATTTTCCAGTCAGCCCCCGGATGAGTTCCCAGGGGGACATAGTCTCCCAAGACCCTGCCAATGGCTGCACTAGTGCGTGTTCACAGGAGGACAAACACAGAAGGGAAGTAAGACGGGGACAGTCTAACCAGAACAAAGGCGCTAAGGGAGTGCTGGCTGGGACGGGGTTTGGATACAAGCAGAGACTGGAACAGAGCCGGGCGCTATTCCACCCTGACCTCCCGGCCAGTTCCCTGATCTGGAGCCTGGCCCCCTACCCACCTCCTGATGTAGGCAGAGAGCTCTCGTCAGCAGACACCATCTTTCTTTGCAAGCGGACCAAGGAAACAGCTCCTTGAAAGCGTCTAAGGGAAACTCAATGAGAGGAAGGGAAACACACTGCCGGGCAGGCTTCCCAGTCCTCTGGATCTGGGCTCCCTGCCATGGGGGCTCTGAGAGTCAGGGCAGAGCTGGCAAAATCCCAAGATGCTGCCGGGAGAGGAAAGGCCAAGGCAGCCGCAGACCATCCTCTTATGCTGGGCTGTCATCAGCCCCAAAATATAAACCTGAGCTGCCCTACGGTCAGCCCCAGCACCAGGCCCATCAGCTGGGGATCAACGTGTCCACACTGCTACATTTAAAATGGACAGCCAACAAGAACCCACTGTAGAGCACAGGGAACTCTGCTCCGTGTCCCGTGGCAGCCAGGGCGGGAGGGGGCTTCAGGGAGAATGGATGTATATGTATACGTATGACTCAGTCCCTTCACTGTCCACCTGAAACTCTCACAACAGTGTTCATCTGTTACTCTCCAATATAAAATAAAAAGCTTACAAATTAATAAATAACAGCTCCCCTCCCCCAGTTCCAGTGGATGGGTGGCTTTTCCACCAGGAGTTGGGGGTGTCTAGGAATTTGCTGCCGGGGCCTGCTTCCCCCAACCTGTCTAGGATGCTCCCTAGACTCCCAGGAATGGAGTTCTTCCCTCTCTCTAAGGTTGGAGATGGGCTAGGATGCATTGTCAGGGCATGGTCCAAAGACTTAGAGCTTTGAGGATAGAATATCTTCTGTACAAAGCTTCCCGTGTCCTCCCTTGCCGGGTCCTGTGAAATGAGGGACTGCACACAAGGGAATCCAGGGCCGATGTGTACGTCTTTCCAACCTGCCCGTGCTGTAGGGCAATGTCTCCCACATGGAGCGTGCAGCAAGAAAGGACATTCATTTCTTTCTCATGCTTTAAAACGTTCTGTTTTTGTGAATCTTCATAACAATTAGTATAAGACTATGCATGTATATTATTTATACTCGAACGACTAAGCTTACTACTTTTTAACTGATGACAGACTTGATCAAAAGTAATTTGAAAGGCCACTGCTTTAAAGAAAAGCCCAGGGCTAGTGGTGGAGAGCGGCCTTGTTTCAGCGTTTCCTCAGTGAAACTGTCAGTCTGGTTCATAACCAAGTTGCAGACCCTCAAAATAAAGGGCTGAGTCATAGATGGGTGCTTGGCAGAAAAACAAAGAGATGGATCAGAGGCAAAATTCCTTCTCCACGGCTGTGAGTCAACTGATGGAAGCTGATAGTGACTAAGCTTCGCTGTATGCCACCTCCCAATACACACACACACACATACACACACAGAGCTCTCTGTTTATACACATATACATGGTATTGTTGTTCAGTCACTAAGTCGTGTCTGACTGCAACCCCATGGACTGTAGCACGCTAGGCTCCATGGGGTTCTCCAGACAAGAATCCTAGAGGAGGTAGCCATTTCCTTCTCCAGAGGATCTTCTTGGACCAGGGATCGAACCCATATCACCTGCATTGGCAGGTGGATTCTTTACCACTGAGCCACCAGAGAAGCCCATACATACCTGTACAGGCACACATATATGCATATATATTATAGATAATGTATAGTATAATGTTCATAATACTAAATTCATAGTATTATGAAAATTCTTTTTCACACCAATGCACCTCCTGAGTTAGTCTATGTTAATTGTTTGCTGTATATTCTTTCATATAGAAATATATACAATTATACATACTTACATATTTACAGATATACACTGTTTTTTTTAATATATGAATATTACCTTAATTTCACACTCCTCTGGGTTCTGACTTTTGTTTTCCACTCAACAACATATCACAGGCATCCTCAAGACGGGAGAGATGGACCTGGTTCATTCTTTTTACCATCTACATTATATATATCCAATAGTTCACATGTATCTTCTTTCAGTTAACCATTTCCCTGTTCATGGATATTTGAGTTGCTTCCAATGTTTTACTATAACAATTAATGCTGTGATTAATACCTTTATATATTAATATATCTCATCTCAAAATGGTGGTTTGCTTTTTTTTCCCTTCTGCTCTAAGATAGATTCCCCCTTGGTTTGCTTTTTTTTTTCCTTCTGCTCTAAGATAGATTCCCCCTTGGTAGATTACCCAAGGGAATAGAATAATCCAAAGGATGAGAGATCCCATTCGGTTGTGTTAATGATCCTTATTTGCTGTTATTAAGTCCAATGATACTGCCTTATAGTCAGTAGAGTCTAACTGAGCCAACATTAAGTGTCTGTCCCCTGTGTGTTATGAGCTGGGACCACCATCCCAGGTTGTCAACCTAGAGGGCCATCAGGAGCAGCTGGACAGGGAGAGGGGGGTGGGCCAGGGGCCAGTGTGCCTGACCCCTTCCCAGGGGTAGCCACATCCTACTTAGGAGTGATGGCTTCTCTGGTCTGAGCAGGAAACATATGCCCAGGCAGATAAATGACCCCACGAGTCCCTCACACTTTGCTGTGTCTCCAACAAGCCACCACAAGGCTCATGTTTGGGCTTCCCTGCCAGACTCCCTTCATCCACCCGCCTCTCCTTCTCCTAGGCTCCGTGGGATAAGCATCCTTCGAGGGTACAAGGGGTACACACAGCCTGGAACCCTGGAGCTACAGAGCTCTTGAGTCAGCCTTGCTGACGGTTTCCCACTGTGATTCATACATTCACAGAGGTAGTTTCTGGATGTGTCTGTGTCTGTGTTGCTCACAACAGAGCAGGTGTCTTATTTCTGAACCCCACCCCCACTACCATCTCCTAAATTCCTTACAGAGCTTTTGTACATGTAGTTTTTCATTGACTGTCTTGAAAATAACAAGCAAGCAAGTCCATGACTCTTGACCAAGGTCTTGCATAGGTCCAGAGTCACTGGGCCACACTCCGAGGCCCCTCCTGCTTACCTTCACAGCCTTGGCTCTGTTGATGAGTCCATCGTCCTGAGAACTTCCAATGAGCAGATCCACCTTGACCCGTGGGGCCCTCTGCAGCGCTCGGGCTGGGGCCTCTCGGAGGTACTGGCCATCAACCACCGGACCCCAGTAGTGGAAAGGACCACTCACAGCCAGCAGCTGCATCAGGTGCAAAGGGATGTCATGGTTTATATAGACTGCATCCTCAAAAACTGATAATGAAATAGGCAGTTGTATTGCTTCACCAGGGGCTTCCCAGGTGGCTCAGTGGTAAAGAATCCTGCCTGCCAATGCAGGAGATGCAGGAGATGAGGGTTCAATGCCTGGGTAGAGAAGATCCCCTGGAGAAGGAAATAGCAACCCACTCCAGTATTCTTGCCTGAAAAAATCCATGGACAGAGGAGCCTGGCGGGCTACAGTCCAGAGGGTCACAAAGAGTCAGACACAACCGAGCCACTAAGCACAGCCCAGTTGCTTCACTTAATCAAGTCTTAACCATAATGAGCACCAATGCTGGCTATTCACCCAAAGCTTTCCCTGGAAATAAGGGCAACGTGGCCAGAACAGCAAGCAGGCAGGACACCAGGCCACGGTGCCGGGGTCAGGATGGCGAGTCTTACTCGGAGCAGTGACTGGTCCCTAGGGGAGCATCCCAGAACCTCCCACCAAGGTGACAACAGATCCACTGGGAGGGAGGGTAAGCCTGAGCCTGTAAGAGATATTGATCGTGGTGGTGGCCAAAGGCAGGACATGACAGGGGAAATTCATCAGCTTTAGTCACGATCTAATTAGCCCATATTTGGAGGAGCTGAGGATAAGACCTGCTCCAGGTCCATGAGTCCAGGCCCGCTGCAGAAGGCATGAAAGCCTCAGCTCAGATGACAAGTTATTCTTTCTAGAGTCCCCTTTGTCAATATCAGGGCCAGGCAGGGAGCCTGAGGGCTGTGAGCACCATCTTTATAACCTGGAGAAGAAGCACATAGCTGCCATGTCTAAGGAGCGTGGTGGCCTCGCTGCACTGCAGCCCTGCCCACGGTCCTCGGTACGTGTGACTGTGACCTGACTGTGTGACACCACGATCCCAGCAAGACCCTTTACAGATGTCACTTCATCTTCTCCTACTCTGTAAGAGTCCCATTATTAACCCCATGCTGCGTGCATGCTCATGTCTGAGTCTTTGGGACCCCATGGACTGTAGCCCACCAGGCTCTTCTGTCTATGAAATTCCCCGGGCAAGAATACTGGAGTGGGTTGCCACTTCCTCCTCCAGGGGAATCTTCCCAACCCAAGGATCAAACCAGGGTCTCCAGGGTCTCCTGCATTGGCAGGTGGATTCTTTACCACTGAGTCACCTGGGAAACCCTATTATCTCCATAGTACAGACAAAATCTGATGCACAGAGACCAGTCGATCCTCAGGACCCAAGTTTGGTCCATGACGTACTGCAGCCCAGGCACAGCTCGGGGAGGGGGTGGGGCGCTCAGGGAATATGCCTTCGGCCCCAGCTGGTCACCAGCCTACTGCGTGGCCTTGGGTGGGTCCTGTCTCCTTTCTGGCCTGGTTTCCATTTGTAAAAGATCCCTCCCTCCCCAACTCTCACACGAGTGCCTACCTTGGTCTGGGCATCATTGAGGATGCCGGCCGGCTCCTGGCGGAGGCAGGACACCATTTCTTGGACGGACGAGCTGGGGCAGCCAACCTCCTTTGCCAAAGCAGCTGCCTGTTGCTGAGCCCTCTCTGGCCTGATGACTGCAGCAGGGGAAAGCGCGGAGCCACCCTGGAAGAGAGAGCAGACTCAGAGCCCGAGGTCTAGATCATCTCCCACACCCTGCTCAGCCCAGGGACCCCAGGGCTGCATCAGGGCTCTGCGTCCTTCTTCCGGGTGTGAGAGTCCCAGAACCCATCCCCCGAGTGCCCACAGGTTTCTGGGAGGTCAGGGCTGATCAGTATCACATCAACGTGCTGTGTGGTCTTGAGTGAGTCTCTCTGGGTCTCAGGTTTCTCACCTGTGAAGGGCAGTAGACAGAGTGATCTTCAGTCCTGACTATGAACTAGGGCTGTGCGTGTGTGTGAGTCATGCAGTCCAGTTCTTTGTGATCCCATGGACTGTAGCCCACCAGCTCCTCTGTTCATGAAATTCTCCAGGCAAGAACACTGGAGTGGGTTGCCTTGCCCTTCTCCAGGGGATCTTCCCAACACAGGGATGGAAGCTGGGTGTCCTGCATTGCAGGCAGATTCTTTACCATCTGAGTCACCAGGGAAGCCAGAACTAAGGTTGCATATTGAGACAAAGAGTTGATGGTGGTTGAGCAGGGACAAGAATCAGAGCTGTCCTCTGAGAAGAGGACTCCGCAAAAGGTGGGTACATCCCACCAACACCTCCTGAGGATTTCTTAAATAGCAAGCTTTCCTGGCTCAGTTAAGATAGAGTCAGACTTTAAAATAGATGCCCACCTAGAAGGTGATGGAAACACAGTCATCGTGCAAGTAAATTGTATTGGCAGTCATTGTAAGTCTCCGTAAAATCTTTAGGTCTCTGGGAGCATTTTCTAAGAAGGCAGGTGGTGGTTGCTGGGTCCTGGGCAGTGGGTCTCTGAGCCTGGACAGTTGGTGGGATTGGATCTTCCGCCCGGGGTAGAAGAGTTTATCTGAGCAGGGTAGGATCCTGGGGCCTGTCCTCTGTGGGCCAACCCTTCCCTCCAGCTCAGACACAGGCTGGGGCCCGCCACGGAATCCGAGACAGCCAGGGCGGGACTGCTGGCATCACTGCCATGACTCACACTGCTGTCTCTATCAACAGTAACAGAACGGCCGTTGACTGGGGACTTCAATTAACTTGAGTTAATCTTGTTTTATCTCACTGGGTCCTCACAATAGCTGTGTACCTTAGCAGCTGTTACTGTCTCCATTTGATAAACACGGAAATAAAGAAACAGGGAAATGAGCAACTTAGCCAAGCACAAAAGTCTTATCAGAGGCGGAAACAGCCTGTGGCTTCAGACAGTCAGACTTCAGAGCGTACTGTGCTCAGGACCCCAGGAAGAAAGTAGAAGGGTCTAGATCGATTCCTGGGTTGGGAAGATCCTCTGGAGAAGGGAATGCTACCCACTCCAGTATTCTTGCCTGGAGAATTCTATGGACAGAGGAGCCTGGTGGGCTACAGTCCATGGGGNCCAGGAAGAAAGTAGAAGGGTCTAGATCGATTCCTGGGTTGGGAAGATCCTCTGGAGAAGGGAATGCTACCCACTCCAGTATTCTTGCCTGGAGAATTCTATGGACAGAGGAGCCTGGTGGGCTACAGTCCATGGGGTCACAGAGAGTTCGACATGACTGAGCACAGACCCACACAATTTACTTAAGCCTCACAATCATCCCACGAGGCAGGGGGAATCATCACCCGATTTTGTAGATGGGAGTGTTTAAGGCACAGAGGGGCTCTGTGGGTCTCCAGTCAAAGGCTCTGAGCTTCAGCATCTGTTAACCAGGGCAAGTCCTAACTCCAGGCTTAAGCAGTAATACAAGGAAAACGCCAACCAACCCAGGGCCTGGAGGTCAGCAATGGTGGCAGTGAATAGGTTCACGATGGCTGAACCCTCACCATCATGAGGAATCGAGTCCCTGGGCCCTTGGGCTTGTTTCCAATGATGAAGACCACCGCATGCACTCAGTCTTAAGGGAAAACACACACACACTAACACACACTCAAGGTATTCAAGGTCAAAGCCCCATGTTCTAAATTATGCACTGAGCTGACAGAGTGCAGGAGGCCGAGGTGGGCTGGCTTGACCCACAGGTAGGCTGTGGGGAGACGTGGGTTTCAGGAGGGGGCCCTCTAATGTGTTCTACATCTTCTACAGATATAAAAAGCCAGAGTTCCTGATACGGTGAGGAAGTGGTTAACAGCGTGGGTTACACTAATATCGCAAGATGCCTCAGAGAACGTTTTTCTCTGCAAGGACTTTGTCTTAATCGATCTTTCTGAAGGAAACCATGTTCTTCATGGAAAATCGGTGGTTAAACAAGCCAACGGCCGTTCAGCCCTCACTTTGAAGCACTTGCTTGAAGACAAAGAACTGGGGGTGGGAGGAGGGGGTGGTACCCAGAGTTGTGCAGAGAGAGGGGGCTTCAGGGGCAGAAGAACTGTGTTCAAACCCCAACCCTGCTGCTTACCGATGGAGTGACCTTGGGCCAGTGAGTGGCCCCTGGGGCCTCGGTTTCCTCATCTGTAAATGCGGACAATGAAGGGACCGCACAGGTCACTATGAGGATGCCCAGAGGAGGGGGCAGCGTCCTCCCCACGGAAGGCAGAAAGGCCTCCGCTGCTGTGGGTGCCACGGGGCTCCACGGACCCGGGACCGGCAGTGGGGTCTCTCCAGCCCATCCTGTCACACCAGCCAGCCATCCGCAGCTCTGGGCCTGGACTTTATCTAAATCTGACCTAGCTATCGAGTGGCAATGAGTTTCCGCTTGGTTTTGGGTTTTTTTTTTAAACTTTAAAAATAGCACAGGGCAAAAACCACAAGTGCTGACCACTGGCTTCTTCGTTCTGGAGCCTCCAAACATGGGAGGGTATCTTGACCTCAGTCAGCCACAACGGTTGCTTCAGAGTCAGGACCTGCCCTCGGGTGAGCGCGGGCCCAGATCACACGGTCAGACGGAGGGGCACCTCACGGTAGAGTCACACACACACGCTTACCGAAACACACCCTCACACAGAGACACAGATAGAAAGACACACGCAGACACACTCAGAGACACACAGGCACTCAGCCACACACACAGACAGCCTGTTGACTGGGACACCTCAGTGAACCCCTCACAGGCCGTCCCCGGAAAGCAACAAGGAGGGGTAGTTTCTGTGACAAACGTGCCGTCCCGGGAGGGCCTGGGGGCCCTTCCTTTCTTTGGGGCATGAGGAAGGGGGCTCTGGGTGGCAGGTGAGCCCTCCAGGAGGTGCAGGCTCCTCTCACCGCCTCCCTCACCCTTCTCCACCCACCCCCAACTGTGCATTTCTCACCCGTGAGGTCAGGGACAGGGGCAGGGGG